>JAGPOW010003364.1:2806076-2898766 GCA_030014935.1 Caiman crocodilus | reverse complement strand
GAGGCACCCCAAGGGAGGCACTCGGAGCCTGGAAGGTGGGCGGGCGCAGGGAGGTGGGCGGCTCAAAACGGGAGCGCCCCCTACTGGCCCGCCACAGACTGCACAGGTGATATGATAACAGTCTTCATCAAATCCCTGCAGGGTGATTATGGAAAGGATGGCGATGGGAATTTTCTCCGTGGCTCTCGAAGCCTAGGCTAGGCAACGGCTTTCGGCTGCAGCAGGGGAAACTGGGTTTGGAGATGCGAAGGAATGAGGGTGGAGAGGCTGCGGGATCTCCATCCTTGGAAATGCTCGAGAGCAGGTTGCACAGACCCTTGGCTGGGACGGTCTAGCCAGGGGTGACCCTGCCTCGAGCAGGGCACGGACTAGCTATGACCTCTCGAGGGTCCTGCCAGCGGGTAGGATCCTGTCTGCTGCACCACCGTGTGCTGTCAGGGTGGGTGCTGCTCTTTTGGTGACCAGCTCCTGTCCTGTTCTCTCAGCACCGGGAGCCGTGACTGCTGGTGACGCGTGGTTTCGGCTGCCCTCCCGGCGAAGGCATCTTTCCATGCAGAGACTGTAGGGTTGGGCGGTCCTCTGGGGTGGAGGTCATTCTGTCCGCACAAGCCCAGGTCCAGACGCTCAGCTGTCGCTCTGATTTCCCTCACGTGCCTAGGCCGCTTCCTAGAGATGCACATGTACATGACGTCCGCCCTGGGCAAGAACGACATGAAGGCCATTGGCCTGCAAATGGCTTTAGACCTCCTGGCGAAGAAAGAAAAGAAGGACTCCATCACGGGACTGAGGACCAGAACCCAGCCAGGCCGCCCCAACTGGAGCAAGGTAACGGGGCAGGAAGCCAGCTCAACCATGCTCTTCGCTGTCTGGAGCAATACTTGCTGGACAGGCGGAGTCCCAGGTCACGGTGGCACAGGAGACAAAGCCAGGGCAGCCAGCAAGGAGCTGCCTGGGGGGAATCGAGTGCACAAGCCTGGTGTCTGTCTCCTGACCTAAGAGGTTCCCACAGTAGCAGATGGGAGGTTTGCTCAGTAGAAAGCAGGGTAGAGTTGCACTTAAGGACTAGAGAGACATTGTTTGCTATGTTAGTCTAAGTCAAGTAGAAGCCAGGGTAGATTTGCACTGTAGAGACTAACCCAAGTAGAACATCCATCCATCCATCGATCCATCCATCCATCCATCCACATTGTATAGACTAACCCAAATAGATTATCTATCTATCTATCTATCTATCTATCTATCTATCTATCTATCTATCTATCTAGCCCATATAGACTAACCCAAGTAGATCATTCCTCCATCCACACTGTATAGACTAACCCAAGTAGATTATCTATCTACGCTATATGGACTAACACAAGTAGATTATCTGGCTATCTATCTAGATTGTCTCTCTATCTATCCATCTGTCCATCCATCCACACAGCAAGATCTTTTGTGGGCTCTAGCTCACTGCATCAGATGCCGTGACAGGCCATGCACAGGGCAGTGTACGAGGGGAGAGAAATCTGAACACATAAGAGAAGGGAACGGGGTTGGGGGGAAAGAGGGAGAAGAGAGGAGGAGGGCAGTGCTAGGAGAGACAAACAAGCAAACAATGAACCCACAGGAGAAAAGGGGTCATGAAAGCTAACCCAGCCAGTGCAATAAGACTGCAGTCCCTGTTTAAACCAACCTGAACCAGTTCCGTCTACAGGCGATTTCCCGCTCCCATTCAAACTGGTGTTTGCAAGTTTGCTGTCTGAGCACAGCCACCCTGAGGTCGGCGGCGCGTGACCAGGGAGGGTGAGGTGTCTGCCCAGGCTCGTGCGTCTTTCCAGCGTCAGAGCGGCGGTCATTCCCCCCGTCATGCAGAGACTGCGCCGCGCAGGCAGCGAGGGGTGCTGGGAGCAGGCGATGGCGTGTCTGACTTGCAGGGAGCTGCAAGCGAGCAAGCCTCGGGGGCTCCAGTCCATGCAATGCTGCACTGATCGGCGCCCCATGGCTTTGCTTCGTGCTGGGAGAGACCGAGAGAGCCCATGGTGCATCAAGGATGCCTGCCATGGCTGTAAAATCCGACCTCAAGCCTTGCTTTTCCCTCCCTTCTCTGCCCGTCCTCTCTGGCAGGTCTTTCAGAAGATTGCGGAGGAGAACAAAGGGAAAGTCCAAGTCTTCTTCTGCGGGTCTCCTGCCCTGGCGAAGGTCGTCAAAGCTCACTGCGAGCAGTTCAGCTTCCGATTTTTCAAAGAAAACTTCTAACCCTCTTGGGCGTGGGAGCTCGCTGTGGTAGGTGATGTGCTGCGTCTGTGTTTGCTGCCTGTCTGGACCGTGCCTGCCTTCCTCCCACCTCAAGCAACGGGAACAGTTTTATGTCTGCACAGAGCGCGTTCTCCACGTCCTTTGCCAATAAAGTGCACGTGTGCTATGCTGAACCCGATGTCTGGCCAGACCTGCTCAGACCCGCTGTCAGCAAAGATAGTCACACGGGCATCTCTTGTGTGCTGCGAAGGCCCCACGGATGAGGGTGAGCTCCCTGGTCGGGGTAAGATCGGGGAAAGTGGAGGCAGCGCTTCCAACTGGTCCCAATTAGAGGAACTTCCTGCCCTTGAGCAGCTGCAGAAATAGCAGGGAGGATGGGACGCTGATGTTGGCACACCGGATCAGCTCCCCATGCTGAGATGTCTTGCCCCGGGCAGCATGAGGACCTTAGAGAAACCACAAGCAGCACGGCTACGGTATCACCTGCCCCCAGGTAAATACCTTCCTGACCCCAGGTGGTTAGGGCGGTTCCCTGACGCATGGGTGTTTGTGGCTCTGCCATGCTCAGCACCTGTGGGTTAAACCAAGCTGCTGAGTTTGGCTCCTGGCACCGGGGTTTGCGACGTCAAAACACCTGCCAGCACGCGAGGGTTTATGGAGTGGCCTGGGCCCAACGAGGAACGTGGCAGCTTGCACGGGAAATAGGTGCGGGACACAAAGCTGGTCCTGACCTTGGGGATGCTCCACTCCAGGGTTTCCCAGCACAAAATCCAGATCCTTCCTGGGGTTTGGACTTTGAATGTCTCCAAAGTCCAGATGTCTCTGGGCCGGGGTGGCTGGTCTCTGCTAAATACCCTTACACGGTTGATATTGCAGAGAGTTGCATCCGCTGCCCTTGCTCTCCGTAGCGTAGACAGGCAGCCGCCGGGAGTCCGATGCACCGCCCGGGCCTGGCTGCGAGGTAGGTTTGCAGGGGGGGCAGCTCTAGCATATGCGAAGGGAGAGCGGGGGACGGCGCAGCTCCTTCCCACCCCGTGAGCACCTAGCATCGATCACCTGGACATGCCTCCTGCTGCGCAGGGCAGGACATGGGCCAGTGGCGTGAAGTTGCAGCAAAGTGGGTTTTGGGGTTGGATCTCAGGAAACACTGCTTCACCGTCAGAGCAGGGAGGCTGTGGGACAGACACCAGGGAAGGGGTGGCCTCTCCGTCCCTGGAGGTGTTTGGGGAGAGGGTGGACAGCCACTGGTGGGGGATGATCCAGGCACAGCGATGTCTGTGCTCTGCCATAGGGATTTCTCAGGCTTCTGGGCTTTGCTGGTTGCCCCCTCCCCACTTCCTGCTATACGGCTCGGCGGGGGGGGTTGAGGCTTCCTCAGGGGTGCTGGGATGGGGACTGGGTTGTGTCAGTGCTCAAGCCAGAGGGTCTTGCCCCTCAGGGTCACTGTATTTGGGGCCAGGAAGGAATTTTACCCTGTGGGGTACGGACTGGGAGGGGTGGGGGGGTTTGCCTTCCTCCGTAGCGGGGGCATGGCCTCTCTCCAGGACGTCCTGAGCGTATTCTTGCAACCTTTTATAGAAGCCGGACGTTGGCTGCCGCGGCCCCAGGGCAGGTTTGGGTGTGATGTCTTGTGCGGTGTCAGGGCCGATGGAGGCTCTGCTCAGAGGTCGGACGAGGGGTTTGTCTGGGCTGGCTCGCCCAGGGCTGACCCTGCCTCAGGCACGGGCTGGACTAGATGTGATCCCTGCAGCTCCGTCCCAGCCCCCCTTCCCTAGCATCTCTAGGACTGGCGGTTGCGGGAACGGTCAGTTCGGCGCCGTTTGACGTGAATAACCCTGCTCCTCCGCGTTGAACTTGCACCGAAACATGAACTCGAGGGTCTTGCACCCAGCTGCTTCAGACCCTCACAGCCCAAAGCCCGGCCAGGCCTCAACTTGGCGCTTGTGAGCTCCTGGGGACACTTGCCCATGGCCTTGATGTGCTGGGTCCCGGTAGTCATCCCTGCCAGGTGCACGTTACCACCCCGAGCATAAGGGGATCTCCGCTGGATCCTCCAGGTACCGGAGAGCTGTGCTAGAGGAAACATCCCTTAAAGCCCTGTCCTGACCATGGTGGGCCTGCCTGCGTTCCTAATGCACCTGGGCAGGCGCTTCCCCCCAGCATCTCCCTGCCTCTTTGGTAGGAGAATGGGGGCAGCTGACGGCAGGAGAAATGCAGGACGCAGGAGCACGAGGCAGCTGCTGGCAGAGGGGGTAGCACCGACCAGGTGCCTGCGAGGAGCCATTGGGGTCTCCAGCTCTCCGTCAGCACGGCACGGCACGCTGCACGCAGACACGGGTGGGCTTTGGCAGCGGGGCTGCGCCTGGTTGTGTCGCTGCAGGTTTTGGAAAGTGAGCGATACCAAAACTGAGGTTCCCCCATGGGTGTCACAGGGCAGGCAGGGCACACGCTGGGTTCCCAGTTCAAGACTGGCTTTCTCCAAGACCAGATCCCCCCCGGTAATGCAGGCGGGGGGGGTTGGCTGGGGAAGCTGCCCCTGATTCTGCTAAGAGCTAGGCTCCATCTGGACCCAGCACATAGGCGTCGTGACGGGCCAGCCCGGCCCAGGTCCGGCTGCGGCCAACGGGGCCAGCTCTGCGTTCCCTCGAGGTGGCTGGGGAACTATTCTCCCTTCCCAGAAAAGTATCAGCACAACTTTCTGGATGAAAATCTTCTGTGGTTTTTACTGCAAACCTAAAACAAGAAACCCAATGACCAAACCCCCCAGTAACAAGAGGTATGACTCTTTCTGGTTACAGATAAGTAGTCCGGAGCCCGGTCCACTTCTTAGGTGCATCGCTGGACTTAGATGCCCAAGTGCAATTCTAGTCCACTCTGTTCAAATCCCCGGAAGACAGCAAGTGCAAGCAGCGGGGTGGGGGGTCCTCCTGCTCCGGGATGCTTTTTGTGCCCCAGTCTCAGGGGGAGGTGAGGCCGTGTTAGAGGTGGATGCACTGGCAGATTTCCAGGGACTTGAGCAGGGTGGAATAGGGTTGCACTTTGGGTGTCCAAAATCCACCCCGACATCAAATAGGGGCACAGGCCTCTGGCTCAGCGTGAGCGCCGCGACTGGGGTGACTCCCACTCTTGAGGTTGGGCCAGTGCGAGTGTGTCACGCCGCGGGTGCCGCTTGCCGTGTGCGTGTCCGGGCCTCTGTCACGGGCCCTCAACGCTGGAGTTACACTCGGGGGACAGTCCCCAGGGTCATCCCCAGGGAAGGGGAAGCCGAGGGGAGAGGGGATGCTCCCCGGCACGTGCCTCTGAGACGCTTCTGATTCGGAGCATCTGACAATGTAGGCTGTGGCCGGTGAACTGCCGCGCCCCGGGTCCAGCTTGCCCAGGTGCCTCGCGGGCAGCGGAGGCTGGAAGCAGAGCGAGCTGAGTCTCACCGTTAAAGACATTTCGTGCAAAACCCAGCTGGTTTCGCCGCCCCCACGAGGTCTGCTTCCTGCGTCTGACCAGGGCTCCTCTCCCCCTTGCAGCCTGCGGCAGGGAAGGTCCCGGACGCTCCGTGCGCCTCGCTCCTGTGCTCCCTCGCTGCAGATGCCCTTTTCCTCCAAGCACCTGTCCGGTCCCTCGGTGAATCGGGCTGTCGCCGCATCCTCACCCACAAAGGGCAGGACGGTATCTTCTACCTGCCCTCGAGGGTGGAAAAAACGCCAAGAACCCCAGCAGCTCCCAGCCTGGTCGGGCAGCGGATCGCCAGTGCCGCCCTGACCCCTCTCTGCAAAGCGGCCACGCCGCTGAATCGTTTGGCCACGAGAGTGCACTGCAGCCTTTGCAAACACGGCTCCTCGGGCCGGGCGGAGGAGGGAGGGAGGGAAGGAGGGGAAGGCAGGCCATCCGCACCCAGGTGTTGCACGCGCCCAGCCCGAGCGCTGCGGCCTGCCCTTGGGAATGGCAGCCAGGCCCAGTGCTGCAGGAGCCAGTGCCTGGAGGTGCAGCCCCATGCGCCCTGTTGGCTCCGCGCAGCTCCGGGACAGGCCCTTCACGCCGCGAGCCCCTCCATTGTGATCGCGAGGTCTCGGGCGCCGGCTTATAGTATCATAGCATCATAGTACCTAGGGTCAGAAGGGGCCTAGAGCAGGCCATCTAGTCTGACCCCCCGCCAATGGCAGGAACGAGTGCCAGGGTCACAGGACCCCAGCCGGTGTCCTGGATCCTCCCGGCTGGCCTGGTAGAGACAGCCCAGCTTGGCTTCCCAGGCATCTCCCTGGACTGCCGGGGGGGGAACATCGCTTCAGCTCCTCTCCTTCTGCCCACGAGTTCCTCATGCACTTGCACGGGAGACGGGTGCAGGGCGTGTGATCCGTGCATCTCCCAGGGCTAGCCCGTGAATCGGGGCCGTCCGCCCAGCATCGAGGCATCGAGCTGCGCTCCCTGGGGAGCCGCGTTCCAGGTCCCCGAGCCAGCTTTGCACTGGGTCCCGGGCAGGTTGTGCCGGAGATGGAGGAGTCTCTCTCTCCCGGGGATGTGCTGGTGCTGCTGCCCATGGGGTAGGCAGACAGCTAGGAGATTTGGGACCCCAAGGCTGGACAGCGGGACGTCTCCGTGCCCTCGGTTTCTGTCTCAGCCCACTCCCTCTGCACAGGCGCAGGTCCCTCCAGTAATGATAAATGCAATTAGGCCGTGCCTTTAGTTAAGGGCAGGCAGGCGCCTTTTACTGTCCGGTGGATGTTCTCTTTATTATCCAGGGCTCCCCGGGGAGCAATTGCTGCTCTAAACAAACACTGGCATTAAGCTGCATTGCCTGGCAGATTTATGTGTCGCTTTATGAGCTGCCTGCGCAATATGCTGACGCTTCCGTTTTAAAAAATAAGATTCATTCAGATGAGACATTTATTTTATGGGGAAACTGTCCACCGGGGAAGCCAGCTGAGACACCGAGAGCAGGACGCTGGAAAGGGCCGGGAGGGATCGGGATCGCTGGCCTTGAGTGCGAAGGCACCCGCAGCCGGGATGGTGTACTGAATCCTGGCTTGGGGGTCTTCCCACCCCATGACGAGCCCCTTTGAGGGGGTCTGAGGGCCGGGTCCATCAGGGGTTGGAGGTTGTGCCTCCCCGTGGAAGAAGCAGAGGGGCTAGTCCCGGTCCAGCCACCCCAGGGGCTGGTGCTCGCCCCCGGCATGGCCCGGCAGGGTCCCGATCCTGCACTCGCTTCACAGAACTCTTGTCAGGGTGGATTTGCAAGCAGGGGTGGGTGGGAGCGGGGGCAGCACTTTTAGCCTCTCCTCTTTTATGCGGAGCCTTTTGACCGAAGCCCCGGGAAGGCCTGACGTGGCCCCCCAGCAGCTGCAGCCGGAGGGAGCGGGCGTCCTGGCAGGCTCTTCCGTGGGAGCCGAGCCGTTGCTCCAGCAGCAGCAGCTGGAAGCAGCTGGCGGCCGCGCCGCGGTGGTGACGTGTAATGGATGGTCATTGATCCGGCTGCCGAAAGGCCGCGCGGATAGAGCCATGCCCAGCCTTGGGGGGCCGGGGCACGCGGCCTGCAATTTGCCCACGGCCGCGGCACCCCCGGTGCCGTCGATGAACGTGGGAAGAGGCCGGCTGGGCATTAGCGTCTGCCCCAGGGCTGTTTTATGCCTGGGTGCTTCCCCAGCAGACAGCGGCTCGTGTGGGCAAGGGCAGAGCCCCGACTCCCCCCACACCAGGTCTTGCCCTGCCACTGGCCTGTTGTGTGACCCTGGGCCAGTCACTTTGCCTCTCTGGGCTGCTGCCTGTGCCAGCCCTTGTCTCTGGTTTGCAGGGAGCTGGAGCAGGCCTTACCGGTGTGGACCCAGGAGGTTGATCTGGGCTTACCCGCCTCTCCTTCCCACTTTGCTGGAGACAGGGGCTGTCTGTCGAGGGAGAGCACCCCAGGAAGACCTCAGCGCTGCCTTTCCGGTGCAGGTGTGCATGTGTGCGGAGGCTCGGGATTGTGCTCCTGGGGGCAAACCTGACTCCCGGGCGGAGGGTCCCTACCCGCCTTGCAAGCCCTCAGGATGCTGCTTGCTCAGGGAAGCTCCGGTGCCGCAGCCAGGGCATCCAGGCCCCACGATCCTTTAAACCTATCCCGGCCCCTTTGATGTCGGGACTGTCCAGATATCTGCTCTGACTAGCCAGAGCATTGGGAATGTGCCTGCCTCTCCTCTGTTACACCCGTGCAGCATTGCCCATGCTCCCTGCATAAGCATCGCCCTGCGAGGAAGGCGCGAGGCCCTCCTGCAAAGCCTGCAAGACAGCTGGGTGGAGTCTGGGAACCAGGGAGACTATTGCTTTGCCCTGAGTTGCATTCCCGTGAAAACTAAAACGCACAATATGCAGCGGGGCCTCCCAGACGGCCGAGAGCTCGATGCAGGATCAGCGTCCGACCGTGATAGTCGGGGGACCAGCTGCACCTGAGCTCACTGGGCTTACTGGTTCCAGCTGCATCGTGGAGAGGCATCGCATGCATGTCAGCACTAGGTGCTGGGCTTTGGGACATCTCCTCCAGGTACCTTCTGCACGCTGCCGCTAATTGCAGCACCTGAAGAGCTGACAGCTGGTCTCGTGGTGTTTTTCTTGCCGTCTGGTTGCAGCTGCCTTGGGTAAAGTCGGTGGCTCTTCCTCCCCTTCTGGCTGCCGGGGCAAGGCCTTTGCAGAGTGTTTCTGGGCATGGTGGGAGCTGGGAGAAAGCAAGAGGCTGCTTGCTACCTGCCTCCGAGAGCACCCAGGGGAGCTGAGGGGAGCTGCGAGCTGCACGTTGGCACTCATTGCAGGCAGCCTGGGAGAAGTGGACCAGCTGCAGAGGATAACTATCTGGCTTATAGGAAGCTAAAAGTCTGCTGGGAATAGGAGGTAGACAGGTAGAAAGAGGAGTCTGTAAGGGGGTCAGGCTGCCTCGTGGGGCCTGGGGAAAGACTGGGGGCTGGAGGCGGCAGCACCGCGCTGGGGAGCTCACACCAGAGAGGAGGAAGACGATGGTACTGAATGCAGTAGGGAGCCAGAGTCACTGTCTCAGGGCTTGGGAAGAGACCCTAGGACTGAGTTAACCCTGCATGGACCACGCTACGATCGTGTTACTGAGGACTGATTTGTGCTCTGAGAGGTGAGCGTGGCCAGGGCATAAAGACCCATGTAAGGCTTTAACAGGACTTGATCTGGAGTCCCCCCCGAACCCACTATGGGAGCCTTTGGAGGAGGCGGCAGGTCAGAGAAGGGGTTGTTGGGGGGCAGCTTTTCCCTGCTGCAACATGCAGGTCTGAGCGATGGTCACTTGGCGGGACATCTCATCTGCCCTGTAAACACCCCAACCCTGCCAGCACTGCCACGCAAGCAGCATCTCACTGTCCCAGTGCGTGGCTGTGTCTTTCCCATCCCTGGCTTTGCAACCTTGGGGACGGGCTGAGGGAAGGGACGCCGGTCACCTGGGCCAGCTCGGTGCAGCCTCCTTGTCCTGCTGCTGTTCGTATTGACATCTGGATGACTCAAGCCTGGTTTCCTGACCCCCCTGCCACCCCAAGCTGTCCCCAGGTAGACCACCAAGCTGGTGCTCCATTTCGCACCGCCCAGATGTGATAACCACGCTGCTCCCAGAGGCCAGACATTAGGCTCCCGGTGGCAGGAAGCTCAGATGCGAGAGGGCAGCGTACACGTGAGAGCATGGACTAGGGCAGGATGAGCAGGGGCACTTGGAGCAACATGAGCTTTGCCACAAATACCCGCATGACGGCTGGTAGCAGCACATGCATGCAGCACAGACAGCCCCTACCCCAAAATGCTGGCGTTGGAAGTACAAGACTGAAGGAAATGGGCAGAGAGGGGCCACCAGACCGCAAGCAGAGGTGGAAGGAGGCTGCGGCCGGGACCACTCCAGGTCGGCATGTGTCGGGGTCTTCCTCTTCCTGCAAAAGGTGTTGGGGAAAGCTGTAAACCACGTGCCTCTGCACAGGGATCCGTGCAGGGGCTGCCAGCCTGTATCCCCATGCCTGTTGCAAAAATTTTGATTTCCCAAACCAAACCCTTTTAGACCCAGAAAAGAGCCTGTATCCCCATGGGTCATGTGGGAGAATCTGCTCTAGAGAGAGCTGCAAGCAGGTTTCTAGTGCTTAAAGCTGAAGTTTGAAGTGTTTGTCCCTTGCAGGGCATGGAGGAAACCCAGCACGCTCTCCCGATCTCTCTCTCTCTCTCTCTCTCTCTCTCTCCCCCAGTCTCTTTTTTTCTCAGCACTCAGCACCCTTAAACAGACAGCAGAGGACTGGTTTATATCCGTGCTGATTGTCCAGGGCTCTGACGTCCATCAACATGGGCAGGACACGGCATGAATGGCAATTAACTCGAATTAACCCAAGTTATCTGGGAAGGAAACAAATTCTTCCCAGGTCCTTCAGACCTACTTAGGATGGGCTTGCACTGCTGTAGGATCCGAGAATAAAAAGGGTAGGGGGGGAACTGGTTTGCTGCCAATACCAGCCCCCGGGCAGTAGAGTTCAAAGCACAGCGGAAAGTCTGTCCACACAGAACAGGAGCCTCGGGGATAGGGCACTGCATCCTGGGATGTTGGAGGACCAAAGATTGGGCAGCTTCTCCCTGGGGAGTGGCCACACATTCATGGCAACGCGGATCAGAGAGAAACCTATCCCGGAGGGACATCACTTAAGGGTGCTTAAAACTACTTTGCAGTCTTAACTGTCACTTCTGTCTGTGCCCGTTTTCACCCCATCTGGCCACAGAAAGCAGTTTATAGCCCTGACCAGACACAAGGATACGGCTGCAGACAACTTCACAAATGTCCGGCTGGGTGAAAATCGGACCCCGCATTGCATGAGGGGTCAGATGAAGAGGTGTCAAAACAGCATCTCCTGTAACGTGCGTCAGTGCTGCCCGTGTGGACAACCCAGGGGCTAAGGGCTTCCTGAGCCACCGAACCGGACCGTGTAACGGCCCGTGGAGTGAGGCGTTCTTTGTCTTTTTAGTTTTCTGGTCTTGGGACCTGGAGGGAAGTGTCCTTCAGTTCTGCTGGTGGGTGAAAATACTTCTGTCCACTCCACGCAGTGGGCAATGTAGTGGGCCACGGGCTGGAAACCCATAACCCGAAAGGCATCCCATTCGGGTGCGTCCCCGAGGCTCCCTGCTCTTCCTAGTGCCTGGGTCTCATCTATCTTGACGCCATTCGCTTAGTCTTAACTAATTATCTTCATCGTTCCAGGGCAGAGAAGGGAAATAATTCAAGGTAGCTATGGCTTAACAACATACAGTCCTGCCAATAGGCTGATGAATAATTCAAGGGCGGGGGAAACGCATACAGCATAAAACCACTTAAGTGCCTCAGTTGCCAGGAAGCTTCCTGCTCTGCTGACAGCATTAAGAGGCCAGGGGAGGACACCGAGAGCTTGGGAGGGAGTCTGCAGGCTTTGTCTAGCGGGGTGGGTGGACAGTGTGGGGGCTTGCTTTGGCTTGGAAAACGTGGAGGGGGAGATCCTTTAGCCTTCAAGCACCCGAGCTGTCCTCATGCAAGCGCCGTATGGCTGGCGTGTTACCGTACCGCCTCGCGCACAACATGCCCGGAAATGCACGCCTTGTTGTTTGAATGAAAAAGAAAAATCTTTCCTTGTAGTAAAGCTCTGAGAAGCAGCGAGGGAGCTGAGCCAGGTTTTACCAGGGCGGCAGCCGAAACTGCTCTTACCATATTCCTTGCACATAAGGCGCACTCCAATTTCCAGCAGCTGCTTCTTGGGAGGGCGTGTGTTGTAGACAAGAAACTCGGGTCTACAACGAATGGATTCCCGTGGCTGTGCCCGGCTGGTTTCCAGCTCACCTCTCAGTGCAGGGTGAGTTTTACTCTGTATCTTGGCTCCCCCAGAGCCCAAGGGGCAGTGGCAGCACTCAGCTGGGACATCCTCAAGCGTCCCCTTTGGGGTACGCATGGGGTTCACCTGTGGATCTGCCAGGTCTGCATGCTGGCTCCCAAAGGCGATGTCTGTGCTGTGGTTAGAGGTGCGCTGACGCTCAGGCAGGCGTACCCAGACTAGCGGTAACCTGAGCACCCGTGGGAGCATGCTGCAAAGTTTGCCAGGAGTCTTGGGTTGCTGCTGTCGTACCTGAGCTCTGCAGGTGTGTCCACACACGATGTCACGACACGGCTGGTTGCAGCACGGACCAAGCCAAATGCACTGGTAGCCTTCAGGAGGGAGAGGCCTGCTGCCTGGGAGAAGGGAATAGCCTCCGGGAGATGCTGAGAGGGACCCCAGGGAAGGCACGCACGTGGATATGCATTGCTTGGTGTGGTGGTTGCTGCGTCTAAGACCGTGCACGCGGGCTGCTTCTATTAATACACCGCGCAGGAGCATTTTCGGAGCAGCTTTCCCCCTGCTCTCTCTTATGCATGAGGAATAAGGAGCCGTCGAGGGGACTGCCTTTTCCCCTCTTCCTCAGAGGCGTCTTTCCACCTCTGAGGACGCCAGGGAGGAGTTGGCTGCTTGGGAGAAATCGTGGGCTGGTGTTTCCAGTGGCTACAAGGTGGGTGGGATGAAAGCGCCTGTGGTCACGCTGGGTTTCCAGCAGCTCTCGCCACCACTGGCATCGCCAGCCCCGGACCACGCAGGCGCGGCTGGCATCCATGAGCCCACGTCCTTGTGCTCTTCCCTGATGTGGGCCAGCTGCGGTGTCCTGGCCAGGCCCTTCTGCGCATCCACAAATCCCGGCAGCAGAGGCTTTTATTTCCCCTGGTCCTGCCCTCTTTCTTCCATGTCTTCCATCAAATGAAAAATGAGCGCCGGCGATTTTGCAGTGTTTCCTCCCAGACATGCTCGGCTGGAGAGAGGAAGGTGCCTGCACCTGCTGTCGTGCCACCATGCTCCCTCCTCATCGCTGTCTGCAAGAGCAGAGAAGCAAGAAATCCCGCATCTGAGGACATCAAAGGCTCAGTAAACGCTGGCAGGGAGACGCAGGAGCCAACGAGCCAAAAGCTTGAAAGCTGCGTTCTTTGATGTAACATTAACAGAGGACATCTCACCAGCCATGAACTTCACCTTGACTTTTAATTAGCTTAGGGTTTGGTTTTTTTTTTAGTCATTTCTACAAGTTCTTGCATCTCAGACCTTTCCCGGATTAATGGAGGGTCATGCATTAAAATACATTATACCCTACATCAAATCGCCATCAGGATGTGCTTGCAACTTGTGCTGAGAGAGGAATTGCCATTGTAAGGGATGAGGCTCTCCTTAAAGTCTGCAGATATCCTCGCAGCGGCAGAAAAGTTAGGGCATCTTGCTATGCATTGACCCAGATGTCAGTAGGCACCTGGCCATGGGGTGGGAAGTCAAAGGTGGGCAGATATGGACACCACCCCGCATTGCTCCCGTGCATGTTGCTGCCAATGGGAGCTAGTGCGCTGTAACCGCGTGTTACCGTGTTTTATCCACAGCACATCTGGGTCGGGGTGTTCATGGTCACCCACCCCTCGGCCCATGGGAACGGCCTCCTGTTCGTTTTGACAGTGGGAGGCCTCAAAGTTGACATTCTCATAGGGTGGCTGAAGTAGAGGCGGCCTCACGGCTTGTGTCGCCTGCCCAGGCTTGAGGTCCCCGAAGGTCCCAGATTGCAGCGAAGCTTCGGCTGCTCAGGCCTGGACCCTTCCCTGGAGTCACTTTCCAGACGGCGCCTTTCGCCCAGGTTGAAGTCCCAGTCCACGCTTCAGAAATCAGGAGGGAGACTTGACTGCAACTCTGTGGGACAGATGGGGCTCATCGGTGAAGACAAGCCATGGGTTTTAAACAGCTTTTAAATACCCCAGCCACCACAGGCGTGTTTCACTCTCTCCTTCATCTTCCTCACTCCTACCAGGGTAAGCAGTGGGAGCAGTGTTCACGTCTTCGGGAGACTCGCCAGATGTCGGGCTTTGCTCTGCTTTCCCAGGCCGGTCGAAATGAGCCCTTCATTGAAGTATGTGATGATGCCGGAGAGAATTATGGGAAGGCGATGTGGTGGGAGCCATGGGGAAGGAGGAGTTGAGTGGTGACATGTCCAATGTGGACCCCTAGCCTCTAAGTCCTTCCAAATCTTGCAGACTGTCCCGTGCGTCACAATCTCAGGCTGGTGGGAATGGGCTTTGGCCTCCTCGATGGTCTTTCTGTCTTCTGGAGCCTTCGTGTCACCCGTTGTCAGAGTCTGAACAAACAGATGCCAGTTCCCTCCCTTCTCCAGGTCACCTCCTTGTCAGCCGGGTTGTACTGAGCTCTCCGAGCCATTCCTTGAAGGTCTCCCACGCAGCAGAGGGTCCGGCTGGGATGCAACTTTATGCATGGTGACATCCAAGTGCCATTGCCGTCCGTGCTGTCCTGCCCCTGGAAGCGATACACCTGGAGTAACATTGTCGAGTCCATGGTGCAGGTCATGCAGTGAGGCCAGCCCAGGAAGTGCGACTTCCCGCACCCCTTGGGTGGTACATCCGGGATGAGCATGCGGAGGAGATACCAGCCACCTGCCCCACAGGGCTCTGACCAGGCTGGACGTGGTGGGGGGTGACCTTGGGTATTTTGAAGCCAGCTAAGCCCCTCTTAATACTTACAGCTTATTGCCACCCCCCTTCTGATTGTGCTGGGAAATTCCCCTTGCTGCATGGAGTTCACAGGTTGCAAACAAGGGTCCGGCTGAGACCCTGGAGAAGCAGGAATCAGGTTATAGAGGCAGCTGGAGAGCCCTCTTCTGATGTCTCCAGCCTGGGTGGGCTTGTTCCCTTCACCGGCAGAGCTTCGGACTTTGTACAGTGTTATCCTACCCCTTTTGTGGTTAAATCCTCTTCACCAAAGAGTCAAACACCCATTGTATAGTAATACCAACAGAAGTGGGGAAGCGGGGGGTGATACTGAGCCTTTGGTGCTTGCAGTCAGGTCATGAAAGGCCAGGAGCAAGATATCGTCCACTTTTTCTCTCCCAGCTCTGAAAACAGGGAGACCGGGAAATCTCAACCTCTTCAAAGAAAAAGGACAAATATTTAAGGCGTCTGCTGTTGGCGGCCTAGGAGAGATGCTTTCAGCCGCGAGGTTGTCATGTTTTAACGAGGACTGAAATGCTTTTTCCTGGCCAGGACCAAGTGCAGAGCCCTCCGTCTCTCCTGCAACGATTGATGCGTTGGCAGCTTGTGCAGGAGAAGTGGAGATTTCTGAATCTGGGCCTGGGCTGACAGGAAAAAGCTTTTCGGTTCACCTCTTAGCAAGAGCAGGGCATGCATTAGCCTGCAGGATGAGGGGCCTTGCGTGGCTCGCCGCCAGCAGCAGAGTACCTTCAATTAGCCAGTTTTGCAACAGCGTCCCCTCAAGAAGTAGACTTGATGCACTCTCAGCCCCCGCACAAATGCATTGCCACTTGCCGTGTCATGTTTTATTAATAACTCCCAACAACCGAGCTAATAATAGATTGCCCAGACGGCTTGATCCTGCCTGGTTGGCTTTACTCCTGCAAATTAGGTTATGGGAAAAGCGGGGGAGAGAGGCGCCCTATTCCTGCTGATTTCGAGAGCCTTGGAAACTGCATCACGTGATTCATTCAGCATCGTCATTTGTTTTCAGCTCAACCGGGTGCAAGGTACTAAAACGATCCTGGAACCAGGGGCATAAATGTCTCGTGCGGTGCGGGCCCACGTTGGGCTGGCTGGACTCTGAGATCAGCTCAGGGATCCTCTTATGACATTCCTGGAAAAGCAAATTGAGCTCATCTCTCACGAAACGTGGATCTACTGTGCCGCAAGCAATAGGCCTGGCCTATGTGTGGGAATGGCAGGAAACTGGGCAAGTTTTGGAAAACGAGCCTTGTCTGTTGGGTTGTCTTGCTGCAGCCATGGGCCCGGCAGACAGGCAGGCAAGCCCACGGGTATTTGGGTATATACACGCCGTTCTCAAATCAAGTGCTCCCCTTCGTCGTTTCATTGACAGCCACGCCACAGCAGCGCCGGGTCTGGCCCAGCCTGCTGGGAACTGGTGCAGTTCCTCTAGTCCAGGCTGATGCCTACGTGGTTTATTTTTAGAAATAAACATTGATTTTTATTTATATCCATTATGCGGAGTGGTGCACACGTGCGTGAATGGGCTTTGGGCTCCCTGAGGACACGCGTCGTGCTTTCGCTCGGTTCAGCGGCCTTCCCCCCGTGGCTCCATTGCCACGCTGGACCCGGGCGCAGTTCCCAAGGCACCGACCCCTAAGTGAATCAAGAGCTCGGTTTCTCAGGTTTTGCACAATTGGCTCCAGCTACGCAGCGAAACTTGGACCCCAGGAGCAAAATCATTTGGCACGAGAGCGTGACATAAACCCTGTCTGAATCAGATTTGGACAAATGATAAATGGATCGGCTAATGATCCAGGTTGGGCTATGTCCGGGAGTGATGTGTGATTGATGAAGAAGCTGCGGAGAGCTCTGAGATCTATGCGAGTACATGGCACAAGGTGAGGAACCCAAAGACAAATGTCAATTTTTCTTCACCTCAGCTAATGTAGTTTTCCTGCCTGCTCGATTAACAGAGAGAGAGAAATGTAATATAGTCCATTTAATTGAACCCTTCCAGTACCGTTAGCCTTGGAAAGTAATTCCAGTTTTCTCTTCATTTCTCCACATTCCCGGGACTGGATATGATCCCACTGCATTTTGCTGTACACATACTATCATCTGCACTTTGTTGGTCATTACGTGGGATGTATTTATTCCCCACCCACCCCATATCCCGTCCTCCAAATTATGGACGAGAGAAGATCAAAGCTGTCGGTGACCCCATAAAGGAAAGAACACTTTGATTTACGAGCCGGGTTTGAAGGGTCTTCATGCAACGTGTCTCCAATGTTTTTGACAGGAGCAACTTGTTAGATAAGGGATTAGCTGGGTCTTCCCTGTCGCTCAGTGTTTGCCAGCCATAAAGCTAAATTAAGCCTGAGCAGGGATGTTTTCCTGAACCCAGATCTTGGAGATGGCTCCATACCCTGAAATGTAGATCCAAAGTGGTTTTTGCGCGTGCTCCTTTTCCAAACCCATTCAGCCTCTGCGTGTGGCCGTGTCTCTCCTCATGGTGCCAAACTTCAGCCATGGCATTTGGAGCCAGGTTCAAAGTTATTATTTTCCAGCGGTGACTCCTCTCTGTGACTGCAGATGAAAGGAGGGATGATCCAGGCATCTGCTCGCGTGGCCCAAGTGCAAATTAGGACAGCTGCAGCTTCCTGGGTTTTGAGCACAACCAACTCACATGTGGAGCCATGGTCTGACGAGGATGTTTCGGTTTAATTTAACTGATTTACTCCATTCATGTGCGAATAGGTGTATAATACGAGCATTTGTAAAGGCCCGGGAAGATGCTGCTGTGTGTGGCAGGCTGATGGATCACGTGGCGCTGAAAAACACACTCATCTCCATCATAAAAAAAAAAAGAAGCGTTAATTACATCTCCCTATTTTCTTTATGTATTGAAGCAATTATAAACAGAATGAATCATTATGCATGTGCTGATAATCATTTTCATTTAGTATCCCTGCTAAATTGCTGGGTACTGGAGTGCAGAATTCAAACGCTCCAAAGCTTTAAGCATCTAAAGAGGAAATTCTGCTTTCTTGGGAAATCGTTGAAGCAAGAGGGGAAGGGAGGCCTGGACTTCATGATGTCCAACGTGGCCATGAGCTAGAGCAGGGGTGGGCAAAATACAGCCCCGGGGCCAGATCCGGCCTACCAAGCCATTCTATCTGGCTTGTGGGGCCCCTAAAAATTGAGAAAATTAATATTTATTTGCTCCTGGCTGCCTGTCAAAGATGACAGGAGCCAGGGGCAGTAGGACCCAGGGGAAGCCGGTGGCAGGAACCAGCAGCAAGGCCCACCCAGCCCCGCCCCACCAACCAGAAGCCCCTGCCTAACAGAGGCTTCTGGCCTGGGACTGTGGGGCTGTTCCTGCTTCCCTGGGCCGGAGAGGGAAATGTGGCCATCGACAGCTTGCCAAAACTCAGTAAGCGGCGCTCCACCTGAAATAATTGCCTGCCCCGAGCTAGAGTTTTGCACCCCAGCACATCACCATCATCGTTGTCATCATCGGCCATTCCTCACAGTCGAGGATGATCATCTTTCGTGGTTGCTTTATCTGTGGATCTGAAGGTGGCTGATGAGGCCAATCTGGATTGATAGACTCTAGTGAAGCTTGGGCACATGTTTCTACGCGGGGCGGTGGCTCCGGGTTCTTGATTCGATCTGTGACGCACTGTTTCTGCCACTCCTGCTTTCCCATCTCCTGTTGTTGTTCTGAGGTTTCAAAGTACCGAGATCCTTGCAGCAGGATCTTCCTCCATTTGGGGCAGTTCTGGGGAATCGTCTCTCAGGAGTTGATGTCAATGCTGCGTCTTTTCAAGTTGTCCTTGAGGACGTCCTGGAAGTGCTTTCTCTTCCCTCCTCTTGAACATATACCTGGGCTGAGCTGGGATAATAGACCCTGCTTTGGGAGTCTGGAGTCAGATAGCCAGATGACGTGGCCAGCACAGCGAAGTTGATGTCAGTTGAGGGATGCTCGTGGTGTTTGCTTGCGAGAGGACACTAATGTTGGTGCATCTGTCTTCCCGCTGGATTCGAAGGGTCTTGCACCGGCAGCGTGGCTGGTACTTCTCCCATGGCTCGGTGTCTCCCGTACGTTGGCCGTGTCTCAGCTCCGCATGGTAAGGTGGGGACCCCGAGTGCTTGATAAACCACGAGCTTGGTTTTGGATCTGATGTTGTCATCTTCAAACCCCCGTCTCCCCAGGCGTCGGAAGGCTGCACTTGCACATTTGAGGCAATGTTGGGCTTCTTCATCCATGTCACCTTCCAAGGTAGGGGAAATACTCGGTGTTCTCCAGAGTCTCGCTGTGAATTTGAATTATGGAGCTGGGGTCTGCTCATTAAGAGCTTGTTGATGGAGGACCTTAGTCTTCTGACTGTTAAGTGGCGGTCCCATTTTCTCGTATGACTCGATGAAGACATTAACGCACTCACTTGGGAGCAGGGAAACGTGCTACAGCATCCTCATCAACGTACTGGAGCTCGAGTGGCGTTTTGTGCCCCGACATCACTTGCCCTGGTGTGAATCCGCCCTGAAACCAGCCTGACTTCACTGGTGTCAGATGGGTGTAATAAGAGCTTGATTTTAGGGGTGCTGTTTTTCGCTCAGGGGTTTTATTTCAGGCCGAGGCCAGCGGCCCTGCTCAGATCTTGTCAAAGACAGGACGATTTCTTGGAGGGGAGGAATGAAGACTTTGGATGTCGTGTGTTGCTTGATTGCACTCGGCATGGGTTAAAACTCCTTCCTGGCCCCACCATGGCGTTGAGTGGAGGGGCAAGACTTTCTAGGGGCATTGTAGACCCTTGTCTAAGTCCCCAGCCTGGGCTGCAGCCAGCACTCAGTGCTTCTGAGGCAGGCAAACCCCTGCCCCTGATGCACATAGCAATGAGAAGGGAAAAAATTCCCTCCCAGACCCATGGAGCAGCCAGAAAACCCAGAAACCTGGGGAATGCCCACTGCAGAGCATAGGCACAGACCCTCCTAGATCACCCCAGACCAATGCTTCCATGCCCAGTCTCCGCTTCAACAACTTCCCGGGTGTCTGCTCCACTGGGGCCAGCCCCGGCTCGCCGCAAAGTGCTCCAGGTCTGAACCTTGCAGAGATGAGTGGCCTATGCCCGATTTGAGGCCAGGCTTTCTTTCTAACAGAGAAGCAGCAAAACCTGCCATTTCAGGTGTGTTTCCCTTTGGTTTGGGAACCTGAAGCTCAGAGTGAATGGCAGGGGGTGAGAACGCGTGTGACCCCCGCAAGACAACGTGGCTTGAATTGCTGCGCGTGCCCTTCCCGAGTCCTGGGGATAAAGCTCCGTGGCTTAGGGAAGGAGCGGGGACCTCTGGATGGAGTTAAAGTATCCATCATTTTCCCCAAAACAGACTTTACCTCTGGACCTTGCTGCCCCAGGAGCAAGATGGGGTTCAAAAAGGGCCTCAGGCTCTGAAAGCATGGGAAGAAGAGTTCATCTCTGAGCATCTGAAGATTGCACCGTCCCTTTCAATGCAACACAGATGTCGACGGCGTGGATGCTAGTGAGACGTGTATATATGTGTGCTCGGAAGCAATTCCTCCTGGGCCTGTTTGTGCCACTCTTACACGCAGAAAAGACACATGGGCAGAGTCCCGGCTGCTTTAAAGCATGCAGAAAAGCATGGGGACTGGGCTTCGATCTCAGTACAAAGGCTGAGAAACACAGGCCGCGAATGCAGCTGAGTTGAGGAGAGCAGAATAAGAACGGCAGCATCCGCTGAGTAAATGCTGGCGATGGAGCGGAGCTGGGCAGGATGCTCCTGGCTAAATATACCGGACCTGGGCAGAGCAGCACCCCTCCTTACCCTGTGTCCGTCCTGGACACGGAGGTGCACTCCCACCTGGCAGCCGGAGCCACCGATCGGCCCAGCCTGTGCTGCCAAATGCACTGAAAGAAACCCAAGCACCTGTGCTTGCAGCAGTGTTCAGATGCTTCTTCCATTTTTAGTAGATCCAGGTCTAATTCTCGTCTGATCGAGGGATCTGCCGCGCTGTCCCTGCGCTGCTCGGTGGCTGGTGAGAACGAAGCCAAGAGGTTAAAAGACCTGCCCGGAGTCACGGGTTGAACTGGAACAAGAAGGTCCCAGCTCTGCCCAGGAAGAGCCGTAAATGCGCAGCCCAAGGCCGGCGCCTGCTCTCACTCCTGTGTTATACTGCCTTGACCCCGCTGCGGCCAGGGAGAGGCCTCTGATTTACAGCCCCGCACGTGAGAGGCGACCTGGATGCACCAGCACGCCCCTGAGCACGGTGTTTCCGGGAGGAAGGAAGGTTTGGGGTAAGATCCTGGGGTTAACTCCCTGGTTTTCTGCCCTGCAGCGAGAGGTGGGTAGAAACGCGTGCCCGAGCCAAGGCCGCGTGAACCGGTCGGCCCAGGCCTGTCCATCTCCGCCAGCTCGGGAAGGGTCCGTACAACGCGAGCACCGCCGCCGAGGTCATTCTGAGCACCGAAGACTTCAAGGTCTGCTCCTGGCCTGAGCACCCCGCTCTTGCCAAGCCCCCATCCTCCCTGCTCCCACACTTCCAAGCAAGAAGCTTCCCCATGCCTCAGTTTCCCCGCTCCCATTGCACTTGCGGTGGGACAACCTTTGGAAGCGACCCTAAAATTAACGGCCCTGCCAGCCCGCTGGAGACTCAGCTGCCCCTTCAGCCGTCGCTGCCGGAGTGGGGTTTCCCCAGAAGCTCTTAGCCGAAATTCTCCCGTCCTGCACGAAGCAGGTGCCTTGTGTGGCCTCTGCTCCCGGGGTGCCGAACGTATGCACGAAGCACGCCCGGCGCTCCGTTTCGAACCTGTCTCCCCGCGCCTCCACGGGTTTCATGGCGTGCAACTTCTCCGTGTGCAACTCCCCCCGAGCGCAGCGAGGCGTGTGCATGGCCGTGGAGCGCGCGCGAGCCGGCAGGGATCCTGCCAGCGAACGCACAGGCTGTTTGCAGCTTGACATATGTCTTGTCAGAACGAATTTGGTTGCAATGCAAACACCCTCCCCTCCGCCGAGAAGCCGTCAGGCGGGAGATGCGGGGTAGCAGCGGTGGGCGCCACGGCAGGTGGCTTTGCACTCGCCTGAGCTGGGGCTGGTGCTATGAACACCGTGCCCTCATTCGGGGCCCACGGGAGGATCGGGCCTCCAAGCGCTCGTGCCTTCCTCCTCCCGGGAGGGCCCCCGGGCACTTGTGGATGGCGAACGAGGGTTTCAAAGGTCTCGGCTGGGAAGCTGCACAATCCCGGTTGCTTGGAAAGGCGTTTCTGGGCTCGACTCCGCTCGGCGTGTGGCCTGCGCGAGGCAGGTGCCTCGTCCCTGCCCGGCCGGCGCTCCTTCCTTTCATCCTGACAAGGAGGTGAGCATCACAAATAGGCTAATTCTAAACAGATGGTGGGAAAGAGCTCTCCGAGGGGGAATGTAAGCAGCATCAAGGTCACTGCTGACATGATGAATACTAAGCTGCTCACGTCCCAGCCGCGGCAATGAAAAATTAATGAATTTCTTCCTCTCCATCTCCAGAAGCTCAATCAGCTGCCATTTTCTCCGCATCTCTGGCTCATCAGATGTTTCCTTTGGAGCTAAGGAATAAATGATTAAAAGATCTCTTTTTTTTTGCCTCCCAGAGCCGTTGAGCGGGATCGCGGCTGCTCTCGGTGTTAAATAAATACCCTCGTTTCTCGGAGTCGGGCTTCCTTTCAGACGGAAACGGCGAGGCGTGAAAGCAGAGCCAGGCCGGCGCAAAGCACGCGTGCACCCGGACCATCTGGCCGAACGGAGCTGGGCGCGGGGCCGGCCCCGGGACGGCCGAGCTGCACGTCTTCCTAATGCAGCGGGCAAGCTGCTTCTGAATGCGTGCGCTTGCAAAAGCATCCTCGGTACTCGGGCTACCTGCAAGGACCTGCCGGAGTGGCAGATTTAATTAGCAGAGCGTTTCCGCCCGCAAGCCGGGGTTTAATTAACGGGATGATCCAGGGTTGATAATATATGCCAGGTCTGGCTGGGGGCTGCGGAGGGCTTTGGGAGGTCAGCCCTGGGTGGTCCCCATGGCTATCCAATCCGCTCTTAGCCACTTGGGCCTGAGAGGATGCTCAAAGGCAAGGCTCCTCGGTCCCGGGGGTCACCCCGAATGCCCCGGGGTGCTGCTAGCCTCATGGAGGACCCTGCTCTGCCCGGCGGGGTCCTCGCTCCATGGGCTGGCATGCAGAAAGGAGCAGGGGCAAGGCCGTGGCGTGTGCCCCACGTACCTCTGAGATGCTGGGGGGCCCGGTGGGCATCTGTGGGTCAGGGCAGGCATCTGGGGGGACGTGGATGGAAAAAGGGGGTAGGAGCAGGCTTGTTCCACCCCATGCATCCCCATGAGGTCCAGGCAGGACCTGGTCCCCTGTGCAAGGCCAGGGAGATACGCCTGGCTTCGTCCCGTCCTGCCAAATGGCCCAAGCGGGCCAGCCTGGCACCGGGGCGCGTACGTGCTGCCCCTCGCGCCGGCTTGCCGCGGCTCAAGAACCGCACCGGACGCCGCTTTTTGGTTTAAAGCAACAGGTCTCCTCGGCCCGGCGCTCTAGCAAGCACGAGGCGATGCTGGCTAATGGAAGCCCCTGCTTCCTCTCTGATTAATGGCTTCCCCTGGCTGGCTTCATTATTGTGATTACATTCTGGCTGTAGCATAGCAACAGCTAATTGTTGGTTCGCTGCAAAGTGCATAATTCCCCGTATTAAAATTTTATTGAGATTTAATTGTGTTCATCCTGGAGCCGCAGAGGCTCCAACGAGGCAGAGAGCAGAGAAGTGGTTTCTTGTGTCTTTTTTTCCCCGGTCATCCTTTAGCACGGGCCGTTGCTCGGCGGCTGGGATCCGCGTGGTAGCGGGCTCTGCAGAGCCCCTCTCGCTGGGTAGATGTTTCTGAAGAAAAAAGGAGAATTGCGGGGAGCGAGCGTGTAGCTCGCGCGGCGGGCAGATGCTCCCCTTCCCAGCCCTCCTGCCAGTTCATCTGGGCTGAGTTTCTTCTTATTGTAACTAGAGCTGGGTAAATAAATCACAGCAGGGACATGGGAGGAGGGATTAGATTTCATAGACGTTATTTTATAGATTTCAGCTCTTCTGTTGGGAATAGGTACGAGGCGGCTGCGCGTGCGCGCGCATCCGTGTGCGTTCCCCGCTGTCGCCGTTAGCCAGCCCCGCTGTTTCTGCACGCTGAATTTACTCTCTGCCCCGCTCGGCAATACCCCGCGTTGGAGGGCTTTGGTGGCCAGGCACCCGGCGCGGTTTCGGCTCCCAGCTTCGGTGATGCTGGCTCTGACAACGGGCCCAGGCTGTAGGGGCCGAGTCCTTGCAGATGCCCTTGCCCCCGGACTTTGCACAATTCCAGTTTCAATAGCCCAGATGTCTGCAGAAAGCAAATACATGGGGAGGAGGTGCCCGTCTGCCTTGTGTCGGGTGTTGGGGCTCTGTCGTCTCAACCAGCCCAGGCTGATGCCTGTCTGGGGCCTTCTTGGGTGGAAGAGCTGTGTCGGTGCTCTCGTCCTGCTCTCTTTTAGGATTTGGGAGGGGGGCCCTTAATTTTCCCTCCACCGCGTCCCTCCTGGGGACAGCCCGGCAGCAGGAGGGGACGACCTCTTGCAAGGGTGCTGCTGGCCCCTGCCGTTGTTCCCCGTGGCGGAGGGGCAAGGTATCACGTTCAGAAATGCCTCGCTTGCACCTCAGGCCCTGTCGGCTGCCGGGGTGTCATCTGCTGCCCCTGTGATGGACTCCTCTGTGCTCGGCCGCACTTGCAAAATGATGTTATCGGTAGCGAAGGAAGCTCAGGAGGTCACATCTAGTGCAACCCCTGCTCCACGCGGGACCAGCCCCAGCTCCATCATCCCAGCCCAGGCTTGGTCTACCCGGGTCTTCAGCACCTCCAAGGAGGGTGACTCCACCACCTCTCTGGGCAGCCTGTTGCAGCATTGCCTTTTTGCAGCTCCTGCCCTTTTGCCAGATACTGGGCGTTGGCTGGGCTTGCCCCGTTTGCTCTGAGGAGGAGAGGGGCAGTTGTGGGCACAGGGCTTTTGCAGACTCCGTCCTTCTGCCCCAGGTCTTGTGTTGTGAGCACAAGAGCCGCCGAGCACCAGGCAGGCCCGTCAAGCCACGGTCTGTGCCAGGTGACTTGCTTTGCTTGGTGAATTCTTGTTGTTTGGCCAAGGGCTAGTTCTGGGCCTGTGAACTGATTTTCGTTTGCACGCAGAGCCCAGTGCCTGGTCTCCTCCATTGCAGATGCACCCGCGTTAATGGGGAGGTATTAAAACCAGCCCAGGCTTCGGAGCCAGTACCTTTTCTTGCAGGTACAGAGCGAGGCGCAGTAGTAAACCCGCTCCAGCTGCCCTCCCTGGATCTGGAGGGTTACAGCTGTGCCCTGCGTGCCCCTTTGGGGGATTTCTAGAGCTGGAACCGTTGTGGCATCAGGAATCACTCAGAGCCAAGGGGTCGGCCCTCCTGAAGGGACAGCTCAAGCAGGGCGCGCTGTCCAAGCGGCGGCGGCTGGAGAAGCTGTGAAGACGGGGACGGACATGGTGGGTGGAAAGGGGGTACCGTGCGGCCAGCTGGGAGTTATTCCCCTTGACCTCACCAGCCTTGGGGTCACCTTGGAGGAACCCCTCGCAGCAGCGAGTCTCCTCTGGCGTTCGCTGCTCCTGCCCGTCCTTGCCCCGTCTCCCGCGGGTGCTCTCTGCATCCTGCTGTGATGCACCGTAAAGCCAACCCCCAGCTTCAAGCTTCAAGCGTCCCAACCCCTGAAAAGACCCCTGAGTTGGCTCGAGATTGGGAGCTTTTTCCTGAAGAAGAGGCAGACGTGCATGCTGCTTTCGGGGTGCATCTGCTGTATGTTTTCTTTGCAACCAGGAGTGCCGGAAACTTGCTTTCTTTCGGTAACCAAAGGAATGCTGGCATTTATTATGACTTCAGCAAAGCCAACTATCCAGGCAGTGGTGTACCAGTGGGCTTCCCTGCCTTCCTCTGCAAGCGTCAGTGGAGTCTGGAGTAGCACGAAGGCACCCTGCAGCAAAGCACTTCACCGGGCACGGTTTTTTCTAGTCCTCGGAGCCCGGAAGAGAGGCAGGCTGGTTCCCAGATTAACCTCATGCCCCGCAGGAAGTGGCCAAACGTCTACTGATGCCCACGGGTGCTGGGCTGATGTTCTACGGTATTTTATTTAATTTATTTTATTTGTTATTTCCCAGAAGAACACTGCACCTCACCTGCTCTTTGGAAAACCAGGACTTTTCCATCTGTTGACTCCTCTGTGACATCCTATGAAACATGAACTTTCATTTCTCCCCAGGAGAACTTCTACCAGCTTTCCTCTGATGCCTCATGAAGGGAGCTCATGCCCGAAAGCTTGCAATGCAAAACTTTTCTTTTTTTTTTTTTTGCAAAAATCTTGTTGGTCTGATTAAAGATACCACTTCTGCCACAAGCCCTGATTGCTCCACGACCTGGATGCCGGGGTTTCCTGTGTCACAGATCCTAAAGGCTGCGTAGAAAGCCTTCCCTTGCTGCTGCAGTTTGCAGCTGGAGCTAAACTGTCTCTAATTGCTTTAGTGGAGACAGTCTGAAGCCATAAAACTTGGCTGGAGAGCTGATTATTGCTCATCCCATCATTAAGGGGGGAGAAGGAGGGGGCAAAGATTGGAGGCGTTTTGGATCCGCTTCAAACTCTGGCCATTAGAAAGGGAAATGGAACCAAAATTGATCCTCGCCGGGCCCCATCCAAACCCACCGAAATCGCTGGAGCGGTGACTCTTGTCCTCGGCGCGCGCGAGATCTGGCCCTAAAAGCACGGCTAAGTTGGAAGTCACGTGCAAACGCTGGGCGCGTTTGTGCAGAATATGTCACGACCAGCTGTCAATATAAATTTCTGCCCTCTGACAAATGGAAACGAGGACTTGAGAGCGGCTGAAACGATGCGATCTATCAAACGGCTGCTGGAAACGCTGGAGCAGGCAGCTGCCATCTCAACAGAAATGCCTTTCCAACCGATTGTCACAAATAAACTCAAAGAGGTGTTTGCCGCTTTACCCGCGCCGTGCTATCATCCTTCGGAAATCCAAGTACGGAATGAATTTTTAAATAAACCGTATTTATTAACAGCATGATCATACTTGGCATGTTCTATTACTAAGTGGTCCTGGTACATAGATATTATTCACTTAAGTAATCAATCACTGCCAACAAATTACAGGATACAGAGAACGGAATTAGCAAAATGAACTGTGGATGTAGAATTCATTTGAAATTCAATTTAGAGGCAACATTAGCTTTCAATTAGTCTGCCCAACTGTTTGAACATCATTTTTTTTTTCCTATCAGATTTTTATATCAGCGTAATTAACCTTTGCTGTTAAAGTGTTGTTGATTTCATTGATATAATTATTATGTGACTCCTAATATTTTGCTTGGGTGACATCTAATTAGTCGGTGGCTTCAAATTAGTGAAACAAAGACGGCAGGTGACCTCTAACGAGGCTGGTGGTTTCCTCTCTTCGGGAAGGGGGTGGGAGGCAGAGAGCGTGCGAGCTTGGAAATGCAGATTTTATGCAGATGGGCCCGTGGAAACGCGAGGCTAGAAATTGCCGGGTGGTCCCGGGGGCCCTGCTCTCCTCCCGGGGGGTTGCCGCAATGACGTCCAGGCACCCTGCTGCATCGCTGAAGCCTCCGTGGGGATTGAGGAGCATCACCTGGGATGAAGAAGACTATCGCCACCTTGCTTTGGCCTGCTCACGCGGGGGGAAATCCCTGGTAGCCCCCTTCTTTGCACGCTCTCCTCCACGCCTGTGTTGAGCCACACGGCCAAGAACGGCCGCCGGGGCTCTGTGCTGGGGGTACCGATGCACCCGGGTAGCATGGGTTGGACACCAGGCTCCGACAGAGGCCGAGCTGGGTCCGGGCTGGCTCTTTGGGCCGCGGCAGGTGCATTCATTGCACCACGAGCCGTGATGGAAAGGAAGTGCTGGGCTGGGATTCAGGAGACGAGGGTTCATCCCCTGCTTTCCTTTCAGATGGCAAACCCCTTCCTTCCGGCTACGTGCCGGCGCGTCGCAACCGTGCTGCGTGGGGCAGGCGGAGAGAGGCCAGGTTCAGGGCTGGGGTGTCCAGACCCGTAGCCCCTTCCTCGTCAGACAGCACCAGGCCACCGGCCTCTCCAGGAGAGCGGCAGGGCTCCTTGCGCCCGGGGCCGTGCTCCTGCTTGGCGTGAGCGACCAAAAGGTGCGTCGGGACAGAGGGACACCAAGTGTCTCTTCGGCTGAGTGCCCAACTTCTCCCCATCTTCCTGAAACGGGGCATCTGGGATTTCCCATCCCATGAAACTGCATTGGCAACTTTGGGATCTCCGGGGAGGGGGTAAATGCCTCCGTCCACCGGTGATCAGATGGGGTCAGAGATGTCTCCATGCTCCTTCCTGCATCCTCGCAGGTGAAACCGGTGGTGAAGCGAATGGGCATCTCTTCTTCCTCCCTCCGATGCCTCGCAGCAAGGCGGCACGGCTTTGGCTGTGTCCCTCTGGTATGGGGTTGCTTTCAGAGGGGGGCACGTGTCCTGCGAACAAGTGGGGGCCGTCCTCTCTGGTCCGGCACCGTTTGGAGTAACGGGATCGTTGTTCGGCTAGGAGCCACGGCTCAGTCGTGTCTCTGCTGCGGGAGTGGAGTTATTCTGGCTGGACACTGGGCTTGGGGGCATAGTCTCATAGCTGGTCGGGTCGGAAGGGACCTGAGCAGATCATCGAGTCTGACCCCTGCCATGGCAGGAAAGAGCTCTGGGGTCAAACGACCCCGGCAAGGTGTTCATCCAGCCTCCTCTGAAAGACGCCCAGGGTAGGGCACGCTTCTCTTGGGAGTTGGTTCCAGGTCCTGGCCGCCCTGACCATGAAGTATCACCTCCTGATGCCTAGTCTGATCTACCCCCTGCCAGCTTGTGACGGTTATTTCTAGTCACTCCCGGGAGTGCTCGGGGGAACAGGGACCCCCCCAATGCCTGCTGGTCCCCTCGGACTAGTTTGTAAAAGGCCACCAGGTCCCCCTCAGCCTTCTCTTGTGGAGGCTGAACAGGTTCAGGTCCCGTCGCCTCTCCTCGTAGGGCCTGCCCTGCTGCCCCGACCATGCGAGTGGCCTCCTCTGGACCCTCTCCACGCTGCCCACCTCCCTCCTGACGTGCGGTGCCCAGACCTGGACGCAGCACTCCAGCTGTGGCCTGACCAGTATTGCATAGAGGGGGAGGATCACCTCCTTGGACCTGCTCGAGATGCATCTGTGGATGCACGACAAGGTGCGGTTGGCCTTACTGACCACAACCCCACACTGTTGGCCCACATTCATCTTGGCATCAATAATGACTCCGGGATCCTTTTCTGCCTCTGCGCTGATGAGAAGGGAGTTCCCCAGCCTGTAGGTGTGTGCTACTGGCTCTTCCTCCCCAGGTGCAGCACCTTGCACTTGTCAGTGTTGAAACCCATCCTTTCTCATCCGCCCACCCCTGTAACCTGTCCAGGTCCCATTGCAGCCTGTCCCTCTCCTCCAGTGTGCTCACTTCACCCCACAACTTAGTCTCATCTGAAAATTTGAACAAGGTGCTTTTCACCCCCTCGTCCAAGTCGCTGATGAAGATGTTGAACAGCGCAGGCCTGAGGACCGAGCCCTGGGGGACCCCACTGCCCAGAGCCCTCCAGGTCGAATAGGACCCATCCACCACCGCTCTCTGGGTGCGGCCCCCCAGCCAGTTAGCGACCCATCTCACTGTGCAGGTGTCGACGACACAGTCCCCGAGTTTTTAATGAGAATGGGGTGGGAGACAGTGTCGAAGGCCTTCCTGAAGTCCAAAAAAACTACGTCCGCCGCGACACCTGCGTCCAAGGATGTTGTGACCTGGTCGTAGAAGGCACCAGGTCGGTCTGACAGGACCTGCCCCTAAAGACCCCGTGCTGGTTGCCCCTGAGCACGCACTCCCCCGCCGGCCCCTCGTGGACGCGCGCCAGGATAACTCTCTAACAAGCTTCCCCAGGACCGAGGTAAGACTAACTGGCCTGTAGTTTCCTGGGTCCTCCTTCCTCCCTTTTTAGAAAATGGAGACCACGCTGGCCCTTTTCCAGTCCTCGGGCACCACACCAGAGCACCGCGAGCAGAGCATCTAACTCAGGCCTCTTTGTGGAGGAGAAAGTTGTGACGGACCTCTCCTGGGCAGAGGACCCGACCCCAAATCTTTCAAAAGCCACCCGTTCCCCACCTGTGTGACACAGCTAGAAAGAAACATCCATCCATCCATCCTGCACGCATGCACGGATATCTTTCAATATGTTGTTGCCATTGCTCTTTTGCCTCTAGCTTTTTACCTACTAACTATAATAATCACTGAATTTAATGTGGTATAGCTCAGAGGATGAATATATAATAGTAAACACCTGTTACCCAGGGGTTTCTCTGCCTTGCTTAGGCCTCAGGTATTTGCAGGCGCTGTTGCCGGCTAATGAGTCCGTCCTACTAAGTGACCGGGGGGGCAGGTCGCTGCTGCGGTGGCGCCGCGCACACCGCCTGCTTTGCACAGGTTGCCTCCAGGACTCTAACGCGTAGGCGCGGGCCGTGGCTGCGGGCAGAGGCCGGCAGCGATCGCCACGCGCAGCTTGGGCTGGGAGCTGCGTGAGTCACTGTTTATGTTGAAGCACTCGGTGTGGCATCTGCGAGGGTAAATTATTCAAGAGCGAGCAGAGGAATTAATGAGTGGCTGACACGCTCTCCCATGGCAGGAGACAGGCTGCTTGGTGGAAGTGCCAGGGATTTCTAGGGAATGGCATTGGCTCGGCGTGATCAATCAATTAGCCTGCAGAAGAGAAGACCGAGGGGGGGGGTTGAATAGCAGCCTTCACCTCCCTGCAGGGGGGCTGCAAAGAGGATGGAGCTGGGCTGGTCTCAGTGGGGGCGGATGGCAGAAGGAGCAATGGGCTCAAGCTGCAGCAAGGGAAGTTGAGGTTGGATATTAGGAAAAACTTTCTTACCAGGAAGGTATTAAAGGACTGAAACAGGCTACCCAGAGAGGTGGTGGCATCTCCATCCTTGGAGGTTTTGAAGACATGGCTCGACAAAGCCTTGGATGGATGATGCAGCTGGGGCTGGTCCTGCTTGGAGCAGGGGCTGGACTAGACGTGACCCCGGAGCTCCTTCCCAACCCTCATGTCTATGATTCAGTGAATCAGGAGTGGTGTCAGATGTTGCCGTTATCATCTCTGCTGGCTCAGTGCAAAGAGCTCAGGCTCCCGTGTCGCGGGCAGACCTCTCCTGCCTTTCACCTCATCCGGGAAGGCACCGCTGGGAGGCCCGGTTCTCTGCTTCGGGGCTCGTGCGGCTGCATCGCTCTCTTCTGCCCCGTATGAAGGCCCGCGCGCTCTGTACAGGAGGGTGACAGCTTGCCCGACCACTGGACCGGGTGGTCTGAACAGCGGTCAGCTTGTCCCGTACCGCGCAGCGTTCAAGCCCCGGCCCTGCCGTATCGGGGTGTCGCGCAGCGGGACGAGCCTGTGGGGTCTGTCTCACCCTTCTTCCTTTATAGCCTCAGCCTGCTGCACTGTCCTCTGATAGACACGACCCAGACCTTTGTCTCAGCCGGCGTTTCAACACACCATATTAGATCCTACCAGCTAGCTTGAGCAACATCTAATGGGCCTTAACGAAGAGCAGCTCAGCACAGGCTGAGTTGGCCTGTCCTCCCCAGACTAGCGTGCAAAAGTGTGCATTAGATCGGCTAATGCTTTCTTGCACTTGGAGTACGTTGGCTTTCATGCGTCTGGTGGTCCGGCTTCCTACCTGCTAGAAAGAGAGCTCTCCGGAGCAGCCTTAGACCGTGCAGGGCAGCCACGGTGCTGGCCGGAGCTTTTTGCTCCATCCATCTACCCTCCACATTTATGTTACGGGCTTTTGGTTTTGATCGGGCAAGATGGCAAGTCACGGCTGATACCAGCGCTCAGTCCGACTGTTGCTTTCTTTAATATTCACATTGCAGTAACACACACAGGCCCTAATCTGGGCTGGGTTCCTGGACGAGCCGACGAGAGAGCCCCTGCCCCGAAGAGTGTAGGAAGGGAAGTTAATTGCACAGGCGTGCGGGTGCTCTCCCTGTCACGGCGCCCGGGACACACTAGGCCTGGGAGGGTTTGAAGACGGAGAAGCGATGCTGCCGCGTGGTGGGAGTCCTGTGCTTGGGAAGGAAAGGTGGAAAGCAGGATCTCAGCGATGGCAGATCCCACGGTCACCACGAAGGACGGACGTGCTGCCGGGGGGGACATCTGTGTTGTCAGTGAAATCGGGGACCGGGAATCCCATCACTGGATGAGCTCTGGAGCTGGAGCATGCCAGGGAGACCATTGCCATCCAAGGAGAGTGCTTTACAGCCGACATATTTCCTGGGCAGCTGAACAAGAGTAGCTGTCTACCGGGTAATGAAACCACGTGCAAGGCAGTGCTCTACCACCTGGGTGGGCTTCGGCATTCAAGCCTTCCCTCACTTCAGTGCAAACGGACAAATAACGCAGCGCTGCACAGCACAGCCTTGCTCCAAGGAGGGCACGCTCCTTAGCTTCTTTCTCAGATTTTGTAGAGCCGCAGTTTGCTTGACGTTAAATCAGGGATTAGGCCCGGCTGCGGTTGCCACTTAAATGCATCCCTCCATTTATTTGGCTTCGTTGGCATCATCGGCAGGGGACCCGAACTCCCCCAACGCCCGGCATTCACAGGAGCCTCTCTGCTGTCGGCAGCGGCTGCGGGTCTGGCCCACGGGTCTCCAGGGCCGGATGCAGGGCTTGACCTCGCGCCGGGGAGGTGCTTCCCCCGCAGTAATTAGCCTTGGCAAGAAGCTCGTCAGAGCCACGCGGACCTGCCCTGTCTCGAGCGACTGCGACGCGGCTGCAGCTCCTGCCGTCTCTGACTCACCGGCTCCAAGCTGGCGCAGCAGAGCAGCGCTCGGAAACGATTACCGCACGACAGCTGCTCCGTGCCTGGCGCGGACGCGGTTCGAGGGCTCCTGTCTCGCTCTCGGCGAACACGTGTCCGTGCACCGCTCTCCCCCCACCATGCTTGGCAGCCTCCCGCTCGTCTTCAGGGGGTGAGGAGTCTGTTTCCAGGCTGCCAATCTGTCCCCTTGCCCCAGCATGGAGCGTGCACTGCATCTGAGCGGCTGCAGCCGGACGAGCCGTCCCTTTGCCAGCGGGAGCTGGCTCATGGCAGGTGGAGGGCAAGGCAAATGCCGTGCAAGAAGTGGAAGCCCGGTACCTACCTACCTGGGAGCCGGGGAAAGCCGCAGGCAAACTTTATCTTGCAAGCCCAGCTGCCCGAGCCACGTGCCAAGGCCAGGGGCTGCTCAGGGGATGGATGAGCGATGCTCCCCACCGAACCCTGGCACTTGGCATGAGTGCGAGGCGTTTAAGCATACCAAAGGGGTTTGTGTGTGTGTGTGCGCGCGCATGTATGTAATATGTGCCCTGCAGCTGGCAAGGAGTGGGCTGTCTTGTCCGTGCGTGTGCCTCAGGGGAAGACAGGAGAGCTGCACCTCCAGCAGCGTTATCTGGTTCTTTCTCACCTCTTGCCCTTCTCCCACCAGCCACCTCTTTCCTTAGGAAGTGGCTCGATTCACCGGCTTGCGTAGCGGGGTATCAGTGCAGATGCCGCCCTCACCACCCAGTCTGTGGCAAAAGGCAGTGGGAAACCCACCGGCCTTCGCAAAGCCAGGCAGCCTCCTGGCCAGGAGCAACACAGCCCTGTCCGCTCCCCGGCTTTGCTTACAGGCTTGGCCAAGAGCAACCGCAGTTTCTCTCTGGAAACGGGCCTTTTCTCTCCCTCCCTTAGGCAGAGGGTTGAAGGCAGGGGAGAGGGTCGGTGCCGGGTGCTGCTCCGGTGCCAGTCTGCATGCTCTGGCGCTCTGCGCACGGGTGCCAGGCTCGGACGTGCCTTGCCTGGTGTGGAACGTGACTGGTCCCAGTTACGGCTGTTTGGAGTCTCCAGTTCGGTGTCCAGGCCCGATGCTGACAGCCCGTTTTGGCTGGAATAGACCGGAGCTGACCCGCTTTCAACCGGGAGAGCTTGCGTCTGCCTGCCGCCACGTAAATCACAGGTGCTTGCCTTCATTTCGGAACAGGTCGGGGCTGGAGGGGTGCTGGCTGTTTGAGTACGTCCAAGGCAAGCCTGCATGGGGAGGAGGCAGGAGGATGGGTCCTCGCGCCCCCGGGTGCCATCTGTGCAGCACCAGCTGCTGCGTGACCCTGCCCCGTCTCGGCCAGCCGGAGGGACAGGGCAGGGCCCCCAGCGGGACATCCCTCCCGCAGCCACCTGAGTCAGCGTCCATCGGAGAAGAGATGCCTACCAGAAGCATGCATCAACATCTCCCTCTGCCCTTGCTTTGATGCCTCCTTCTCAGGGGATCCCAAGGGCAGAAACGCCCCTCGAGCCCTGGCGCGTAGCTGGGGTGTGACGTGCATGCTTGCCGCTGAAGGAACACCAGCTCCGGGCCCCTCTTCTCTCGCACGGCGTCACTGATGCTGGATCCACTGCTAGGGTTGTCCTCTCGCGGTGGCAAGCGGGCTTTCAAGTCCCCAGCCCACTGCGGGGGGGCTTCCAGTCACCCTCGTCTCCCCGGCGTTTGCTCACGCGAGTATCGGTGACATCCTGCCGTCTCTGGGAAAGCCGGCGCGTGAGGCCGCGCTTGCCCAGGGGACCGAGCGAGGGCAGGAGGCCGCGGGCACGACTAATCGAGGGGGACTTTTCTGCTCCATTTCTGCAGAGAGGTGACTTTGCCGCCATCCGGCGTGCCCGTGCATGGGCGGTCATTTTGCACCGCAGATCTCCGCTCCCGGCAATAATAATTTTATGGCTGTTGCAGCGGGTTCATTCGAAGTAATTATTCATAGGCATCTGCTGCAAAGAAGATACTTAACTTTTTTTGTCCGGGCCGGCTGGGCTGACTGGAGGGAAAGGCTGTCACAATGAGCAATGGGCTCGTGAAGGGGTGCGTTGGGGATGGCGCAGCGTCTCCCGCCGTCCTCGTTTCCGGGGGCTCCGAGCCGCTTGGGAAGCGTGCCTGTGAGAGAGAGGGCCTCGCACGGGACATTGTGATGTTGCCGCGAAACAAACTTTCCTGCCAACTCCTTTGTGTGCGTGTAATGATCACACGGCTGGGATATATTTGGGATGGATCTGAGCATGGGAATTGCATTCCCTTTATTGTTTTGATTAAAAGAGCTGCGAAATCTCCTGCCCCGGTAACGTGCGGCAGTCAGGCAACTGCTTTCCAGGCCATCAATAATTCAGAGCCTGTCTGCTTTGCTTACATGTCACTTTTCAGCCGAAGATTTCCGTCAGATTGTGACAGAAAGCATCAAACACAACACAGGCTGTTTAAGGCTCTGGAGCTGCCTGCTCTGTGATGAGCTGGGTGCACGCGCCGCCTCTCGCTCTTAGGTATGCTGTTGAAAGCGAGCAGGGAACTCGTTCTGTGCCGTGCTGTCACACCTTTCATCCCGGATCTCAGAGGACTTGCAAAGCATTCACCCAGCTGCAGTACACCTCTGCGATGTGGCTCCGTGTTATCCCTTGCATTGCAGAGGTGCCTCATCGGAGGCACGTAGAGGGTTAAGATGGACATGCTCCGAAGCGAGAGCCCAAAGCTAAGTGTTTTAATCCACATACAGGCACCAGGATCTTCTCGGGTTGCATTTTGGGCACACCTCCCCTTATAAAACCTCATTTTCCAGTGGCTCATGACCTTGCCCAGTATGAGCCATTTGGGCTTTAGGGTTGTTGGTTGTAGCCGTGGTGGTCTAAGGATAGAGGCAGGCAAGGGTCTTTGGGCAGATGTGATTTCTTTTATTACACCGACTAAATAGTTGGCACAACGGTTCTTTGCAAGCTTTCGGGCACAAGCGAAGGGCATTAGTGCCCGAAAGCTTGCAAAGACCAAGTTTTCCAACTACTCAGTCGGTCTAATAAGCATAATTTGGGTTGATGTTTTTTTCTGCCTGGCGTTCGCAGAAAGAAAGATGCGTCGCTCTGCATAGGTGGAGATTTTGGAGACTTGTTCTTTTGCAAACCCTTGTGACGGTGCTTAGGAGCGGCGGTTTCTGTGCCCGGGCTGTGCCTGTCGCTGGACCAGTGAAAATCAGCCCAACTTCAGCTGAGTTACGAAGTGACTCTAAAGCTGCTTTTTGCTCACTCTCAGCCAAGCCCGCTGGAGCCTCACAGCCCAGTTCCTCGCAGCGTCCGTCCACGCTGGGCGGGCTCCAGCTTGGGCTTGGGCGGGATGCTGCACGCGATGGCCGCTCCCTGCCGCCACGCACCACGCCGAGTTGCGAGAGCAGCAAGGCTGTTTCTCCGTGGTTTTCCCTTGCAGACGCCCGGGCAGCCTGGAGGGACCGACTGCAGAAGGGGCTGGAGGCAGAGGGTAGACTGGCAGCACCGTGGCGAAGGAAGGGGGTGTACTGGGGACCGGAAGGGAAGGGAAATGGGAACTGTGGAGGTGCGGCGGGGGAGTACTGGGATGCTCTGGAGGAGATGGAGAGCCAGGGAAAAAGCAAGTCGATAAGCGGGCACAGAAACCGGCACGAGGAGCCGGCAGCGGGGAAACGCTGCGATTGTAAAGGCATCCCGGGAAGAAGGCTGCGACCAGGAGTGAAACCGGCTGATTCCCCCTTGTGCTGCCCACGTACACCAGAGGTCGGCGACTTTTTGCAGGCTCCTGGCCCATAATGACCCAGGCAAGGGGGTGCGGCGACCCAAAGACCGCCGCTGCCCCTCTCGGCCACAGCACAGGGAAGATCCCCTCTGTCAAAGCCCCACACCCACAGGGTGCAGGTGGCCACCCCGGTATCGAGGAGAACCTCCTCCTCCCATTAGTGACGCAGGAGTGGGGGTCTCGGGGGGTCTCGGTGACCCGGGTGGGTGTCAATATGGTATCTCAGAAGGAATTGGTCTTTTTTGGTTTCCTTGTCCGACAGGCTTCGAGTTCCCACGTGCACCCTGGCCTGTGTTAGGAGGTTGCTTTGCAGATTGCCAAGTCGGCCACGCCGTTAGGAGCACCCAGAAGGAAAACGGCCCGTGCAGCTCCCGTTCTACCTCCACCCCATCCCCTCACCAGCACACGCCCGGGGGGCCGTCATCCCATGCTGGTTTTTTGCACAGATGGTAAACCTGTGATGACAGTGGGTGACTGGCTGTCCAGGAGGCCGTCCCCACAGTCCCAGGAGCTGATGGCACCCAGCGCAAGACGAAAGGCTTCATTGGCTTAGTGCTGTGATTGCACTTCTGTCGCCTGCAGTAGGTTGGTCTGTGTTGACTTCAAAATTGCAGACAAGGAGGGCTGGCAGGGACTTCAGGGGTCACATCTAGTCCAACCCCAGCTCCTGGCAGGACCAGCCCCAACTGCATCATCCCTGACAAGGCTTGGTCTACCTGGTCTGCAACACCTCCAAGGACGGAGACTGCACCACCGCTCTGGGGAGCCTGGTGCAGTACTTCACCACCCTCCTCGTGAGAATATTTTTCATAATATCTAACCTTAAACGTCCCTTGCTGCAGCTTGAGCCCATTGCTCCTTGTCCTGTATCTGCCCCCACTGAGACCAGCCCAGCTCCATCCTCTTTGCAACCCCGGCAGGGAGGTGAAGGCTGCTATTCAATCCCCCTTGGTCTTCTCCTCTGCAGACTACATCAGCCCGTTCCCTCAGCCTCTCCTCGCCAGTCCTGTCCCCCAGCCCATGAACTATTTTTTGTTTGCCTTCCACTGGACTCTCTCCAACGTGTCCACATCCTTTCTGTAGTGGGGGGCCCACAGCTGGACACAGGACTCCAGATGTGACCTCCCCAGTGCTGAATAGAGGGGAGGAATCACTGCCCTCGATCTGCTGGCAGCGCTTATAGTAACGCAGCCTCTTCTAGGTAGCTAGCAACCAAAGAGCTTTTACCTCCAGTCAGAACAGAGGAGAGCAAGACAAATTGGAGAACTGGGCCAAAAGAAATCCCATGAGGATCAATAAGGACAGGTGCAAAGTCCTGCACTTAGGAGAGAGCAATCCCCTGCACCGGGGCAGGCGGGGGGTGACGGGCCGGGCAGCAGCTCTGCAGGAAAGGACCTGGGGGGTGATGGTGGGCAATAAGCTGGACAGGAGCCAGCTGAGTGCCCTTGGTGCCAAGAAGGCGACCGGCATCCCGGGCTGCATCGGTAGGGGCATTGCCAGCAGATCGAGGGCAGTGATTCTTCCCTCTCTTCAGCACTGGGGAGGCCACATCTGAGTCCTGTGTCCAGCTGCGGGCCCCCCATGACAGAAAGGATTTTGGAGACAGTCCACAGCAGGCAATGAAAATGGTTGGGGGTTGGCATGACTTGTAAAGAGAGGTTGAGGGAAATGGGCTGATTGAGTCTGCAGAAGAGAAGACTGAGGGGGATTTGATAGCAGCCTTCGTCTCCCTGCAAAGAGGATGGCGCTGGGCTGGTCTCCGTGGGGGCAGATACAGGACAAGGAGCAATGGGCTCAAGCTGCAGCAAGGGAAGCTGAGGTTGGATATTAGGAAAAACTCCCACGAGCGGGGTAGCAAAGCACCGGAACAGGCTGCCCAGAGAGGTGGTGCAGTCTCCATCCTTGGAGGTGTTGAAGACCCGGGCAGACCAAGCCTTGGTTGGGATGATGGAGTTGCGGCTGGTCCTGCCTGGAGCAGGGGGTTGCACTAGATGTGACGTCCCGAGGTCCCTCCCGTCCCCCTCGTCTGTGATTCTAGGACATCGCTGTACAAATTCCCTTTTACACGATGGACCCCGGGGGAAGAATGAGGTAAAGCGATTGCTGGCCAGAGAGCTCTGGGCGACACCTCAGGGATGAGGCAAGCCTTTACCGGGTTACCCTCCCTTTGCCTATTGCGTTTGACTTTGAGCCGCAGCCCCCTCTTCCCAGTGCTGTCACCCTGGAAGGAGAACCAGCGCCGGGCATCGGAAAGCCACCCGGGCCTGTCTCACGCCTACGGCTGTTCGGGGCAAGGGGGTGGGCCGGCGCGTAGGGAGCTTGTTGGGCCGCGGCTCTGTATGCACTGCAGGAATGAAATATGAAGTGCTGCATTATTTCTCTATTGCCAGGTCCTGAAGGCAGGAGCTCTTTGTCAACACAATCAATGGGGAGGCAGGAGCTCTTTGTGTCAACATAATCAATTAGTGACTTTCTATCCAGAAAGAGTAGCTCAGCGGCGCAGCCGGAGCCAACGGAGCCGGGGTGTGTGCCTGCCGGGCTGCTGCTTTGTCACTTATCAGTGCGATGTTTTAAAGGTGGAGGCGAATTCCTCGCACGATCCGCTCCCTACAATAGCTTCGTGGCGCGGCGTTCGGAGCGGGGAAACATGACTCCCTTTGCAGGACACGTGTATTATTTTCCTCCAAGGAGCCATTATTTCTCTGGCATTGTGCGCCCGAGCGCGGGCTGGCGAATGCACAGCCGGCGCTGCTCACTTGTGGGCCCCGAAGCGAGAGCAAGTCTCTGGCTGGTTCACCTGTTTGCAAAGGCGCTGCCCTGCCTCGTCGAGCAGCTGCTGTCGGGGCCTTTTACCTTTTGGCTGGGAGAGCAGGGAACCGGCTCCCTTGGAAACTCGACACGCGACGCCTCCTCCCGGCTCGGCAGCTGGGACGCGGCGCTGCGGTGCAGATGGTCCCTCCTGCTCCTGCTCCTCCATTGCCTGGAGAGCCAATGCCACTCACCACCCTGGCTTGGCCGGCTTGCTCCACGGGCAGCCCGGCGCCTGCCTCCGCCGCCCCGTGCCTTTGCCGTTGGTCAGCGTGCTTGCTCTGTCCCCGCTGCCACCCCCAAGTCCAGCCCTGGCCAGCCCCGAGGTCGCGTTCGCAGCTGCGTTTGCCGACACGCAGCGAAGACGTCCGAGCCCGCCCGCAGCCTCTTCCGGACTGGAAACAGTCGAGCGCTAGAGCAGGCCGGGGCTGCTGCCGGATGCAATGAGATGACCCAGGTTCCTTCCTCGTCCCTTATGAAGTCGTTTTTCATCCTGTATTCTGGCTGTTTGGGCTTGCCCCCCCGTTGCTGGTAGCAGACCGTAGGTCTTGGGGGAAATACGGGTGTTTTACGCGGACCCGGGGAAGGGCGGCAGGTCTCCGTCAGGGCCCCCTTTGGACTGATTGCACGAGGGGTTGGCAGACTCGAGGCGAAGGAGGTGGGCGTTAAAGGCGCTCAGAGCTGTTGGGTTGCAGCTGGAAGTCAGTGGGAACTGGTGTCCAAACTCTTCCTGGGTCCTTGGGAATATCCCTTAAGCTTTCCTCTCCCTGCACCCTGGGCAACAGGGCCAGCCATTAACGACTAGCTAGGGCCACGCTCACTCGGCCCAGCTGTCCCGCTGCAGAAAGGTGGTGGCACGAAAGGATGCATCTCATTCAAGCTGCAGGCAGTGTTGCCAGGTGAGCCCTTGATCCCTGCATGATGCCTCTCCCTTGCAGTGGTCAGGGCAGCTTCCCTCGCAGCGTGTTGCTGTGATGAGCGACAGGGCTCCGGTGGGTTTGAGCTCTGCCCTCCTTCAGGCTCCCTTGCAGAGCCGTAGCCGGGAGCCCTGTGTGCTACTCTTGCAGCGTGTGACTCGCACTGGGACGCTGCAAGCGCACTGTAAGAGCGTTGGCAGTGTCTCGGGGGCTGACTGCCCAGCGTTAGCATCCAGCAGGTCCGGGCACCTGTCTCCTCCACTCCCCGCTTTCTCATTAGCCACAAGAGGCAGATCCCAATCGTGCTCCCTGGGCTCCAATGCTGGGGTCGCGGCCTGTGTGGGATTAGGGATCAGGGAGTCCGTCTGAGTGTGAACTCCAGGCCTGGTCCTTTATAGGCTGGCTTTGCTGGTGCATATTGGTGGCTGAGGCATTGCTCTGGGCACGCACTATGGAAAATAGGTAACAGGAGCCGCTAGCAGGTAGACTGGGGTCATGGCATGGCCCCGTGCTATGGCTACGGTTTGCATCTGCAAGAATAGCTTTTCATTACAAATGTATAACAGCCAACATCTGTGCTATGGAGAGAGGTCCCTGGGTGGGAGAAGGGTAGTGTGCATTGTGGGGAGCTTGGTTTTGAGCGGGCGCAGGGCTCACATACTGGCAAGAAGGCTTCGGGTCCATGGTGCAGGAGAGGGACGGCCTCTGCAGGGATAGGCAGTATGATTTAGAGATGTTTCCTAACTTGGAAGACTGAAAAAGTTAGGAATTGGAAGATGGTCCCTTAGAGAGAGAGAGGAAGATGGATGGACAGACAAAGGGTCTGCAGAGGCTTGCCTAGTGCTCCACAATAACAACTGTTTAGTTTTTTTTGTCCCTGCCTGGCTATCTTTATTGGACCCTGTGATCACCCTGTTGGCCCTAGTTCACAATCCTTTGTACAAGGAGGCTAGCTGGTATATCGAAAGTGAGACTCCCCCCCCCCCCCCCATGCACACTCCTTGGGCATTATACTGCACTATCCTGCTTTGAGTCTCACCCTTTTCGAGTCTGCAAGCTGGAGGGGCTGCTACACAGGGCCACAGTGAGAGCAAATCCCAAAGGAGTCACGGGAAGAGGATTCGCCACCCCCGCATTAGGGGCTTTCATGGAACGGCACGAAGAGCATGGCCTCTCTTGGTCCCCTCCGGAGAGGAACAGTGCACAGCCGCTACTCGACCGGCCTTTGCAGAGAGAGAGGGGATCCCCCCACTGCCAGGTCTACTCCAGACTGCCCTAAATGGAGAGATGAGTGCCAGGATCCTTGCAGCCTCTCACAGTTTGGGGAGCCACCTGAGCACTGGACTCCGGGCTCTGGGACAGAAGTCGTGGAAACTGGTTTGAACTCAATCAGTTAAGTCTGATCCTACATGCAGCCAGGTTGAGCCCAAACCGGTTTCAGCCATTTTGAAACTGGTTTAGGAGCACTGAACTTTTGTTCTGTCACAGATTCGGATCACTTAAACCGGTTTATGCATACCTTCTGTCCCTAGTGATTTGGGGGCGCTCTACCCAAGTACCAGCAGGAGGATGGAGGCACCAGATACCGGGAACTCTGAGCGACTGCTAGAAGATGCAGATTGCTCCTCACAGCTGGGAGTGGGTGCCCCTCTCGGTGTCAAGGGTACAAAACGTCCCTGACATCAGACGCTGCTCTCAGCTGCTGTTTCCAGCAGCTGTTCTCCGCAGGAAAAGGTGGAGCACAGCATCCATTGTACTGAATTGAAACCCTGGCTCTCAAGAGCTGCCCTAATGACACAACAGGGGATTGCTGCTTTTTTTCCTTTGTGAATTGTTGATGCAAAAATAACTTGCGGTGACCCCTGGCTTGCGGTGGAGCTTAGAGGGCACTGCATCACCGGCAGGCCCACAGCTTCCCTTCCAGCTCCTCCACAGCCTGGGGTCAGGGACCAGCACAAGGGGCATCTCACCCGTGTGTGCCTCTGCATGCTGCTGGGTCTGCACCGTCTTCAGGGGTGCTCTGCTAGCCCTTGGCTGGTGTCGCAGCCTAGAGGAGTCATCCACGTGCCTCCAAATGTGGTGAGCAATTCGTAACTTCTGTGTGCGGCGGTCAGTCCACCGCCTTCCCCGCCTGCTACTTTTAATCTCCTGCGCTGACCTGCGCTGATCGCTAATCCTCCGCGGCTGTGTCAGCGGCTGGTTTGCCTGATAAAAGGCCCGATAGAGGAGAACAACAGAGAGTGACGTGCTCGGGAAGGTAAAGCAGTCGTGTGCCTGCCTACACCGAGCCCGAAGCAGGGCTAGCAGGTGACAACGCCGAGCCGGGTCTGATTCTCAGCGTAAATCGGCTTGGCGCAAACAGCCAACTCCTGGAGAAGTCTTCCAAGAACTGGGATAAATCACACTGGTTGCCTTTAAAATGGGAATGGCCTTTCATTTTGCTCTTTTTTCCCCCATAGTGGTTGTTTTCTAGGCGCCGTGTCACCGAACCCCTCCCCAAACCATCTGATCGTGGTACTTCTGGACCTGAATTTAAAAGTGAGACGCGGCAACGAATGCAAGAAGAGCTTGGTTGTATGACTCCCATTGGGTAGCACAACAATAAAGTAGTCCATTAATAATGCACACAGTAGCCATTTAGATAAATAGTGGTATAGTCACAGTAATAAATTCAGAATGAAATAAAATCCTTATTTTCAGGCAATGGTGCAGTAAAAATGTGTTGAAAGACGGTGATTTACTGATATGCTACCTGCAAAATGGCAGAGTGCTTATTTAGTGGCTGGGAGACTGTCCCGGGTAACAGGAACACAAGGTATGTAAATTGGGGACATTACCATAGCCGAGTCATCAATACATACATTTCCCCCCCGTAATCTTGTTTTTCAATTTTTAAACTAAAATACTGGGTTGTTAGGCAAGCAAGAGAAACAGTGCATTAAATATAACCAGATCAGAATTCCAATCTCACTCAGCCCCACTTGCTGGAGGCACAACATAAAGGTTAATAACAGATACAGGACCCAGCGCATTTAACCACAGTACTGCTACACATCACAAAGTGACAATTAGAAACTCTGGCTGAATACCAATGGCCAGTGATCAAACAGACTTCAGCAAAACCAGTAGGTTTCACATTATCTCTGTTCTTCATTCATCATTTATTTGACAGGGTACAAAGCTTATATTGAGCATTAGGACTGCTGCTTCTGTTTTACCACACAAATGATCTACAATAAGAGGTGGGGAGGTAGGGAGGGGGAGAAGGGCATGTGCTTTATTTCAATGAGCTTAGTCAACAACTCGAAATGTTTATAAGGAACTTGTATTACCATGATGTATGATTTTTTCATTATCAGTCCAAGTAATCTAATTGAACTCCATCAGATAATTACCTTCTGTGAACAGCATGACTGACTGTGCTTCATGTTTGCCTTTTTTCTGCTAGCAGACATCAAAAGCTGCTGGCCCTGTGGGCAACGAGCCAGCAGCGAGCTTGTCTGATATACCGTTCGAATGCTGCACGGGACGGCAAGCGTGCCCCCGCTTCCAGCTCTGGGCTCTTCTCAACAGCGGCTCGGTCATGGTTGTGTCCACAGCCACGTAGCCCCACTCCAGCGGCCCCGTGGAAAGTAAAATTGAAGCCAAACAAATGTGGGAGATAAGTTGATTAACAAGTAATAACTCCTTAAGTCTCGTTTTTGGCACTATCTGCTTCCAGAATAAATGGATGGGAAGCGACTAGGTCCTTCACAGGAATTTCAGTAGGGTGACTATGAGGGGTTGTTGTTCTCAGTGGGGGTGTTACAGTGATATTGTAGCCATGATGGTCCAGGAATTGTGCAAGAGGCAAGGATTTCTGGGGCGATCTCTTTTATTGGACCGACAGAGTAGTTAGGAGAGAGTTAGATAAGCTTTCACATGCAGTAATTCTGATGTTTCCAACTATCAGGGTGCATCTACACGAGACGCTTTAAGGTGCATTAGTCTAAATTTAAGGTGCATTAGGGTGTGCATCTACATGTGCATACCCTTAATGCGCTTTAAAAATGGCTATTTGGGCTAATTGCGCCTAAATTTGATATATTATGCAGGCATCAAATTTAGGCTCAGATAGTTGAAACGCATTAACAAACATATAGATGTGTCAAAGCACATTAACGCTGTGCGTGTGGACTGACTCTGGATTAACTTTAGTCCCAAGTCAGTCCACACACACAGCGTTAATGCACTTTAACACCTGCATGTGTAGATGCATGCCTAAGCCACTTAATGCACATTAAGCTAATGTGCATTAAATTTAGGTGCACTTAAATGCATGTGTAGACACAACGTTGGTGTTCTTAATGACAGCTCATTCTGCGATACTTCTTTCCTTTGGCTGTCCATGTATGATGTGCCATCCTTGGCAGCCAGCAGCTTAACTGGCTTCCCTGGTTGCTGTGTCGGGCGGTAAAGGTTAATGAGTTAGCAGTAAAAGCTCCTCCTGTTGAAGGCCTGAAACTAGCATCATGGTTCTGTCTCCGACCTGTCAAACTAGAGTCACTTTGATTTTGCAGGTGGATTGAGCATGTCAGCCAATGTTAGTATGTTATCTGCATGCCTCACGAGGGGATCTGTCATGTTTAACACGAGATGCAGAAGTCTCCCTTGCCATGCAAAAGGCCTTCTCAGAGGGTTTGCCTCTGGTGGAAGGGCAGAAAGAAAGTGTATGGGACTGACAGGCACAGACGCAATCCTTCCCACAGAAGACCAGCTTTGTGAGAAAGGCGCTGGGCTGAGGCTTGGAAGATTTGGACTCTGTAACCTGGAAAAACCAGGGCTGATTTGGAGGTTGCATGCACTCTCAATGTCCAATGCAGGCAGTGAGCGCTGCGGAGACTCAGAAAGTCTGACCCTTTCTCTCTCTCTCTCTCTGCCATTTCCCTCGGTATAAAGCGGGGAAAAACCCCCTATGCTTTGTCTCTTGGACAGAGCACTAGTAACTCATCCCTACTTAGGGCAGCACTGAAGCGCATGCATGAAGTATAGCAGCAAGCAGAGCCTTGTCCTGAACTGGGGCCCAAATGAATCTCTGCAGGGCAGGGAGCATCCCATCGCGGGCCAGCACAACGGGGACAGGCGATGGCTGCACTTCTAGCTACTGTATAGTACATAACGCAGTGGTTAAAACTGACACCTCTCATATTGGCTTTTTCCCTATTTCAGTATCACTCACAATCACTTAATTCCTATGACTTTTACCAGATACTGATTTTCCTCTCCAAATATATGGATAGTCTCATGGTTATAAATCACACTAATATATGATATATGGGCCTAATTCTGTTCCTACTGAAGTCAATGGAAATTTTTCCATTGACGTCAATGAGGAGGATTGATCTCTATGCATGTTCCATTTGTTCCTGAGATTTTAAGAATTCATTTCCTCCTTCCATTGCCAAAGACAGATAGCAGCAGTGGAGGTAGAGGAGTCAGCTAATAACCACATATTAATACATGAATCATCAGCTGGGAATCCAACTCAGGAAAAGACTGAGAGGAAAATAACTGAACTTGATATTTGGGCTGTCTGCAATAAAGGATTTTACAAATAAAGCACAGCAGATAATCTGTAACAAGATAATAATTGCAATGTAAATTTTCACCCCAGCTTTGGGATAACATACGTCTTTTAAAGGCTGTTTAAACGTATTACAGCGATTAGGGCTCTACTGGAAAACCGTCTTTTGCTTTGCTGAGCCATGCGCATAGAAACTCTGAGTTTACAGTTCTCGTTTTTAAGTACACCTAATTACTATCCAATAGGATACTAAGTCGGTACCTTAAAGTGAAACAGCAGCAATCACGGCTTGTTTTTAAAGAAGCTAGCATAGAAAAAGAGCGACATGTTTTTGTTCTCCAGCTCTTTCTTCTGCTTTATTTCTTGCTTATTCACTGCATGCTTTGGTGTCATCAGCACAGGATGCCTGTGGCCCAAAGGCACGATTGCAATTGAATACCGAGGCCCTGTTGTATGCGGCAGGACGTCTGATGGGGAGGGTTTGTTTTACTCCGTTATCCTGGGGAGACCCGCTGTTTCTCAGCCATGGACTTGATGGAGCGCTGCAATTTAGTCATCCTTGGGGCGTTGCCCACAGGCACTTTGCAATGTCCACAGCGCTTTACCCAGCTGCAACCACTCAGAGAGGCCTGGATTTGTGGTTCTTTTTCCAAAGAAGGCTGCAAGGGTGATGGTTTTGGCAGACACCCTAACCATGTTTGCAACTATTTAGTTGGTCTAATAAAAGATACCACACGTACCCAAAGAACCTTGTCTGCGTACTACCCTCCTGAGGGCACTCAAGTGACTCTGCGTTGTCTTGAGGCTGTTGCACGCTAGCACCAAAGAAAGCCTCCAGGCTGATGCAGATGGGTGGCATTCATAATTGCCTGCCCATGCAGAGGGACTGACTTGGCCCTGGAGGCTCCTTCCAATTGATGTTAACAGATCCTGAAGCACTAAACAACTGCCCCCAGAAATAACTACAAAAACTGGCTTTCGGTGAAGGACGCATACTCCAGATCTAAGAGCCCTCTTGGAAGGAAGCCACAGGACGACAGGCACATTTGAGCTGTGTCCTGTTCCCAACGGGCACGGCTGGACTGTTTGCACATGGCAGCCAGCTCAAGAGCTCTTTTGGGCCTTTGTTTCTACCTCTTATTTGAGTGTTAGTGTAAAGGCTAGGGGTTAAAACTATTGTGAAGTGACGTATTTTCTCACATATCACATACTTGCTGCCCCTAAAAAGTCAGCTGCTGGAAATGGGGGTGTGCATTGTAAGTAAGGAAGTACGGTAACAGCTGTTTCGGCTATCTAAGCTTCTGCCAAGATGCCTCTGAACCTCAGGGAGCAGAACAACAGGACGGCTCGGCTGCCTCGCTGGTGCTCCTCAATTGTTCACTACAAGAAAAGATCTTTTTTTCCCTTCATCCTGCCTTTCCAAAACAAGGTGCATATCTTATTCCGGGGTGCCCTTGTATGTGAGAAAATATGGTAATTTTTTTTCACTGCAAACGTCTCGAAACTTTATGAAAAACTGTTTACAAACAGTTTGAGAAGCAAAACTGCTGCATTCTATACAGGTCTGTACTTTGCTCCCCTCCCGCATGTTGTACGGGACCGAATCTGGGATTTTGGCCCTCTCAGCAGCACCATGCGCCCAAGTTCTTTAGAAGATAGGCATTTGCTTTCTATCCACTGACATTTTGGAGGCAACATCTCATTAGCCTCATTACGCTCTGTTTTCCTACTCTCACATTAAGAAGCACTTGTGGCATTAGTTACTATTCACCGAGCCCAAGGATGGTGGAATTGGGCCTTTAACTCTGAAATGGAAGTCTTATTTTTTATTGTTGCATTCTAATGTCAGAAACTGCCATTTTTAATTGAATGATACTTCCCGTACAGCACTTTTAAGAAATTCTTCTATGGAGGGTGCTAAATATAAAGAGTGTATTGTATACGACCTATTACATCTGGCAAAGTAATGGGGAAGCATGGGTATGATTTTGAATTCATTTGCAATTGAAATTTCTGAAAGTGACTTGCTGTGATGGCTCAGGTTGTAAGTACCCTTTGTGCCTAGGGGGAAAAAAAAAAGAAAAGCAAAAGAAAGCAAAAGCAATCACCTTTCATTATCCTGAAATCTCTTTGTGTTTTACCCTATGATTTTGTTTTCACAATGTGTGACAAAAAAGACTAAAGAATAATTTAGACAAAGGAATGATGTGTGTGTATGTCACCATGGAAACCATCTGTGGGACAAGCTTGGAAAACAATTCTGTTAGCAGTGTGCACGTTCCGAAAAGCTACCAGACTCAGAAAATGTAAGACCCGTCAGTTGTACCGAAACTTCAGTACCATTTTGTGTGCAGCAACGGTGAAGTACAATAGTCAGTTCTAGTCTATGCGGTTCTGTATAGGTTCTTACAATGTCTTAATACCTTCCAATAGTGCATTAAGTGACATTACTTAAATCAGTCGCATGCTATTTGTTCTCTACTCCTGTCCCCAGGGGGGCAGAAATGTGTGCAGCAAATTGCTTTGCTTAGGTAGGGTGCTTGGGTTATTTTTGTTGCTTTTTGCTTTGGGCTTTATTAGTAGACATGTTACCATGTATTTGCATTACAGAAGACAAGGTCAAGGAAATGCAATGCTGTGAGGTTTGTGATGATGCTTAGTTCCTGCCTATGATAAATACTTTCCTCTCTTTTACAACTAGGCTAATAATGACTAATTAAGATAATGCTTTAGTTAAGGCATGTGCTGAGTGTTTTCTCACTTGGTTAATTTGAAATCAGTGAGAGAGGTCATTCTTCCCCAAGTTCCTGAAGCTCGGGCACTGGAAGCTCAGTCAAACTGAAAGATTTCCCAGCCTGCAGTACGTGGATTGGGCTGGGTTAAAGGTAAAGGGGCTCATTCTTCTCCACCATCTGGGGTAACTTCACTGATTTTATACCATATACCAACAGGCCCAGGGCGTGGCTGGGGTATATGGTGTTCTGATTCACAGGAGTCTATTGGGATGTTACAGCTCGCTTAATTAGTTTGGGGCTTAAACCAGGATTGATGTGCACCACCCTATTTTGCAGTTTAAGCCGAAGCTGGACCCTGAGAATCAGCCCCCAAGAATCTGTCCAAGGAGAACTGAGACCCCAATCCTGTTAACAGGCAGAAAATTATTGGGCTCAGGCAAGGCACTTGTCCAGCCTCATCTTGAACACCTCCAAGGATGGTGACCATTGGCGACGCATAGGGGGTGCACACGGGTGCACATGCACCCCGAGATTGGCAGTGCACCCCTGAAAGAAGCACTGCTGGCAGCACTGGCGGGCAGTCACCGCTCACCGTCGCTGCCGCTGCCGGTGTCTGCAGGCAGTCACTGATCACCGCTGGGCGCTGCAACACTACTGGTTGCGTCTGCAGGTGGTTGCTGACCACTGGTCAGTGCTCGCCACTTCCCCCACCGCTGACACTGCTGCAGCTGCCTGCGGGAGCTCCCCACTCACCACCACGTCCTCACCACTGCCGCCTGCAGGCGGTTGGCGTGCCCCCCCAGCCTCCAGGGGCACACGTCGCTCATGGTGGTGACTGCACCACCTCTGCTGGGAGTGTGCCAGGAATGTGCCTGGAAAGGAAGAACAAGTCTGAAGAAGATGAACCTAATCTAAATCTTGTGTCATGCAGCATCCCAGAGCTAAACTGAGATTTGTAGTGAAAAATGATAGACAGCTTTTTTTCCCTGGTACTTTTAACATAGTGCAAGCCAAGAATCAGAGAGAGAAAAGCATGACTGAAAAATAGGGAAAGTATCTCAGATTTGGTTTCTATTCCCCACCCTTTTTTTTTCCTTTCCAGGGATATTAGATAAAGAGGGAAGAGAAAGGTTGCTGATAAATTTCAGCACATGCAAATCTGGATATATTTTCCCTCTTCATACAAAATAAATATATAAGATGCACAAGGTGTGCAGATGCTCACGTTTTAGTAGACATCTGATGATGGTTCCTGTGGCTATGATCAAGAAGTTCTGCAGCTTTAGCGTACTGATAAAAAGATACCTGCTCAATCAGAGACACGTTAGATTATGTGCTAGAACAGTAGTATTTCAGATGAATACGCAGGGAGAGATCTTTAGGAGGCACGGACTGAATGGTTAACTTCAACAGAGCCACACAAATGCACACTAATTGAGGGCCTTGTTCCTGGCATTTGTAAAGTGCTACCTTGTAGAAGAATTATGCAGGCTCTTTAACTTCCATGATTTTAAATGTAGAGGGCAGGTTGATCAGGCTTAAAAAAACCACACATTACGCAGAACTGAATTCTTCCCAGAAGCAGAAGAGAGAGAGAAGGGAAAACTGAAGCACCTTAAGGTTTAATTTTCATACTTTAAAAACTGGAGAATCTACGGGAGATATGCAATCAGTGGCTGTGAGTTTAGATGCACAGTGCATACTTTCTTGGCCTAACGGGTGGCTCGCTGAGAATCCTCTCAGCAATAGCATGGAGATAAAATGCACAATGCCTCAAAGATATCAAGACAGAAAACTACGTTTTTGGCTAGTGTTTTTACCCACCAACTACCAGGGTCACATATTGGTCTGTGGGTGCCATGGGGAGAAATGCATGTCAGGCCGCTTGTTTTTTCTGCCCTCATAATTGGCCTTGCTGCTGCACAGTTCAAGCTGCCCTGTGAAATACTGAGCTACAAAGGAGCGGTCCCATGCAACCACGTTGTATAGCTTCTCCCAACACGAGCTGGTCTGCAGAGGTTGCTCTGAACTCATTTGCATTAAGCTGACACAGGCCCAGGTTTTCTTTCCAAGGTGCCTGCACCTCTGGAGGTGCTGACTGGTGTGAGGATGCTGCGCGTTAGGGCCTGCACAGTAAATGCTGGCGAGATTGCCCTATGCTTCACTTCTCTAGGGCTACGAACAGATATCAGATTTATCCTGGGATAAACCATGTTATGCTGGGACAAAGCGCAGCCATTCACAAGTTCCTGTCTGTTGTTCTGGGATAAAGCCTAAATGGGTTCATGGGGTAAGACTTGCGAACAGCTTGTGCTGGGACACGGCAACAGGCACTTGGTTATCCTGGGATTGCATCGCTGAATCGACACCAGAAAAGTGCTCATGCAGTCCCACTTGGAAGGGCAGCGCGTGTACACACCCGTCCCACGACTTCTCTGTTCTGGGAGAAACACAGGCACCCCTTCTCCCGGGACAGCAGCAAGGCCTGTTCCTCCACGAGCCTAACGCGTCCTGTCGTGGGGATGCATGCCTCTCGAGTGAGCCAGGCTGAAGCTCCTTCGATGCCTCCTCCAGACCCTTTTACTGACGTTCTGGCTGCATTTCTCCCCACATCTTTTCATTAACGTGCTCTCCATCCATGGCCACACCAAGTCCTAGGACCTCCTGCTCAACCTCCTCCTCGTCCTTGCAAAGCTGGCCATAGACTTGACCAAAGCGGAGGCTCTTGGCTGGGAGACCCCCAGTGCCGGCGGGGCCGTCTTCCCGACCCTTATCCCTCCGGGCACCGCCTCACTGGGCAGCGTCCACTGGCTCCCGCCAGGCTGGGCCCCGGGCATCCAGGTCTGGGGGCCAACCCCGAGTCCGGGGAAGCGTGCCGACCCAAGCGCAGCCAGAAGCCAGGCGATCCGCTTGGGAAACCGAAGCAGACATCCAGAGCGACGAGGCGCGAGGGAGGTCGGCGGGCTAGCCGGCGCCGGAGCGGAAAGCAGAGTCAGGTGAGGGAGCGAAAGCCAGGCGCGGGATGCGGACGTAGGGGAGGCACGCGGTTGCGCCCCGTCGCCGGCTCTTCCTCTTCCGAGTCGAGGCAGCGAGGGGTGGAGATGGACGCCTTGGACACTGGTGTTTCCCGAGGAGGCGCGGTGGCCCCGGATGAGCGGCAGGGAAGCCCGGGCACGTCCTGGGGCTCATCGGGGCCCTGTTTTCACCAGGGTTGCCCCCTACCCCAGGCACGAGGGGCCTCCCCGGGGCCTGTTGGGCGCTCACACAACGCGCACCCACCCCCCATCACCCCCCGCCCGCCCTCTGCGGCTTCTCCGCCGGACACCGCCTGCGGGCAGCGCTAGCCCCGCCCCCTCCCCAGCCCCGCGCCGCCATTGGGCGCTCCCCGTCACCCCGCCCCCTCGGCCGCGATTGGGCGGGGCCCCGCGCGGGGTTCTCGCGGGAAGTGGGGGCGGGGTTTCCCCCCCTCGTCCCGATTGGCCTGCTCCGCCCCGGCGCGCCGCTATTGGGCGGTTGTGCGCCGACGCGGGCGGGGCCGTTGGTGGGAGCGGCGGGGCGGTGCTGGGCGCCTTCCCCCGGCCCCGCCTCCCCGCGATCGGTTCCGCCTCGGCCGGACGCGGCTGCCGCTGCACCCAGCCGGGCCCGCCGAGCCGAGCCGAGCCGAGCCAGCCGCTGCCCGCAGGTAGGCGCCTCCCCGCGCCGCCCCGCCCCGCCCCGCGCCTGAGGCGGCCTCGGAGCAGGAGCAGGAGGCGGCTCCGGCCGGGGGAGCGCGGCGCAGCGCCCGCGGGGCCGCTCCTCTGCCGCGGGCACGGCTCAAGGGGGCGTCCGCCCGCCCCTGCCAGGGCCCGGGACGGGCCGCGTCCTGCCGCTGAGCCCGCGGGAGGCGAGCGTGCCAGCGCCGTGCCAGGGTGCGAGCATCATGCGAGCGCCCTGCTAGGGTGTGAGCACGGTGCGAGCGTGTAAGTGCAGTGCAAGGGTGTGAGCGTGGTGCGAGCGCAGTGCTAGGGTGTGATCATGTGAGCGTGGTGCATCACGTTGGTGCCGTGCTAGGGTCTGAGCATGGTGTGTCACATCAGTGTGGCATGTGCATAGTGATAGAGCACCAGCGCGGTGCTGGGGTCCGAGTGCGATGCGTCACGTGAGCGTGGTGTGCGCATCGTGATAGAGCGCCAGCGCGGTGCTGGGGTCCGAGCGTGGTGTGTCATGTTAGTGTTACGTCAGCGTGACGTGTGCATAGTGATAGAGCGCCAGTGCGGTGCTGGGGTCCGAGTGTGATGCGTCATGTGAGCGTGGTGTGCGCATAGTGATAGAGCGTCAGCGCGGTGCTGGGGTCCGAGTGTGATGCGTCATGTGAGCGTGGTGTGCGCATAGTGATAGAGCGTCAGCGTGGTGCTGGGGTCCGAGTGTGGTGTGTCACGTTAGCCTCACATGAGCGTGGTGTGCCCCTGGTGGTGGGGTGCTGCTGGGGTGCGAGCACGGTGGGGCGGCTGTTGACACAAGTGAATGCTGCGGGCGTGACCTGCCCCGTTTGCCAAGTGGGGTTCCACGTGCTCGCTCAGGGGCACGTCATTGCCCAGGTAACCTTGGGATCGTTTCGAGGGTGCTAGGGCGTGCCAGGCAGTGCCAGCAGCGTTGAGTGTGCAAACACGCAGGAGACGCGGCGCCGGGGTCTTCCCCAGTTCTTTGCCAGGGAGGAGCTGCTGTGTTGCTGCTCTGCAGCGGGAGGTGGGAATGAAGCAGGGGGTGAGACCCGAAAGCTGGTATTATTTGAGGGGCGCCTCGTGTCTCAGACGGTCGAGAGACACCGCTGTAGACCCGTGCTAGACACGGACGAAGCTGAGGAGCGCCCTGCCGGCCTCTGACACGGTTGCAGCGAAACCCAGAGCCGTGCAGAGCTGTTGCTGTCGAGGAGTCGCCCTTCCCTCGCTTCAGCAGCGTCCTGTTGCTGTCTCAGTGCAGCGCTCCCGGTTTGTGCCTTGCTCCTCGGCGTGTCCTTCATTGAGATGTCAGTGCTCGTCAAGGATAACTGGATGCCCTGCGAAAAAGCCACGCTGCCCGTTCGGGGGGTTTTCAAGCTCTTTGTTAAATGGTGTGAAATCGCCCGGAGGTTTATTCCCACCTCCTCCTTGCTGTTCTGTTTGTAGAACGGGCAGAGCCATTCCAGTGTATTTGTGGCTTACTCTTCGGTTTGCTGAGGCTCGGTGACTGAACGTGTGTGTGTGTGCGCGTGGCAAAAATGCCGGTTTCCTTCCAAACCATCCCGAGGTGTTGAACAAGGGTTATGAGGATATTAAGATGCAGAGTCCAAGGGCTGTCTCTCTTGATTGTGCTTATAGCCTCAGCGCAGAGAGAGAACTGTTCCTCCGTCTAATCTCTGGATAGTAATAGAGGAAGCAACATAGTGCAGGCAGCTGAAGGGATGGTGAGCAAGGAAGAGAGTAGGAAAAGAGGTGGGGGGGGGGGTTTAAACCATGCTCTCTTTTTCCTGTTCATTCAAGGCTCTTCTTCCCTTCTGCCCATCCCCAAGGGATGCTGTTACAAGCAAAATTGTGGGCCTTTATTCACTTTGTAGTGGGGGATAAAGAAGTAAATATTAATAATACTAAAAAAACCCTCCTTGCATGGGTTTAATATTTCTCATTTAGATTTCAGCATGGAGTGGGCCACGTGTAACTAACTGTAAAGGGATGGAAGAAGTACCCCAATAGTGATGAAAATGAACACACATTCTCAGCCCCTGTGTGGCCACAGACCAGTGATTTATGTTTTCTATCTGAGAAAGGGGAATATTGCTACTTGCACACCTGTCGGCTCTTCACATCCGTTGTTGAAAAGTGCTGCCTAAAGATCCATCATAGCATTAGCCCGTGGAAGGGTACAATTAATTCTGAGCATACTAAATAGCAAGGAAGAGTCCCACGTGTTCTCTTTCCTAATACTTTCTCTAATCCTTATGGTGAAAGAATTGCTTGGGCAAAGCTCCAGAGGTATTTGGGATTTAAAAAAAGGAAAAAGAAAAAAGCAATTTAAAACAAATGACCTGTAGCTGGACAGCAGCATGCCTTACCTGTGCAGCTGTGGCTGTTGCCAAACAACACACCTGCGATATTCAGCTGCAATCTTCAGAGGGACCGACTCCTGTTGTGCCGTTCTGCTGCTTTATCTCAGATAAATTTATGGCATCGAGCTGTAAGGCTCCCTCTGTCTGTAATCTTCTACAGCCAGTTTTGTTGGAGGAGACAAGGGAGAGGGCTTTGGAAAGCTTTTCCCATTGCTCGTTCCGTGCTACAGAACGTGTCAATGGGAGGGAAAAAACCCCAATCTGTTTGGGGTCAGAAAGCAAAGGCTTATGAATGCGGGCTTCAGGTTTTAAATGATGAATGTACTTCCTTCCCATGCTGCAGCTTGGGAGTTTATTTGGCTTATGGTTTAGTTTGAATTGTCTCTCTCTTTTTTTGGCTTGGTTTTGCTGACTGTGCTATGATTTTAACTGAAAATGCTTTGCAATATAAAGAATTATTGGCTTGCCACAGGAAAATCAAGAGCCAAAGGGTATCTTTACGGCTGGGAAGCTGACTACATGTTGATTCTCCGATTGGCTTCTTAGAAGCATCTGTTCGGGTGTCTCTGAACTCTTTTCCATTGCTGGCAGTAGTACGGTTTCTGTGTTGGTAATTGCTTATTCTCTGTAGTATCTCACAGTAGAGCAACCCAGTTCAGCACAGTGGAGAGCCTTCTCTTCCCGTTTCTACTGGACTGGAGTTGAGGGTACTGGATCGGTCCTCAAGACTCATCTAAAAGATTACAGGATTGATATATGGGAATACATGACCACGACTGAAAAGGTCTACTTGTATACGGTATCTGTGTCAAGGATCCTCATTTACTACATGCTGATCCTACAGCAGATGTAATAAACTGAAGCTTTGTTATATTACAGATATGCTAATAAGTAATGGCTAAGCATTTTCATGCTGGAATGAATTAGTGCAAGAATATCTATCTGGTTTAATTGTGAATTTAATTCAAATGGGCAAAGTCTACACAGACACCTCATTGTGCCTTTAGGAAATAATGACCATTGAATAATCTGAAGAGGATATAGCAAACTCTCTGCAAAGGCTACATGATGCAAACAATCTTTCTCCTGCAGGAGAATAATTTAAAACCACTCCAGGCATAGTTGAACCCCCTGGGAATTAGGAAGCTTTGTGTCGGCAAATAGAAGGTTAGGTAACAAGAAAGATAATTCATTCTGTCATCGTCTGCTAATTTTATTTTGAAAAAATGTGATATGAAAATCACCCTTTACCCAACAGCTTTGGAATTGTTTACAGAAAAATGGGAATATGCTGACAACTGGAAGTCAGACATTGCCCTTGCTTTTAAACCGTTGCACATCTGTGAACATACGTGACAGATTTTACTAGTGTCATGCTCAAGTTTCAAGGGGCAAGCTGATGATGTGGATTCAGGCCAGTATATCCCATCACCTCCCAGTAGCCAGGCAGATTTATGTAGAAGGCCAGTCCCACCGAGTCTTCCACCTAATGCCTTTTCGACTGAAAGGGAGTGGTGTATGCTAAGCACAAACTCAGATTATGAGCAGTCTCTTTAAGGCGAATATGAGCTTGAGCAGTATGACCTGCAGCCTTATAGATTTAAGAGTTGCCAATTTTATTAATAATTCTTCAGTCAGTGCTAGCCAAGCAGGAAGCATTGTAAGGACATTATGCACTTTTGAACTTGGCTGGTTGTAACCTGTTTTGATAATATTTCAAATTTTCTATGGCCGTATCTTGCTTTGCAAATATGCCCGTTGGCACTGTAAGCATTGTGTATCTGCTTCAAATATTGCGATAGATGTTTGCTTAAAGTGCCTCGCCGTAAGCGTGTTTGACTGTCAGGTACCCCAATGACGGACGTATATAAATGAGACCAAGCTTAATTCTAAAATGAGTCCTGCTTCACTGTTCTCTGAATCCTGCTCCGCTTGAAAAGGATAGCATATTTGAATACAAGTTGCAACTGAAGTCTGTTTTTTGCAGGTTTCAGATATCTGTAGTGTCAAAACTTGCACTGTTTTCTTTTTTGCTCGGGGCAAGACTAGACCTCCTGCCACGATGAACTAGTTTGGTGAGCTTAGTGTTAACCAAAGTCGCGTTTGCTTGCAGAGTTTGCATTCCAGGAGGACGTGGAACACACTCGACCATCATGTTTTCATGCATGAAAAATGACTTAAAAGCAATGTAAAAGGCATTCACTTTAAGAAAAATGCATGTAACTTCTTGAAGAGATGTCTTGTGAAGCTCCTTAGCTCTTTTCAAGTAGGATGGATACTATTTTCTATGTGCTAAACAGTAGCAAAATGTTGGCTAAAACAGGAGATAAAGTTCAGGAGAGTATCCTCAAGCACCGTCTGTACTGTTGAGCATAATATTACGCCACAAAAAATTAGTAAGGTCCTAAAATGATTAGTACCTGGCTAGTGGCCCAGAAAAAAAGAAAAGCCGGGTTTGGCAGCGTTTGGAAGTAATTTTTTGTTAGACAAGTGTCCTTAGCTCCTTTATTATCTGATTGATTGATTCGTTGACAATCGAACTTCTGTTTACAGTGCTGATCCTTATGGCTGTTTCAACAGGAAAAGAAATCATTCTTGGAGGGGATCTAGTCCAGAGCTGGTGAAAGCATTATCTAAGTGACGGGCCGGGTCTTCTCTGACTAGCTTTGGGTAAGGAGTTTTCGGTCCACATCGTAGCACCGTTCTAAAGCACTTTGTGATCTTGATTTGAGAACAGCGTCAGAGTCTCTCAATGCCAGAAGAAGCATGATTGCCCCCGAAAGCTTGCAAAGAACATTTTCCCAACTATGTAGTTGCTCTAATAAAAGAGATCGCATCTACCCAGAGAACCTTGCCTGCCTTTGATTTCCCCAGACCTTTGGAGCAGGCCGTCTCGGCAGACTCGCGTCGGGAAGGCCTCGTGCCTTGCACGCGTGACGAGTGTCAGGATTTCTGGAGGTGGCTTCTTTCGCTCCTGACTATTGCTGTGCTGCTGTTTATCAAAAAACTGTTCCCATTAACGTTTTTATGCATCTGAATAAAAGCGGTGGTATAACTTATGCTCTGTCTGCAGTAACTCGACTGCCTTCCCTGGATCGACATCTAATGCATCACGGGGAGGATTTGGCCTCGCCTTACCCTTGTCTGCTTTCCCAGCTCACCAAGCTGGTTTCTGGGCTTTTGCTGTATTGTTCAAACTTCCCATCCTCATGTAAGATGTTGCACACATGCCTGCCTCTGATCTCGCTGCCTTCCCTGCCTCCAGCACTCCACTTTCTCTAGCTTTGTTGCTCCTGCTTTCTACCTGTTTTCAGACTGCTTCTGCACCCGGGGTGACCTCTTTTCTCCTGAACACAGAGTCCTCCTTCCTTCAGATCTCCCCCTCTCAAGCCCGGTTCTTTAGCTTTGAATTTTTGTGTGCCCTGACTTTCTTCTTGTGCTGCAGACTTTCTCTCCTCATGCATCTTCCTTATTCTCTCCTTAAAGATGTTTTGCACTATAGAGCCACAGAAAAATAAGGCTCTGAGGGATCGTGGGAGGTGATCTAGTCTAGTCCCTGCTAGCATCAACCCTATCTAGACCAGCCCAGCCTAGCCTTGCTCTTGAACGTACAATGAAGAACATGTCATAACCTGTTGAGAGAGACTAAATAATGTTTTCTTACATAGCGGTCCTTGTCTTAAACATAGTCTCTCTTCCCTTACCACCCAGACTTTTCTCTCTTCTTATAGATTTCCTAGATCTCAGGGCTGGAAAAGACCTTGAAGATCATCAAGCCCAGCCCCCTGCCCCAGGGGCAGGAAGTCAGCTGGGGTTGAAGGATCCCAGCAAGATAAAGATCCAAACGTTTCTTAGATGAGTCCAGAGTAGATGCCTGCACCACTTCTGGAGGGAGCTTATTCCAGGTCTTGGGGGCTCAAACAATGAAGAGATGTTTTATCTCCAGCCTAAAACTGTCTTGGGAAGAGTTTATGACTTTAGGAGTTTGTACTATAATTTAGTTGTAATTTTGGAAGGCAGAACACATGTCCAGAGTTTCTCTAGTTTCTGGAAAACAACATACAAGTCTTTTGATATCAGTTTTTAATATTGTACTTTTGAGATGAAGTCTTATTAGGCAAAACACTGAAGGGAAGTTTAACTTCTAAGCCATGACTTAACAGAGGTGAAACAGTAAGATTGGAAGCATCAGAGATGAAAACGCTGGTAACTAGGTTCCTCTGAAGGTGGTTTGCGTCTGATTCCAAGGGAAACAGGTTTTAATTGGTGTCTCTATCTTGAGTGCCCCACCTTGGGTGCAGTCCTCCTCGATTTGTACGGCATTGCTACTACCATTAGAGTTCAAAGATAAGCTGGAGCTTCCTGAGTTGGGGGTTAACTTGGCTGGTATCAGTGACTACATCTGATTTTAGAGACTATTTACTCTCACGTGTAGGCTACAGATTTAATTTTTCCAGGTGTATTTTTTATAGAAATTGTGGAAAAATTGGGTTGGAAGAGATCTCCAGAGGTCATCTAGTCCAACCCCCTGCCTGACGCAGGATCATCCCTATCCAAAACGTCCTATACAAATCCATTGTTCAACCCATTAGCAAAACTACTATATGTTAGAGCTCACTGCAGCTTTCATGTCAAAATGAAGATGTATATTTAAGGCAGCATGGAAGGTGCTTGAATGGTTGTTACGCATACTGTACTTAGTCTTTAAATAAAAAGGCTTTGACATGGTATCAGTCACTTTTTAGAGCAGCATATCCATTGTATTAAAGCTGCAGGCTTGCATTACTGCATTAAAATAAAAATGTGTCGGTGAACTTGAATGGCAAGAGAGGTTGCTTTCTGTATTGCATAGCAGCTAACTAGTTATCCTAACACTTAAGATACTTTAAATTTAGCACTTGAATACTTAAATTGAATGGAGCCCCTTTCTTCTATACTCAGCAGGCTTCACGTGAGAAGCAGGACTTGTTTTCAAATATCTTTTATTGCATCAACCGTGTGGTTGGGAGAGATGTTAGACAAGCTTTCAAACAGCCCCTTCTCACTCTTTCTCAGGTCTGCGGAAAGGCATGTCGTGTCTGAAAGCTTGTCTAACATCTCTCCCAACTGCAGCGATTATAGCCAGGTAAGTCCTGCTTCTTGCACATTCCCTGGACCATCATGGCTGCAACAGGGTATAATGCAACCACGCTGTGATTTGGGGCAATTCAGCTTCTACTCAATGTTCAAATGAAAATTACCATCATGCTCTTGGGTTGGGCGGGGGCAGAAGGGGACTAACGACAGTCTCAAACTTACTTAAGACAATGGGTGTACAATCTCAAATCATTTACAGTTGGTTTAATTAAGGCACTGATTTTGACCAGCACTGTGTCCCTTGGGAAAAGGGGGAAATTTGGGGAAAAAAAAAAAAAAAAAGAAAGAACAGAAAAAAAGCTTTACAAATGTCAGAAGACTCTTATGATTTTTCCTCTTGAATATTTGCTCTGAGGTTGAGGGTAACTTTTTTCTCTGCAAGAAACTACCGAAGCGAGAATTCATCAGGTTATTTTCATACTGTTATGAAAGTTGGCAGTTAAGTCAGACTTCTTTGGCATGCTGCAGTTTCTCTTGTGTTGTGGTTAAATCCGGCTTAGAAGTAAAATATTAGCAGAACGGTTCTTAAAATGTCAAGTCCTACCCTAAAGAGAATATTTCTTTTGTATTAGGAAAGTGCTTTCCATAACTAGGCGTAATGTAAGGCTGACTGCAAGGCATGCTCTTTGAACCTCAGTGGACAGATGAAATTGCAGAGAAGTGTGGCTATATTTCCATGTAATGGATTTTTCTGTTGAAGTCCTAAGAAAAGTCTATACTGTCAGTCAAGCTTTTTCTTATTCCTGGCTTCTGCTGGGTCAGATATTACCTTCCTCTCATTCCATAAAAATATGATTTTTTTTGTTGGAACCCAAAAGGTTTAAATTGCTTTACAGTTGTGCAAAACGTCCATGTTTGACTAAAGATAAGATTGAGTGATAGTGGAACACTTACACTTGCACGCACATACCTTGGAATAAACTAGCAATTTTAAAACAGAAAGAGAAGTTTGCATGCCAGTCAGATAACTTGAGTTGATTCATTGGAAGGTGTTCGTAGGACTCAAACATATAACCCTAAAATGTAATGATGCTTCTGTTCCCTTCAGCAGAAGGATGGATGGATTTGCAGCGAGGGAACTGGAAGGCAGGTCACGGGAGGGCTCTTTCTACCAGGTAGGGAAACAGGCCTGTGAACTGTCTCAGGATTTCTATTACCTGTCGTGGCCTCACTGAAAAGATTTGCCATTAGCTGCTTCCCAGCATGCTTCTAGTCTGTGTATGTACGTCTGCACAGCTCATCAGTAGTGTCCATTTTTTCTCTGGCGATTCATCAAGAACCTGCCAGTTTAAATCTCTACAGTGTGAAATATATGCATATTCTGCTCCCTCTCTGTGATGTGTGAGACTTTGAATGTCCAAGTTTTGAGTGGAAAGGGATTTTTGATGTCAGGTTTTGAAGGGAGTGGTGAAATGGGAGGATTTGAAGTTGAGCAAAAGGGGGCAAAGGGCTGGCTGTAGACTGTGGGTATGTGTAAAATTTTTAAATTTATTTTGGAGAGGCACACCTGCACACACAGGTGACACCGCTAGGTGTTCTCCAAGCAGTAAAATACTGAGCTTGTTTTCAAGTCTCTGAATAAATAAGGCCAATTTTCCACTGCCGCACTGCACCACCGGTGGACGGATGCAGGGTAAGAGGACTGTAAAAGGGTCTAGATCGCTCTAGATCATAGTAATATTCAGAGTATCACCATTGTGCTGTATTGGTGTAAATGAAAGTATGAGCAAGAGCTAGAAGGATGGAAAGGACAAGGTGCAGGGCATGGGTGAACTGGGCCTGCTTTTCATATTCTTCCAGCACAAATAAGCTTGATGTAAGGGTGTATGAAACCAGTAAGTACTGTATCACGGCATGTGTAGAAATAGCTTAGTTTACTCACGAGCTTTATTATAAAACGGGGGAGATTCAGACTGAAGGATTTCATTTTCTGAGATGGCTTGACATAGAAAATTAAAAATGAAGTTGAAGCTCAGGGGTCCTCTCTTTTTTTTATCCTTGCATTTTTTTTGCTTGTAAAAATATAATGTGGAGTACAGAGAATTAGATCTTTTCCCCGCAGACTCCATTTTACATTTGTGAGTTGTTCTTCAGTTTAAGCAGTAAACTCAATAAGGAAAGTGTCCTGGTGTGTTCTTAGTGGAAATCCATTACTTAGACAGCGAGGGGAAGAAATGTCTTGGTCCACTATTAAAGCTTCTTTTGCTCTACTAAGATCTGCACGGGGAGTCCAACTGGGTTGCATCCTGGAACACGAGAGCTGCCTTGTCAGATAATTGCCAAGCTTCTGCTACCTTATCAGGCTTGAAAAGGCTGGGTTTCTTTATACCCTTTCACTCTGGAGGGCACGTCAAAGGTATCTATCTTCCTCCCCTTTCTGACTGAAGAGGCAGCTCGGTTGCTGAGTGCGATGAAAGGTGTTGCAAAGATTCAGAAAGGGATTGGACAAATTCTTGGAGGAAAGGGGCATCATTAGGTTTTGAGCACAGGAGTTAAGGATGCTGCTCCTGAATCAGACCTTTCTGTAGACCTTCAATGCTGGAGACTGCAAGTGAGACGGGAACAGCGGGGTGGTCAGACCCAGCTCACTCTCCCTTTCTGCATCCGCTCACTGCCAGGGCGTGACACGGGAGACTGGGCAAGATGGATCTAGGTCTGACCTGCCAATGGCAGTTCTTATGACCCTGCTGCACCTGATTTCTGTCCCTATGCTCAGTCACATGTTTTACCACCGGTTCTTTAGGTCTTTTTGAGCCATTGCAACAAAGGCTGCGTCCAGACGAGTGCGGCCGTGAGGTATATGCTGCTGCGGATGCCATGTACCGCACGTTCAGATGTTCCCCATGCTGCAGTGAAGCATGGAGAGGTTTTTTTGACCTTGGTCAAAAGCAGAGCGATGCACGCACGGGGAAGCGCACGCTGCTGAAAACTGGAGCCAGCCCAGGTGGAACCGCACCGCGGCTGCCAGCCAGGCTTTGCGCGGCAGAATCGCTGCTTCGGCACCCTGGGAAGGCCCCCAGGACCCCAAGTAGGGCCGGTAGGGCCAGCACAGCGCTGGCTTCAGCTTCCCCTACCCCACTCGGGGTTGACTTGCTGCATGCCAGAACTGCATGGCGTGAGCGCTCGCTGGGGACAACTAACAGGATGCGCTGCCGCTGGTTGTCCGTGGGGAGCCAAATGTCCGTGCCAATATGTGGACACGACTAAAAGACCTAACTTAAAAATGCATGCAGCCAACCCAGTGAGGGAGGTCTTCTGTAGAGACAGGCCATTTTTCATAGCTGGGTCCCTGTCCAGAATGGGAGTGCTAACATAATATCTCAGCACAACTCCTGTACCAGAGTGGCCAAGGGGAAGTGTATGGATCTGTATCTAGGTTCCTTTTTCCCCCTCCCCGTCTCTCACCCTTTTTGAGCTGGATTCACATAACGATTCCATCCAGCATGGAAAAAAATAATTTCCTGTGCGAGCCGGCTCCTCAAAGCTCAGCTGCTGAGCCCAGTGGAAGGAGTTGCAAAGAAAACTGCCTTTGCATATTTTCCTGCCCTAATTCTAAAGAATTAAACTGCAGGAAAATTGAAATGACTTTAATAGATTACAGTAAGCTCAGGCTTTAACCTTGCTTCCTCTATATGTATATGAGAGAGAGGAAGCTAGGATATATATAAAATAAGACGCATATGTGCACATGCATGTGCCAGAGTGGATATAATTAATAAGGGATTTTGATTTATTTTTAATCCACTCTGACTTTAGTCTTTGTCTACACCGGTGATTCAAACTGGACCAGACACAGGACTCTTACTGGCATGCGCTCTCCACTAGTGGATTTGCTGGTTTAATATTCAGGTGTAGACAAGCCCCGCAGTCTCTGTCTAGATTTCACCTTTGAAATGTTAATTTTTTTTCCTGATCTTATACTTTGCGAGGTCCAAATTTGCTATAATGTTACATATTAAATTAAATCACTTTGCCTGAATAAGCTGCATCTCGACCACAAGTATATCTCCAGGGAGTAAGGTAGCGTTGAGCCAGCTTCAGTGCTGGATGGGGTATTGCCTTGTGAGCGCAGTGTTATATCCAGACAGATATTTCCTCCTCCTTTAGATGTGACTTGTGTAGCACCGACGTGGCTACAGTGCTTCCAATACCTGAGCCAGATCATTCGGAGCTCCTTGGGTGGGACAGCTGGTAGCAAGATGTTGGCAAACAACGCTCTGAAAAGTGGATGAAGTCGTGAAGCTTTCTGGAGAGATGCGGCATACTTGAAGAGGCTGCACAATTCTCCCCCTCTTGTGCTGAGATTAAAAAACCGAACCGAACCTTGATGTCTAAATAGGGATGCAAATGAAGTGAACAGCAATCGCTGCTTTTCTGCAGGCAAGGTGTTGTGCTGAGACCCATCCGCGCACCTGCTCAAGCCTGGGTCGCTTCGCTCGCGTGCCGGAAGGAGAACCCAGCTCTCTCTGATTGGTTTCACAGGCCCCGTTTTTCGTAAATCGACGGGAGGACTTCCTTTGGGGCCGGGCCCCAAAACGCGAGTGCGTTTTCTTTCTTTCTTTCTTTTTTTGTTCCTTCTCTCTGTTTCCTTCTTTCATAAGATGTAGCAAACTGCTTCAACACGGCTTCGGCTATTCTGTCGGTAACTTGAAATGTAGCTTTCAGACTACGTGCCCAATTATCCCGTTTCAGAAAGGGGAGGGGGTGAGCTTCCCAAGTAAGGTGGTAGGGTTATTTTTTTATTAATTATTTATTTATTTTTTTGGAGGTGGTGTTTTTTGGGTACACGGTATGTACGGAAATCTGACAATGTCCCGGGTAAAAAAGAACCCCCGCCTTAAAAATGAAGAAAGCCCGGGCTGGAGAATTGGCTTGCTCATAGCATTGCAGCCTCCAAATCGGCGTGCTGTTCCTGTTAGCAGCTTGCTAGCCCCTGATTGCTTGAAGCAGTGGGACTTGCTTGTAAAATGTGCTTCATGGTGCCGGTTGAGGTGACAACTGCATTTCCACCTCTAGGTGTGGGAGAAGGTTCCTAAAAAAATAGAATTTCACAGTGGTCCTGTAATAGCCACCGAATATGTTGTGAAAAAGCGTTTTTTACATCACCTATTCAGAAGAGAAAACACAGCTGGCATCGGAGTGGCTTATTTCTTGCAATCAGCACCATTTTCAAATTCTGTGCTTGGTTAATAAATATTTGATTACAAAGTTTTGTATCGGGACGAAGGGCCACTTACTACATGGCATTAGCTGCATTTCAGTCCTTTCAGAAATTTGCATGAACAGTGTAGTGTGTCTCAGTCTGTCAGGCTAATCAATGATTGCATCCCTGCTGTTTAATGTAGGCTTCTTTTAAACCCTAAGAAGCTTTACTTCCTTGTCAGGCATTCAGATGTCTCTCTGCTTAATGATAAATGTCAACAATAAGATCAGGACATCTTTTTGTTATGCGTTTCCCCTGACATTACACTTTTTTTGCTTTTTGATAGGTCAGTCGGCTGTGTGTTTTCTGGAATGAGGAAAGGACAGGTTTGCGAGTCACTATTGTGACTAAAATCCCCTGGCTTGCTTTTAAGTGGAGAACATGGTTGCAATGTTTAGCACGTGTACAGACCCTCCTGGGTCTCGGTGTGCCTTGCTGGCGTTTGCCATGGTGCCAGTGGTTGCTAGCAAGTACCCAAAGTGACATGCCATAAGCTAACACTTTTGGGGTTTAAATAATTCTTCCTAGTCCAGTGATTCCTTTATGTTCTTGGAGACTTGTGGGCCCTAATGTCACATCCAGGTGCATGGAGGTGAGATTGCTACCCTTGTACTCTCCCCACCCTTTTATTTTTGGGATCTGAGAGCCACCCACCAGTTTGGAGGCTTGCCTTCCAGCAGCAGCATGAAGGGACTCTGCTTCTTGGATCTGAATTGGCCACCAGCTGATAGGGGTAGTTAGCTGACTTTGTGTGATGGCACAAGCTGAGACCCAAAAGTCTCTGGGCTGGATTTGGATAGTCACCCCTACAGATGCTTGGAGATGGTAAAGAGCTTGGCCTGTTTGCCAGACATCATTACTTGAGCTTCCTAGTTGCACCCATATCTGGGATGACCACCGAGAGCAGGTCCGGGCTCCAGACTTAGTAGGGTGCCTACCATTTTCAAGCTGGATGCTGTGTTGGATGAAGACACATCCAAAATAGTGGGATGTTCTTACCATGTGTTTAGAAATCTTAAATTTTAAAATGTTAGTTTTAACTTTAGAAATCCTCCATAGGTCTTGAGAGGTATTTATATTTCAGTATCTTTGCGTGAAAGTACAAGAATCTGTATCTGATCCCTGGGTTGATTTACGAAACCCCCCCCCAACAAAAGCATAGTGCTTTTGCACGAAGAAAATATGAACGCCAGGGCTGGCCCTTGAAATGTTGAGATCCAGGCTCCCCATGGCTGGTGCTTGCTTGTAAAGGATTGAGTACGTGTCCAGAGTGGATCGCAGATGCAACTTGCTGCTTTTATTGGTAATGTCTAGCAGTGAAATTCCAGTCTCGTGTGCCCCCCCCCCCCCGTTTCCATTGGCATGATGCCCGCATGCCACGTGGATGCCTTGGTGGCCACGGAAAGTAGGTCAAATATTTGAAGTGCTATGATTATTTTTTCAGTGGTATTATTTCACAGGGATGGTGCTGGTCTGAGAATTAAAATACCGTGCAAAACAAAATCGGTGCGTCCAAGTAAACAGAGCAGGCCTGTGCTACCCAAGTATTGCCTCTTTGCAAGGGAGAGCTATAGTAAATAGAAAGGATTTGATTTAAAGCTTAGAGCTTTGCACGTCTGGAGAGTCTTCTTTAACATTAAATGTTTTTAATACAGGAAATCTTTCTGCTATGTAATGCTTCCAAAGCCCTTGGCAGATGGATAATTTTGTTTTCAAACATTGAATGTTTTAGCTGCTTAATGATACAGAATTTCTTTTAAAGCATATATAGCACTTCCAGGGGCTGTTCACCGCATTTCTGCTCCAGAGTTAGGCATTTAAAAATCTTAAGTGCTGTTTATTTGGCATGAAATATGAAGGGTTGGGGGCATCAATATTGTAAGACGGGGTTGGCCAGCCTGTGGCACAAGTGGCACGTGGACGATCAGGGAGGGGGGAGGAAGCACAAAGATGGATAGGACGGGAAGCGGCAGGCAGAGCAGAGGATCTGACTGGCACTTGAGGAGGATGTGGGGCTCATTTGGGGTTCTTCTACCAGAATAGTTGGCCCTCGCTGTTGTCTGTTTTATTCCTTGTGCTGGGGTTGGGACCGTTTAGCAGCCTGCCCATATCTTGAGAGTTTCTGCATAGGATACGGTAACTATTGGACAGCAAAGCTGGTAGTGCAGGATAATTTACTGGCTCTGGAAATGTTCTAATAAAGTTACTTTTACAAACCTTCCCTTTTATCTTTATCTTATTTGATTCTTGGCACATGCCTCTCGGAGTACAGACTAGGTTTTTTGGGTAGATGGGGATTTCTTTTATTAGACCAACTAAACAGTTGGGAAAACAGTGCATTTTTGCACCTAGGCTGCATTAAGGGGGCACTTTTGAAGGAGACTCTTACTTCTGGAGCAACTGCACAAATCTGACAGCCCAATTCTCACCAGCATGCATACATATACTTCATAACTATCAACTAAGAAATCGCAAAAAAATGATTTTTTTTTTTTTTTCTGCAAGCTTTCAGGCTCACACACACCCTTCATCAGGGTCAGGGAAAATTAAAGATGGTAAGAAGTCCCCATAAGTAGGAACTTCTTACAACCTTTAATTTTCCCTGAGTGTGAAGAAGGGCATGTATGAGCCTGAAAGCTTGCAGAAAAAAAAAAAAAATCATTTTTTTGCGATTTCTTAGGTATCATCTCTGAACCAAGAGTTCTAGATATTTGCAGTTTTTTGTCTTGGACCAACACGACTCCCAAATACATCCCTCATAACTATCAGACCTTCATGGAAGCTAAGATTTGTCTGTGGCTTACACAGGATCTCTTGCGGCTAAAGGATTTGAGACGGAGAAGTGGTTCAGGTTCTGTCCTGCCGAGGAGTGATGTGTCGCCAGTTGAGTTGATTTTGGTCCCAAGGACAAGCTGGTCTATCCTAGCCGGGGATATACCGTACAGAAAGATGAGGATGGACCAGGATGAGCTGCTCTTCTTCAAAGGCGTCCTCGCTTTCATTCAGACTTCAGAGGATCTAAAACCTGTCCCACACTTTCTTCCCAAGATAACATTTTCAGTCTCTCTTTGTTCTGCCTTAATCCTGAGGCAGCAGAAATGCTTCCTTCATTCTGTCTTTATCACCGGAGATGCATAAAACTTCACATCTTCAAGTGCTAAATCTGCCTTTTGAGAACTCTTATGTAAAAATAAATGTCTTCTTTCTCTATAGAAGGCATATGAGTCTGCCACTGTCCTCTGAGGAGCGGCTCGGATGGCTTTCAGGCTGCTGGAAGCTGGCGATAAAAGGGGGCACACGTTCAGCCATCCCGGCAGAAGTGCTTCTAGGAGACTGGCTTCGAAGAGCGTAGTTTTCTTAGCAGTTCAGCAGGGATGTGCGAAGCTTCGGGTGCTATTTCCTCCTGCAGCTGCTAATATTGGGCTTAAAGCCAACCAAGAGTTGGCTTTTGTGCGTGGGAATGCACACACACACACACACACAGGCTGTGTGAGGCTTCGGGTGCTGATTCAGTTTGGAGGAGATTTGGCCCAGTTCAGTGGCCACATCTCTGAATCCAAATGGAATCGCGAGACCAGTAAAAAGGTCCAAATCGATTCAAAGCTCTCCAAATCTTCAGAAAAGATTCGGAGAGCTTTGATTCGGACAGTCCCTGTCAGCTGCAATAGGGAGCTGGATGTGGACTCAGAGCTGGTAAGTAAGGGCAGGGGAGGGGACCATGGGGGGGACGCCCCATCCCCCGACCTCTGCCTGCCCCCCCATGGTTGCCCTGCCTGTCCCAACTCTGGCCCTTTAAGAAAAAAAGACTGAGGAAAAGCCCCAGGACTCGCTGCTCCTGCAGCAGCCTGGGGGCTTTTGGGGGCTTATGTAGAGCCCCTCATGCAGCGTGGGGCAGTGGGGATCGCCCCTCACCTGCAGGAACGGTGAGTCCAGGCTTTGTTTGGGTTTTTTTTCTTTTCTTAAAGAGCCAGAGCTGGGGTGTGCGGGGCAGCCACGGGGGCGGGGGGAGCAGGGGTGGTCAGGGGACTTGTGCAGTGCTCCCCACGCAGTGCAGAGCGGTGAGGGTCACCCCCACCCAGCAGCACCTGATGAGCTGGGGATTTTTTTCGAAGTGCTGGGAGCTGGAGTGGGCAGGGCCGCCACTGTTGGGCGGGGGGTGGGCCTGGCCTGAGTGATTCGGCCGAATCGAATTGGGACAGTGATTAGAATCACTAAATTGAATCGCTGTCCCCCAAATCAGCTGAATCCAAAGCAAATACTAGGCACTTTGCACAGTCCTACAGGTCAGTCCTTCGGTCCTGGGTGTTACCCTCGTTGGAGCTGTGTGTATCTGGGCTTGTGTCCAGTAAAGACTAATGACTTTGAAAACTCGGATGAATTCTGCCATCAACCGAGAGATCCCATGTGTGACTTTTCCCGTGGCCCCGGGAGAAGTGAGAGGAAGCTACTTGCGCAGTAGGTGGAGCGACACGAGTTCACTGGATCTAGCCTCGATCATTTACCACCGGTAGAAATTCTTTTGCATGTTGGAAATCCGATTCCAGAGCTAGGAAAATGGTTGTGTGTATTTGGATATTTGGAGCATAAAAAGTTTTTGAATGTGCTTTTGACCTTCCTTTTTCTGTACTCAGGTTAGTGGTTATTTGGGAGTGGCACAGAATGAACATGGGCAGAGGTGGGTATCTTGCTGTCTAGTGCTTATTCTGAATTCCTCACAGGACCGAGTTTATTTGGGAAGCCACTTAATTCACGATAGCAATATTTAGTAAGTATGTAAAATGGCTTTAAGTGTTTGTGGATTGTAAAACTTCATATAGTGTAGTAAGTATGCAAATTTGCTGCTGTGACACCCAAAGCGGCATGGTAATGCATGATAGCAAAACGTTTTTTAGCTATTTGCAAAAATGTGGTTCTCTCTTGGCAGACGATTGGACACATCCAGCTCTGACCTCTACTTAAAATAATGTAATTCTCAAGTCTTTCGTTCTTTACGTTTTAATTTTCTAGCTGTTTGGGGAAAGGAAAAACAGGAGAGCAGCCGTTCTGGAAATGGAGAGAAGCTGGGGAATAGTGCCTTCGGGGAGAGCTCATGAATCATCCACAGGAGAACTAAAAGAAAATTTCACAGCGGTTTTTCATCCTTGCATAAGGTGTTGTTCCTATCTAGTTCTGACACCTCGTGGAATACCTTTTCGTCTCCAAGTGTCACGACGTGGGTGTTGTGCTGTCTTTTATTAGAAGCTGACCCATTATATCTGGAAAGCCTTTCTGTTCAAGTGAACAGGCAAAGCGCGTGGAATAATTGAAGATGCTTTTGCTTTTTTTTGCCTTTGATTCCCCTTTCCCTCCATGGGGCTGGTGCTCTGTCTTGCAGGACCACCACAGAAACCAGGTGCACAGTTCTTCTGCATTTTCTGAGCAGAGGTCTTAGTAAATAATTCACCAAAAGAGGCAGATCAGCCTCACACCATTCTTCACATTTTTGCCTTAAAAGCCAACCCTGCTGTCATCTTTCTCAATAACCTGCCTTGTGTCTAACGATTTTAAAGCCTGCGCATACCTCAAAGGTTTGACTATCGGTCATTGTGTCATGTTTATAGTTTAGGTAAATGTTTGGATTGCGTAGTTTATCTCCAGATAAAAAGCTTAGGATAGGAGTGTGCACTGTACCCTTGGTGCAGTGCAAAGCTGGTTGCATTGCAGCTGTTTGCAGAGACTTGTTAAACAAAAGTGATTTTTTTTTTTTGTGGTTTTTTTGGTTTTAAAAAAATCAAAGGCTACAGTGGACTTAACTCCGCTTGTGGATTCTTGCTGCCATCTGCCATTACGGTAGTGTAAAAGCAGCATTTGTTCAGCTGAGCAGATGTATAATTAAAGTTCCTTTTTTTTGTAGCTGGAAACTCCCCTTATGTCAGAGGAACGGAGCAAGTCATCTTGGTTTTTAGTATGCCACTCTTTTTTTTAGGGGTGTACCAATTAAGAGTTTCTGGGCTGATGCCAATAGCAGATTATTGGTTTATAGGGCTGGTTAATACCAATTTGACAACCAGTATTCTCTGTGGGTTCAGTTATGTTGCCGGTTGAGCCGCACCAGGCCAGGTCAGGACAGGCAGCTCAGCCCCTTCCTGCCCCAGTCGCACCTGTGGCATTTGGCACCTTTTATAGCGCCTGCCCTGGCCCTTGCCGTGCCATGCTAGCGCCCAGGACACCACAGCAGCTGCTCCGCTCCAGCCCGGCTCATCAGTGAGAGGATGTTGGTGTATCTGGTGTCACTCCGGCTCATGGGAGGGAACCTGAACCCCAGCCCTGCAGACAAGAGGGAACCCAGGCATTTGGGGGCCCCGGCCAGAAGACATAATTATTGGAGAATATTATCAGCTACGATGGACAAAAATAGCCAATAATGTAAACTTCCCTTTTATTGATGCCGATCTGCTAGGCAACCAAAATATCGGTGCATAGTAGCGATAGCTTATCACTACTGCGCTGTAGCATTGCATCATGCCGCCCAACACTACTGCGCAGTAGTAATGAGGTAGTGCGCAGTCAGCGTCTCGTGTAGATGCGGCCGGTGATTCTTAAACTCCAAGCAGTGCTGCGTGAAGCATCTGGTTACAGCGATCCTAAATATAGGAAATTAAAGCACTGCACTAGCTCAGGCTTTTTCAACCTTGTTAGACTCGGGGCACCCCTTGGAAAATGTCAGCTCTTAGCTTTCACTCGTTTTTTAACTGTGGAAAAAATACCGGAGCAATGCTGCTCCTGTTACAAAGAACTCAGAAAAAACACATTGGATCAAAGTTTTAATTCCTCTCTAATTTCTGGTTTTATTTTGTGAGTCATGTAGGTGTTTGCGTGCCTAATAGTTCTAATATTGCGTATCACCTTTTAAAAGGATGTCGCAGCACCCCGCAGGGCTGTTCCAGCTATTTGGATTTCTGTGCAAAAATGGACATAGCCTTTTGAGGGCATGTGCATACAAGTGTGCCTGAAAGCCTATTCCAAACTCAGGAAATATATAAGTGTAAAGTTCATTTGTTTAAACCAAGTTAGCTCCTTGGGTGGACGCAGTGATCCAGAAGGGACACATCTGCACCTTAATGTGCCTTAGGTACTGTGCATTTAGTTTAGTACTTCCTTAATAAAGCACTAACCAAACGTGCAGTACCTAGAGTTACTGCGCAGTAGCACTGGCACACCGTTATCTAGTGATGCTTACTGTGCATTAACTTAATAAGTGTGCAGTAGGTTTATAGCAGGGTTTGTGCTGTGCTGTGCTACTGCGCACTGTTATTAGGCTAAGGCACAGTATGTGTCTTGTGTAGATGTGCCCAAGGAGCCCTTTAAAATCAAATCCCCTTCCAAGGTGAATTAAGCTACACCAGACTAAGGTCACATTTGTTCTGGATCAAGGCAACTAATGTTGTTAACTTGCACGCTCCGAAAGCTAGTCCAGCTTAATTTTTTTCCTAGGTGTCCCCATGTAGAGAAGCCCAAAATGTCTTGAGATCTCCTGTGTTCAATCTTTTCTTCCCTGTTCCATAAACAAAAAAAGGGGAGACAGCAGTCCTGTACTGTATTAACAGACTTCGGACGCTGCATCTTCACGTGCTTTCTAGAGCACATGCCTCTTCTAGCTTGAGCCTTGAGCATTTGTAATTTCCATTTGAAGCAGGTCAGCTTTAATGGGAGTTGGTTGGACCTTGACCGTGCTCCGACTGTCCTTGCCTTAGTTGGCTTCTTCACGTGATAGGAAACGGGGCAATTCCTTTTCTGCAGAATTTGCTTGAAAGGAACCAATTTGACAGTAGTTCCTTTGGGTTTACTCGGCTACAAACAGGAACGTGTGCTTTAAGGCTAGTAAGATGAGAGAGTTCACACTTTTTTAAATATAGAGGTTGGGCTATTGCGTGAGCCTGCAGAAAAAGTTGATAAAGTGAGAAGCGTTTCACCAAACTGCAGCAGGTGCTGCTCCTGGCAAATGCTAGCTTAACAAGAGCTGTTTTAATGAGATTTGAGGTCTCATGGTCCATGACGCAGCTGTTTGTCAGCTTCCCATATGCGTGATTATCTGAAACTTCTGTAAAAAGAAAATTAAACCGTTTGAAATTTCAGCTCTCCTATAGCAATCTTCCTGCTGAGCTTTCCTTGCTGTTCCTACTTCGTGTAGAAACTATCTAAAGCATGAGACTAACATTAGTATTTCTAGCTTTATTAGGAAAAAGATTACATACTTAAGACTTGCTTTCTCTATAGGTGCTGTCATTTGGTTCAACTAATGTCATTGTAACTGGCAGTTTTACACGTTGTTTCCCAAAATGTAGCCCATCCCCACATAGGGGCCAAAGGGTTAGAGATGGGGTGGGGGGAAAGGGAGAGGGTGTGGAAAGAAATCGCTCATCCTGCAGTCTCATCCTCTTTTCAAAAGTGATTCTGTAGCTGATGCAGTTTCTGAAAGATGTTTAAAAAATGCAGACTAGTTGCAGACATCTGCTTGAGTTTGAAGAGAGTCTGAATTGCAAACTACCCTGTATCATGGCAGAGTGGCAAAGGGGTGGCTGTTGCTCCTGTAGCTCTCTATATGGTCAAATGTTTCTATGCTTAAACCATGTGAGAGTGGTTTTTAGGTTCGGTAGTATTGTTTTTTTGAAGCCTGGGCTATGGGGCCATGGAGAATTTTCTGCCAAGTACGTATGTGGCAGGGGAGGCGTGTGAGTCGTGAGTGGAGTGATTCTCAAGCAGGGTGCCGTAACATCTTGGGGTGCCTTGATTCTTTCATGGGTGCCGTGCGATTATCTCACAAGATAAACCCAGGGATTTCAAATAGATCTGTAGCATTAAAACCAGTCTCACTTAATGTGGGTTTTGAGTTCTTTGCAACAGAAGACTTGCTCTCCTATTATTCTGTGGTCAAAAGAGCAGTGAAAACTATGAGCTGGCGTTTTTGGAGGGGTGCCCCAAGTGTGAAGTGGTTGAAAACCCCCGAGTTAGTGTTGCTGAAATGTCGCTCAGGCTCCAGGGTTTCGCAGGAGGGTTTTCTGGCATTGTGAACCACTTGCTGCCTTGCTGGAGTTCATGTTGCAGCCCCGTGTGCGAACTTTGCTCCTCTCATAAACAGCGCCCTTGGTCAGGTTAGACCAACTTGTGCCTTACCACGTTAAAGCAGTGCATTTAAATAACTATTCATGCTATTGCTAAATACATACCCTGCTTCTTATAACTGATCATAGACCACTTAATAAACTCGGCTCTTAATATACAAAAGGTAACAGAAAGGTTTGGTATTTCCACTAAAACCTGGTGTGTGGGTGGGTGTGTGTGTGTGTCTCTCACACTCTCACTATCTTCTCATAGTGTATTAAGGAGCTCTCCTGGCCCCAGTGTCAGACTTGCTCAAGTGTAATCATCAGGGATCCTGTGTTTTTTTTCTGATTTTAAAAAAAAATCCCAAATTTTTGGATGTAATAAAAGAACCCCAAATCCACATTTTTCCACGATTTTAAAATGAAACACCACTAATATATATGTACTAACAAGTTGCCCATCATGAATACCTGTGTGTTTACAGTTGGCCTGGAGCGTTATGGACAGACAGACAAAGGCTTTTATTATATCTAGATGGATAGTAGTGTATCATTTAATCATGGAAAAATGTGTGTTGTGGGGAACTTTAAGTTGAAAATGGGGGCGGGGGTTGTTTTTGGGGTGGGTTTTTTTGGGGTTTTTTGGGTTTTTGTTTTTTTTCTCTTTTTTTAAATCAAAACCAGGATCCCTGGTGATCATCATTGCCCCTGCTGCTGCCAAAAGGCAGCTGGTAGGGCCTAAGCTACCCCAGCTAATGAATTGGAATAGCTTTTTCCATTCCCTCCCATGTGTCGGACTACATCCGTGCATGTGCTAGTGCCGCTAAGTACATATCTTTGCAGGCAGCTCCTTTTAGCTTTATTTTAAAATGGCTTTTTCCAGTATCAGTAGCTTTTTGGAGCTGAAGGTTCAATATTCATAAAAGAAGATAAAGACCACTCTCCAAATGGCGTGTCTTGGCAGCCTTTTGGCATGAAGTAGGTAATTATTTTGCCTTTCACAAATTTGATCCACATAAAAGGGGGAAAAAATCAGCTGAGTTTGAAAAGAATCTGATAACTATATGCTAATAAAAAGCTAACACAGCTGCAAGGCCTCCACACTTACAATGCTGCCATTGTGCGAGGGGGGTTGTGTATCCACCCCCGAAAGCTCAAACAGCCTGACCTGTCAAACTGCTGGGGTGGATTTGACCAGATCCCGAACTGTTTAATGCAGAAAGAGGAAACCAGTTGCTGGAATATTTTGGCCTGTTGACCACATTTCTTGTGACATTTTTAAGTTGAAGGAGAGGAAGCTTTCCATGTGACAGACATTTCTACTTCCTGATGTCATGTTTTAACACTTCACACTATACCGCAGTTCAAAAATAACCGTGTGAAGATTAATGTTAATTCTCTGCGAAGCTCAAAAGCGAGGAGGAGTTCATAGAGTCATAGTTGGTTGGGTCAGAAGGGACCTCAGCAGATCGAGTCCGACCCCTGCCCTGGGCAGGACACAGCGACCCAGCCAGGTGCATGTCCAGCCTCCTCTGAAAGACCCCTGGCCTAGCTGCTTATCTAGGTATTTCGTGTGTACTTGAGTGCTGCAGCCAGCGCCCCCAAATCAAATCCCTCTTCCTCCTGCTCGTCTTGGGCCTTAGTGGAGTTTTTGACCTATTTTGCGTTAAGCCTGTTACCCCTCCGTGAGAGCTGAAAATGTCTCCTGCTCGCATGAGCAGAGCCAGGAACTGCTCTGTCGCTGAGTGTTCACAAAATGAATGAAAACCAGAATGGGAACAGCTTCACTTGGTGATTTAAATGCTTAATTTCTTCTTGGATGGGACACCATTAGTGCAGCTTTGCAACGTGCGGATTCAGACAATTAAGAACTCCATTTCTACTTGGAAATCTTTCATGAATATTAATGTAATCTCGATACGGAGCAGTTAATTGGGTGTCATCTATACTTAAGCACCTTATTTAAATTGAAAAGTGCTGTTAATAAATGACAAATGTCAATATAAAGTTCCACGCGTTCCTGCTGTCATGTCTAAGAGCAGCTTTCTGGCTTCATCCATACCACTGCCGTCTGATAAGTAATCTTTAACCTTTAAGTCTTTGTGCTACTTGGCTAGCCTTTTTGATCGAGTGTTTTCCATTACAAAGTTTCTGCCTTCACATTGATAATGGAGCAGACCAAAATAGCATCCTGTACATCTGGGAGCCAGTACAATTTTGAATGGTGGAAAAGCCACTGATTTGCACGAACAGAAATGAGGGCAGGGTACTTGGGAGTTGGGGGGTCACATGAGGGAGGACTATATGTCCGGTTTGGTTATATTTCAAATAACTAACTTGAAGTTTACAGCCAGTACTTTTTAGGATATGATCCAGTCCCCAAGACTCAAATTGTAGACCTGGGACCACCTTAGTTCAGAAAAGCGGCAGGTGCACAAGTGATGCAGCGGGGAAAGCGCTGAGCCGTGCACGTTCTCTCTGCAGAGACGCTAAATTGGGGACGTAGGCTTTTCACCCCCTCTAGTTGTGTGCGAGACCCGGGCTCCTTGGCACAAGGCTTCTTGCAGATGACTAAAATTGGGCAAGAAGCTGCCACTGGAAGTGACATCGACTTCTGTTCGATTAGACAAAAGTGTTCCCAGGTGGAGGCTAAGGATATGCTGAGAAGTCTATGGCTTGGAGGCTTGGAGGAGAATAGACTTTCCCCACCAAGGCAGCGATGGGGAGATTGCAAGTAAAGAACATGAAGTCCTTTTAAGTAACCTCATGGCTTTTTCTTTTTCTTAGTAAGGTTTAGTGAAGGACTGCTCCAGACCCATGCAAGCCTAGTCTGAAGTAAAGCCAGGGCTACGTGGGTCATGGCCACGTTACGAGATGATCATAGAAACGCAGGGCTGGAAGGGAGCTCGAAAGATTGAGTCCAGCCCCCCTGCTCTGGGCAGGAGTACTGCTGAGATCAGGTGTCCCAGCAAGGTCTCCTCTTGAAGTCTTCCAATAAAAATCTAATAAAAACTCTTGATTGGGATTTAGTTTAGCATGTAGTTGTAAACCGTGGGCCTCTTAAGAGCTGTCTTGGCTTACTCCGTCCCCGGAACAGTGGCTGTCCACCGTTTCAGACCCCGGGCACCTCTGGGCAGATTCGAGCCACCCCTAGGAAAAAGGCAGTTGTTGGTGTTCACTCTGACTACAGAAAAGGAATAATTGAGGTGTTTTTCTGATGCAAAAAGCTCAGGAAGGCCACAACTGGGGATTTCTAGTTGAAACCTCTGGCTTTATCTTGCGAATTGCGTTGGTAAGCCTAACGGGGCTACCACTGCATGGCACCCCGGCGGAGAATCGCTGCCCGTGAGGCCGTTCACATGGTGCTGTGTGTTCGCTTGGGCCTCCTGCCTGCCGTCACTCTTGGGGTTCGGGCCGCTTGGGTCGGGGGGCTCTCCGAGAGAGTTGCCGGCAACCAGCCCCCTGGAGCTGGGGAGCGGTGCGGAAAGGGCAATTTCAATTTGTATTTGGTGGCAAGCTCAAAAAAGGCTTATTGTCGTTTTGGACAGTAGCTAGTGGATGTGCGTAGCCATCGGGTCAACTCGGCAAAACTGCCCAGACAATGGTAAGCGATGTATTATGTGCGCAGACCCCCTCTTGCCCCCCTCAAATCACTGCAGAAGGGCACGGCTCGCAACCCGTTTTTATATCCTCGATACCCACACTCCATGCCAACTCTTATCTCTCTCTCTGTTGAGATATTCCTCTTTATTTGTCTCCTGGCCAAGTCCAGACACCTGCAGCTCATTCCTTGCCAACTGCAGCTCCCCCCTCCAAGTTCGGGCATCTAGAGCTCCCTCTCGGCTGAGGCCGGGCTCTAACAGTGACTTTTTTCCTCTTTTTGAGAAATTTTGATTTTTAGAGAGGGTCTTCGGACCCTGTGAGAGCATGGAGTCGATCTTGTGCCTCATCCAATCTTGCCGTTGCTCAGGTGAAACTCGCAGCTCCCAGGGCACGCTGTCAAGGATTAAGCGAAAAAGGATTTCTCTCTTTAGAAACAGCAGGCATAAATGCTGAGAGTTTTGCGTGTTCGAATCGTATTAGGATATTGCATTTCTACACTATCCTGCTAAGTTTAATCTGTGCTAAAATGATGCTCTTGAATGTTTAACTGGCTTCAATAAAGGATTTGGAAGATGGCTGTCTAAAACCTGCATATTTGGGTATTCGTTTATAATTCCGCAACTAGCTCATAGTTTATTGCAAAATACAGCATTAAGACACAGCAGGGTATGATTTGGTAATGTAATACCTCTTTCGATGCGCTGAAACTTAAGACTGCAAGCCCAGGCATGTATTAATGGCTTACTAAAGCATGCCCTGGAGTGTCATAATGCAATATTGCAATAACTATATATGTTGGTTTCAGGATTTTAAACATATAGATGCCAAAACTCCTTTTTATAACGCCGAGCCATGCTTTCCAGTGAGCCATGCTCGAAGCTCGCTCCACACCGGATATGGATTTGACTTTCAGATCTGGGGGAGCCGTTGTCCATCGTGACACACGAGTTGATTTTTTTGCAACGATAGCGCTATAGTTCTTGCTGAATGAAGGAACGCTAGCATTAGCTATGTCCTGTCCCACCCCCAGCTGTCAGGCACACAAAAGGCAGGCGCTGAACAGGATTATTTGATCAAGGACTTTAGAAGTCCCTGTATTTATGCACTAAATGTCAGCTACTTTCTGAGTAACGAGGTCAGCCTCTATTATAAAACATTTATATAGTACCATAACTCTTCATGGTGATTAGGGATTAAGTCATGGTGCCCGACTCGGAGTCCGGGATCTTTAAATTAGAGAAGTGAAGAGGGTGGGAAGAAAGGGGCAAGGATTAAAACAAATAAAAATAGCCTGTACCAGGAGCAAAGGAATCATAAGCTTGTTTGGTATTTTTTTTTAATTCTTGGCTATTGGAACGGTTTCATCTAGATACTAAAGGCTTTACAAAAGAGGGAAGACTACAAATGGAGATGGGCTACTACTAATTTTAGATTTGATCCCCTCTCTGCCCATACTTTCAGAAGTAAGTTGCCTGCTGAGAAGGCAGAAATGTTGGGCCAGTGCTGCCAAAGCGGATTTGGGGTCGTTTCGAATTCAGAAAAGCACCTCTCCTCTTCGTGTTGAATAATAAGACTGTCCCTGAGGATCCCGTTGACAGGCATTCAGGTGGCCAGTCATCTGTGAATTAGGAGTGTCCTTGTGGAGTTGGCTGAATTTTTTTTCACTATGTAAAAAGATGCAGCGTCTCTCCTGGCCGAAAAGGATTTGCAAGTCAACTTCCATCACTACTTCTGCCCTGCTCAGGGCTGTGGGCATGGCTGTTCCTTTCTCCTGCCACGCTGCCAAGGTTTGTCTTCCTGGGACAAACTGGAAATGCCTTGGCTGCCTAGTTTTTATGAATCGAGGGTCTAGTTCCCATCCCTAGACTCCCCCCTGTGCAAGATCCTCTTGTGTCTCCCAGGTGAGAGCCAGCATTGTCCAGCATCCCCTTGCCATGGAAGCAGGAGATGTCAGCTTGCTATATCAGCTGTCTTTTTTTTGGGTCCTGCCTGACGTCAGCATAGAGAAAATATTACAACAGCAGGCAGGTCTGGACCACTGAAGCATAAAGACGTGGTTGGCTTTCATGAGCATTACCCCGAGAAAAATGGAGTGAGGCGAGTGAAGGGAGCTGAGCTCAACACCAGCGGCTTCTGGTTCTGTTTTGTAACGATGCATTTCCTTCGGTCTTTCTTTGACCCCTAGACATAGCCCATCTCTCTGTTGGCAGGTCCTTGCCAGTTGCTGCCTCCGAACGATAGCCCTCTGGCCATTTGATTTTGTGAATTGTGCAGAAGCTTCCTGACCTCCCTCTTGGATCTCATCCACCTGGGGGTCTGTTTAGCACGTACCTTGGAAGTGTTTTGCAAAGACAGATGGAGAAATGCATCTGTTGGTCCCTCTCGTCTCTAGCCTTGAAGCAGTCCCTCGGGTTCGGTTTTAGGCCCCGCAGCTGTTCTTCCTCCAAGCCAGCACCAGATAGAAACATACGTTGGCCAATTTTTCCTGATAGTCTATCTCCAATCTGTTACCGGGGTCCTTTCTGTCCAGTCCCCCGTGGCTGATCGTAATGAATAAGCACAATTCTGTCTGGGTGGGGACACGCGTGTCTCGAGGGAAATGCCTTTGTGTACAGACTCTTTAGATTTTCAGGGTTAAATGGGACCATGACAGCATTTTGGATTTTTATCAACATGATTTTAAAGCTGCAGTAGACCTCCCGGATGTTAAGTGAGACTGACAACTTTTCATCTTACGAGGGAAAAGCACAAAAATCAAAATTGTGCTTTTAAAGAAGTCTCCAGTTCTCTAGCATGATGATAGTGTAGAACTGCAAAGCTTGAACGCTAACTGACACAGTAAACCGTGCTTTGAGGTGACTCTCACGTATACAACTTATGCAGTGCTACAAGAAGAAAAATCCCACCAAACTAAAAATAAGTTGAATATGCTATATGGTAAAACAGTAATTTCCCTGGGCTTTTGCTTCCTTTTAAGATACAGAGCTGCTTACTACAGTAGAAACAGGGAAAACAAGACTCCCATTTTATTTGTGAGCTGTCTTTGTGTGTCTCTTCAGTTTGCTTGCAAGTGCTGTGCTATAACTTGCTAAGCCCTTTCATTGTATTCTGGTGTCGCACACCATTTCGGCGTGCCACCCCACGTCCAGGTGTCCCTTTTAAAATGCATAAAAGGAAATTGCGCTCTATAATCTTATTTCCTCATTTGTACTTTTCTGGAACGGGAGGCCTGTAAAGCAGGAACTACTGTCGTGTCTGTTAATGGTTTCTACTGCAATAAAAATCTATCCACTTTCTTGGTGCTATCTGAATGAGACTTGACTTAAAAAATCAAGCTAAAGTGTTCAGCCTATTGTCCTTGATAGAGAAAAACCCAGTGCCCCAAATGTTATATACTTCATCATGGTGTGTCTTGAGACAAGAAGGGTACATTTTCAATTGCTTTAACTTACCACTTTGGAATAGCCTCATTAGGATGGTGGCGACAACATATGAAGCCTTGTTAGCTGAATATTACACTCTCAGCTAGGCTACAAGTTGATTCTTTAACAGTGCATTACAGATCTTTTTACTCAGGTTAAACCAACACGATCAAGGCAGGGAAATATATTTTTTAATTTTCCTGTGCCTCTGGGAGTTTAAGGGGCTGTCTGTGGCTCGGTTTACTTTTGCTATAGTAATCTAAAAACTCTTTCAGGGTCGTGGCCGTTGCCATTTAGAAGTAGGTGAAACAGCACCCAGTTGCGAAATTTGTTTTTGCTGGAGCCGCGGCACTGGTATGGAGGCGTTGGCTGGATCTCTTGGCTTAAGCAACCCTTTTTCTGGTCAGTAGACAGATTGCTACTGTAGTCTGGATGCTTTCTACACTACCAGTTGTCAACTGTGAGAGAGAGGTGGTCGCTGACCCAGTTAGGCTTTCCAGATTGCTCAGCAGCTTAGGGAAAAGCTGAGGACAATTGTGAAATTAAAGTAAATGTATTATTGCAGTTGTTAAAGTAACTGGATTCAGGATTTCTTTTTGAGATGGGCCTATGCAACAAGATTATTGTATGGGTCTGTTATCTGAGTAGGATGGGTAGCAGTCGCAGTGAAGATGCAGTGGCATGGGCTTTGGAGAGGCCAGCAACCCAACTATATATATGCTCAGGGTCCATGGTAGATTGTAGGGTTGTTGGCTGGCTCCAGATTCCTTCTCCCAGTTGAAGCTGGCAGAGCAAAGCCAACCTGTGCTACATTTGATTCTCCAAAAAATATACCCTGCATTTTTTAATCATAAACAGCAATTAGCATGCTCTGTCTCCATTCAGTGTCTCATATGGTGATTCCTAGCTCAAACTCTTGGGCTGAGTACAGACTGTCAAAAAGCCTGAGGCTGAATCAATCCAATCGTTGCAGGCTAGTCTAAGCTGTGTAGAGTGAACCAATAAGTAAGTGAACAGACATCCACTTTTGATTCCAGAAATGCAGCCACGTGCCTGCAGTGGCCCAGGCTACAAGCTGGGGGGTGCTCGAGCAGACAGCTTGGGCCAAGGCTAGCCTGCCCACCCTGAAGCAGAGGGGAGGGGTTTGCTGGGGAGGTGCAAAGCATCCTGGGATGCTGGGGGTCTCTGAGTTGACTTGAATCTGGGACAAAAGTTCAACAAATCAATTTAACCTAAATCGGTTCAGTCTGATACCACATCCATCCAGGCTGATCTTAAATCAGCTATTTTGAGAGCGGTTTGTGCGCTGAACTTCTGTTGTGTTACAGATGTGAACCGGTTTCCAGTCACTTTTATACTGGTTCATGTGTAATGATGGTACGGTGTTAACAGGAGTGGGTGGGCAAAGCCGTCAGATTCTTCACTTAAATCGAGACTTGACTGCCTGCAGCAGAGTCCCTGGAAGGGGTTTCCCATCCAAAATCTGTTCTCCCTCTGCTCAAAAAACCCCAAATCTGTTCTCTCTCTGCGGGATCTGCCAAACCAGGGAATCTTGGCCACTGAAGCCTGAATATGTTGCATGAGCCATGGGAAGGAAGACGAAGTTTGTACCAAACTCAGTAAGGAGACTTTTCCAGGCTTTGTGGAGTGTTTCCTGATCCCACCATCTTTTAGGAGTTGCCAGTACAGGCCGTTTTCCTGGTTTTAAAATTGTTGGCCATTGGAAGACGTGCTGAGTTGCAAAAGCTGCCCCTTGGTTTTGTTTGCTTCGATTTTTATAAATACGAAATGCTGGGAAAATGCCTGGTTTTTTTTGTTATGAAGATGTTTGCAAATGCCACATTATTTTTATATATAATTTTTTAAAAAGGAAAGAATCCTGGAAGAAAAAAGTGACAGTTTGATGGTGCACGATGCACTAATAAAAATGCCTGTGTGGTGGTGTTTAATCCTTTAAAGGAGAGAAAAGAAACACTGTAGTTATCAGCATTCAAAAGGCAAGACACAGGCTTAAATGTATGCAAAGCCTTGGAGAGACTGAAGAAATTTACTGACTATATTGCAGAAAGCTTCTGACAGGCGCGTCGCGTCTTTGAAAGTAAGATTTGAATTATTAAAGCTGCCTTTGTTTATTAAATTGAGCCTCCAGTGAGAAGATTATGTGAAGAAATGGCACAAGGCTCGAGATGTATTGGGCATCGTTTTAACGGGTGTTGGAACTAAATTTACCTTGTCGGGCTACTTCAGTAAATGCTTCGGAAAAAGAAAATCCAAGTTTCGGGTGGGCGGTAGGTGGTGCATTCGCTGTCTTCCTGTGGCCTCCCGAAAACGAGGTCTCTGTGCTAGTCTGCTGGTAGTGAAGGGTAACCTTTAAAATAAAAACACTCGTCGGCACGCATGTGCGCAGAAGAGATGTTGTTAATTTTTACATTTAGGAGTACACGGGCAAGGCTGGGAGCTAAAGGAGCATGCAGTTATGCAAACTGGAGGGGGTTGGGGCTGTTTAAAATCCTCGTCTAAGAGTTAATGATACGGTGCTTGAAGTAGGCTAAAAATAACTTGAACTGAAATGTTGGAGTAATCGCACTTCTAATCTTTTTTCATTTAGCTATTTTTTTTTTTTCCCTCTTTGATTCACGCACATCATACGTCTGATATTATGCACGCAGTGGTATAATGTCCAGGGAAGTGTAGCCCACTGGATTTTGAAATCTTTCGTCACAATATTCATTTTTTCCGTCCTTATTTATTATTTTTTCCAAGCACTCTTGTCCCTGCGCTCCGTTGACCTTACGTCTGTTGGACTGAGGTACAAATATGCAAAAGTAATAAAGTAGATGGGGGGGAAAAAAATCTCCGCCAGTATTTTGGGGCCAGCACAGCCGCTACGAAAAAAAAAAAGCACCGCAGAGGAGCGTCTTTAATTGAGACTCGGTCCTAAAACTTAGTGAAGAATATCTGGGCTCGGGTTATGTCTGCAGTCCAAGTGCAGACAGCCGGCGTTCGTTCAAGGTTAGATTTGCTCGCCTATTTTTGTTAGCTTTTCGTGTTACCGCGATTCCTTTTATGCAGCTTCTCAACTGGAACTCGATAATGGTTTATTTAAAACCGGAATCCTTTTAAATATGGGGTTTAAAGTGGAATTCTTCAAAAATGTTTAATGAAAGCCCTGCATTTTATGATACCGCCAGGCAGATGTCAGGATTTACTCTTCAATTAGGTAGGATTGTGGTGGGGAGAGCAGATTAGACTTCTTTGCAGCTGATGTGCTGCCTGGAGGAAGTGACATTTATGCTTTTGATCCTTCAGTGATTCTGCATGTCAAGAACTGAGCCTTGAAATTCGTCAGCAGCGCTGCCTTAACAGCGAGCAGAGGATTTTTAACAGAGAGAGAAAAATTTAAGAACAAGAAGCAGCAGCAGGTGCTTAAACTCTTTAATTTTTCCCCCCCTTTTTTTTTCTCCAGGAAATTGGGAAGGAAGATTGGCCTCATCTAACTTACTCCGTATTTGAAAAGTTAGCAATTTGAGATGCATTAGAGTTTGGAGACCTTCATTTGATTAAGGTAAGATTATTTTAAGGAAATCGTGTTTTCCGCTCATCTCTTTCTATTTAATTCTGTGGGGTTTTTTATGTGTTGTGTGTGTAGTTTTTTTTAAACTCCTAATTAGAGTTGGACTTTAATGCATTTAAAATGTGGAAAGAACCCTCCACATTTAAAATGGTTAATGCTCATTCAATTTAGTAACTTCCAGCTGCAAAAGGCATATGGCTCTGTATTTACAGACGGTGTCATGTGTTGATAACCAGATTCTGTTTGCCCAGAGGAATGAAAGCAGGCTGCTTATCGCAGGGACTAACCCAGGGTGAGGATAGTGTGTTCAGACAGAGATGAGCTGGTTGTTTTTATCTTATTAGTTGAAGGTCTCTCATGCACGAAACCGAATCTGCGGGTTTTTTTTCATCTGGTTGGGAAGCTCAGTAACGACCGAGGGAGGGAGGGAGAGAAGCGGTGCTAACGTCCTTCCTCTGGAGGTGTAAGAGTTCGGTACTGTTGCCGATGAACCGTGTGATCAGGTAAGCAGTAGTCCTGGGTATCGTGGGAGAGCAACGTTTCTCAAGCGTTAATTAAGTGCTTGTGTGAAACCCATTTCAGTTCTGGGTCTGAGAGTGGATCCGTGCGCGGGTAGGTCTGGCCCAGTTTGGTTTTCTTTGCAGGGCTGTCCGCTGGTTTTATCATCTTGCACGTTGGGTTGAAAAAATGGATTGTGATCATTCCTATCGGAAAGACCGTGCAAGAGGGAACATGGAAATGATATACAATTGAAACGATAGACAATATACAAATACGCAACCTTGAAATTGCATACCATTTCCCCAGAGGCTTTACGTTTAGATAGTTTAAATGCAAATCCCACCAAAAGAAAGACTTTCAACTTTTCAATGGCCTATTAAAAATCCTTACTAAGTCAGGCTTTACTCGTTAAAAAGGTTATGCTAAGAACTATTTTGGTATTAGTGTGTGGTATTGCTGGCCACGTGTAATTTTAGAAAACCAAATTGCAAAGTAGGAAAACCAAAATTAAAGACTAGCAAACCCCGTCTTAAATTCCCAGTGCATGTCTCTGGCATGTTCTGCCTGAAAGATGAAAGCAGTTTCGCAACTACTGTTCCAACAAAGTCATTTCAAAACGTCTTGTGTTGATTAAAGGAATAATTTTTGCACAGAAGATTAAAGCAACTTACAGCGCCCTTTTTATGTTGTTAGCTGTTTTATCAAATCTTCCTTTTTTTAATAATTAAACTCCAATCCATGGTTTGATTTTTTTGGTTTAAGGAGCTTCTTCTGAGTCTCCGAAACCTGAAGAGAAGTTAACGTGTTGGCAGTCTGTACTGGTGTACGTGAGCTGTCATTTTGAATTGCTTTGTGCTGCAGGACTGTCAGATGAGAGAGGGAGTTTAAAACATCTTATTTTTGCATTTGGAGATGAACAGAAAATAGTATAGGATTCCACTCCTTAATTAAGATGGCAACAAAGCACATTTCAGTGGAGAGACGAATATCTTCCAAAGTTGCAGTTAGCTGTATTTGTATTTAAAAAAAAAAAAAAAAAAAAGCATCCATTTTGTGTCATATTGTCCTATCCTTGGCAGTTGCTAACGAGCAGAGGAAGGCAGCAGATCCTTTTGAGTTTTGTACCCATCCCCGAAGTGCTCAACATCATCCCTTTCCAAAATTCTCTACTAAGTCTGCTTCAAAAATGATTTGTCAAACTAATCACAGTCCTCAAACCCTTGCAAACTTAACTGCGTGTAGAATATGCTTGCTTTTTTATATTAACTAGGAGGCAATAGAATTTGAGAGAGCACTCCTATTTTGTGGGGAAATAAAGTTTTGCTGCCAGGTTTTAAATATATATCCTCTTAAACAATCTGCTTATGCAGGCACCAGGAGTTTTATATTTAAATTGGAATAATTTTTTTTTTTAGTCTGAAAGTGCTTGCAGATCTGAATTGTGAGGGATAGATGAAATTAAGCTGCAAAAGCACTGATGGCAATCTGCAAAGCTTTAATGTGTTAATGTAGCCTAGGCATTATACATATTTAGAAGCAGTCTAGATTGAATCCTGGAGAAAAGGCAGAGTTATTCATAGACTCCTGTCTTGGGCCTGTTTCTTTTTAAGTGATGGATGGTATAGAAGAGTAGTGTGAAGGAGCTGCTAAAGATTATTTTGCTGTAGGTAGAACTGTATCAGACATTAATTGCCCCAAATTCAGTATTGGCTTAAAAAAAATCCTCCCGTGGAAAAAAAAATAAAAGGGAATGAGTGATGCTTGTAAAATGCCTTAGCTTTGTATAAAGACCCTTTTTTTTTCCCCTTCATGAATTATTCAGTTGTTCAAGTCTGTTATTGCAGTATTTAATATATTTTAAATGACATTGAATCAGTTAATATGGTGAAGGGGAAAGACCTGGGTGTATTGATAAATTCTCTGCTGGTGTGCAGCAGCAGTGAAGAATGGGTTGTTGACTTGAAGTGAAAAATGTTTTCTGCCCAAAATATTCCACAAGTGCAAGGATGATTTTGTTATCCTGTACTTGAGGCTCTTAAGAAGGCCAAGTTTAGGTCTCTGGGGCAAATGTCCATATTCTTTAATGTTTTAGCACAATCAGGTCTTGATTCTGGCTGGTGCTTTTTGGTGTGTTGCAGTGGAAGGGAATATTGATAGGACTTCAAGGAGATTGACTACAAATCCATTACTGCTCATTCCCTATTCACATTCAAAGAGGAACCCCGAAGCATTAATAAGAAATTTGATCACGAGGTGGTGTTAAAAGAGTTTTAACATTTCTCTCCTCTTTGTGTATGTGCGTGCTTGAATACAGAGAAGCAGGAGACTACAAAAATACCTCTAAGGTTGTCTGTGTGGTGTTGCTTGGTTTTATTTTCCCCCGCCACCATCTTGGCCCTCTTAAAGGTTTAATTTTTTTTTTTCCAACAATTTAAACTCTGTATCGGGGACTTCAGCGGTTCTCAGATATATTGGTCCCAGGTTGTGGTCTTGTGTAATAGTCATGGCAAGAGCACAGTGTTTCCTACACATGTGTAGGCGGTGTGTTCCTTCTTTAAGTGTGTGTGTGTGTGTGTGTGTGTGTGTGTGTGTAAAGACAAATACTTTAAGGTGGACTTCCCCCCCCCCCCCAAATGCTTGGCACCGGTGTGTAGTAGCCTTGCTTGGTTTACATTTGCTAGCACATCAGTTGGAGGATTGCAGCAGTATTTCCAGTACAGCACCTTAATGCAGGGCTCTGGGGACAGCTGACTCTGTTGGTGTAACCCATTTGGGTATGTCCTTTCCAGCAGACTGGAGTTGGGGGATTTTGAGTTGCCAGATAGATAGGTCTCAAGATTTTTGGTTTGGTCTTTTTATCTTCCTTTTCTGCAGCATCCTGCCTGTCTGACCAGTCTGCCATCTCCTAGCCCATCTGAATTGGAGGTGACTAGTCTCCATTGGTGGTAAAAGTTGTCTCCCTTTTTAGCAGCCTCTGTTAGCAGTTCCAGAGCTACTCATCAGTGTAACCTTCTTTCCTGGCCAAGTTGGAGCTGGTGTCTCCTGCTGCTTGAGTGATGCCTGATGGAAACAGAGCCTCTGTTTGTCTGTCTTTACCTTGGGCAGAGTCCTAGGAAGCAGTTTGGTCCAGCTGCCACGAATGATGCGTGTCTGAACTTCAGCAGCAGTCGTGGTCAAGCTCCCTGAAAGCAGGTGGTGTATAAATACCTCCTGTCCCCCCATCCTCCCGAATGCACATTTCTATATCAATACGTTTTGATTTCTTTGGTTTTCTTTTTGTTTCTGCTTGAGCTTCCAAGTCGCGCTCGATCTGATCCAGCAGCCTCTGCAACAAGAGTCTGTTAGGACAGTCTCGTCTAGTTCAAACAAGAAAGGAACATCACTAGCTTTGATGTAAAACCATCCAACATCGTATTTGCGACGCTCGTGGATACCAGGGCAGGTAGTGGTCAGGGTATAGATCATTCTAGATATGCCCTGTTCAATGGGTGAGACGGACCCTGGTCTGACCCAGGACAGCTCTTGTTTGCTTCCACCTCCTTGTTCCCTGTGAAATTCTGTATGGCATCCTGGTTAGGGGAGAACATTTCAGTCCAATTTGAGACCTCCCAGCCAATGTGTCCTGTTTCCCTCACTTGAGATGGATATTGTTCAATTAAATACCATGATTCACAGAACATGAGGGTTGGAAAGGACCTCAGGAGGTCACATCTAGTCCAACCTCTGCTCAGAGCAGGACCAGCCCCAACTGCATCATCCCAGACAAGGCTTTGTCTACCTGGGTCTTAAACACCTCCAATGATGGAGACCGCACCACCTCTCTGGGGTAACCTGTTCCAGTGCTTCACCACCCTCATAATTAAAGGTTTTTCCCAGTATCCAGCCTCAACTTCCCTTGCTGCAGCTGGAGCCCATTGCTCCTTGTCCTGTATCTGTCCCCACTGAGACCAGCCCAGCTCCATCCTCTTTGCAACCCCCTGCAGGGAGGTGACGGCTGCTTTTCAATCCCCCTCAGTCTCTTCTTCTACAGACAATGTAAACCCATTTCCCTCAGCATCTCCTCACCAGTCAAGTCCCCTAGCCCCACAGCCATTGTTGTTGCCCTCCGCTGGACGCTGTCCAATTTGTCCACATCTGTTCTGTGGTGGGGGGCCCACAACTGGACACAGGACTCCAGATGTGGCCTCCCCAGTGCAGAAGAGAGGGGAATTATTATTTCCCTTGATCTGCTGGCAGCGCTCCTGCTGATGCAGCCCCGGATGCTGCTAGCCTTCCTGGCAACAAGGACACACTGCTGGCTCCTGTTCAGCCTCTTGTCCCCTGTCACCCCCAGGTCCTTTCTGCAGGGCTGCTGCCCAGCCCGTCACCCCCAGCCTGTACTGGTGCATGGGATTACTCTGTCCTAAGTGCAGGACTTTGCACTTGTCCTTGTTGAACCTCGTGGGATTTTTTAGCCCAATCCTCCAATGGGTTGAGGTGTCTTTGAATCCTAGCCTTATCCTCCAGCGTACCTACTACTCCCTCCAGCTTGGTGTCATCTGCCAACTCGCTGCGGGTGCACTCCATCCCATGTTCCACATTGTTAATGAAGATACTGAACAAAATTGGCCACAGGACCAATCCCTTACTTTAATTTAGGCTTCCTTACACCTACCTGAGACTTCTTCCTGGGATAGACTGTCCTTAACTTTTCTTCACAGAACATTCCCTTTCTCCTTCTCCTTGCTAGGACATCCTATGTGAGCTCTATTTCTTAGATTAGGTTATGTTATATCACATTGGTTTTCAACGTTTTTCATTTGTGGACCCCTAACATTTTTTGAATGGAGGTAAGGACCCCTTTGAATTGTGAATAGCCACACTTATATATTTTTGATTGATCATAGTCCTCTTTCGTGGATTCTGTAGACAGTCTGCGGACCCCGAGCAGTCCACGGACCACAGGTTGCAAACCACTGCTCATGGTGGATTTGATTTAAATCAAATCAATTTAAGTCACTGGTCAGGAAGCCTCGGTTTCTACAAAAAATGCATTCTTGTTGTTTGATATCTTTTATTCATTTGACTTCTCGAAACTTCTGTACTTTTAGAGAGGTAAGGGCTTGACTGTGTGTACATAAACTTGCATTGAGACAAGAGAGCTGATGGGTGGGTAATTGGGTCTGTTCTTTCTCATCTCCATATACTGCTGTTGACAAGGATGTGATCTCTGGAGACACCAATCCATAGTCTGAGAGCTGAAACTAAGCATCTCATTGATGCTAGATGGGAATTTCTAGACTGAGCACCACGTCCCATTGGGTAGAGCTGTTTTCTTTAATCTTTACTAATCTGTAGAGAAGCCTCTGGGAGCCCCATGAGATTGGGCCCCTAACATAGTCCATGGGCTGTTGTGACCTATTTATAAAACTTTTCTAAAAAGGTTACATGAGTATATTGTCTCAAATAGTATATCATTGGAAGTTAAAATCCTTATTCCATGATGATACTTTGAGTTATCCTAAATTAAAACTATATATAGGCTTTTGTAAAAAGCATCTTAACAAAAAATGCAATTAAATATAAAAAAAAAAAACAAAAAACCCCTGTCTTTTTAATTATTTTTTTTTAAATCATTATTTTTATCCACCCTGCCACTGCTATATTATATTAAGGGTAGAGTCTAAAATGATTTCTCCAGAACTCCTTTGCCGAGCACGGCGCCTGCAGTGTTTTTTTCCAGAAGGAGCAGCTTGGAAATTTCCACAAAAACAAATTCACATTTCTTATTTTGTGTACTGTGTTCAGCTTTCCCAGTGGAGGTGAGCCTGGCTGCCTGTCAGGGGCAGTGTCCAAGCATGCATTCCTTCAGCTGCTGGACGAGTGCCACATCATCACATTTTAATACCTTAATGCACGAGTCAGGATTTCTCTTTGAATACTTCACAGAAGCAACTTTAAAGGCTGTTTTGATGTGTGCCTACTTTATTGCAAGCAACTAAATGTGCTTTTAAACTGTTATACAAATGATAGGCCTCATAAATTATACTTTAAGTATGTATGACATGTAGGAAATTAATGATATTAGAATATAAACTCCTCACGTCAGTACAGGCCTTGGAAGATATCTGGAATCCAAATAAAAACAAGAAATGCCCCCAATTCATAAGCATTTCTTGGCCTTTTCTAGCAATCAAAGGATCCTTTTCTATTTTATTTTATTTATTTATTTTACAGGCTTTGAAATCTTAAATGTTGAAAGCACTGAGAAGAAATGACTATCAACTTTGTAATGAACTTGGCTTACAATGCAATATTTTTGTCTAATACAATATTCCCTCTTCTAAAATCCCTTGAGACACCGCTAAAGGCCAAATGTGCAAAAGATGCATGGATTTTTCAGTGTCATATGTAGAAAACCTGGAGTACCTTTGTGGGTTGGGCAGACAAGGTTCTTTGGGCAAATCTGATATCTTTTATTAGATTAGCTCAAATACTTGGAAACAATTCATCTCTGCAAGCTTTTGGGTATAAATGCCCTTCATCAGGCTGCGGAAGGACAGGTATAAATACCCAAAAGCTTGCAGAGAAGAATTGTTTCCAAGTATTTGAGCTAATCTAATAAAAGATATCAGAGTTACCCAAATAACCTTGGCTGCCTGTGTCCTTAGACCGACATGACTACAACCTATATCCCCGTGTGGGTTGGGGTGTTTTTCACATCCCACTGTGCATTCTGATAGTCAGAGCTGTTCGGGTCGGAAGGGACCTCAGTAGGTCGTGAAGTCTGACCCCCTGCCCTGGGCAGGAAAGAGCACTGGGGTCAGACACCCAGCCAGGTGCATGTCCAGTCTCCTCTTAAAGACCCCCAGGGTAGGGGAGGGCAGCACCTCCCTTGGAGCCCATTCCAGATTCTGCTACCCCTTACTGTAAAGAAGGTCTTTCTGATGTCCCACCTAAATCTGCTCTCCATCAATTTGTGGCCATTGTTCCTAGTTACTCCAGGGGTGCCCTGGTAAATAGAGCTGCTTCTATTCATCAGGGGAGGGCAGCAGGGAATTTGTAGGCAGCCACAAGATCACCTCTCAGCCTCCTCTTGTGAAGGCTGAAGAGATCCAGGACCCTCAGGCTGTCCTTGTAGGACCTTGCCTGCAGGCCCCTAACCATACAAATGGCCTCCTCTGAACCCTCTCGAGGTTGTGCACATCCCTCTTGAAGTGCAGGGCTCAAAACTAGATGCAGTACTCCAGCTGCAGCCTGACCAGTGCTGCATAGTGGGGAAGCATCACCTCCCTGGACCTGTTCATCATGCACCTGCTAACATGTGATATAGTGTGGTTAGCCTTGCTGATCGCTTCATCACACTGTGAGGGACTGGCAGGGGACTATATGCTGAAGGGCAACCAGCACGGGTTTTTAAGGGCAGGTCCTGTCTGACCAACCTGGTCACCTTCTGTGACCAGGTGACCAAAGCCATGGATGCGGGCGTCCCTGTTGACGTAGTCTTTTTAGACTTCAGGAAGGCGTTTGACACGGTCTCCCACCCCATCCTCATTAAAAAGATGGGGAGTTGTGGCATTGACCCCTA
>JAGPOW010003364.1:2644105-2805976 GCA_030014935.1 Caiman crocodilus | reverse complement strand
CACACATACTGGCTGGGAAGCTCCCCTCCTGCTAGCACGGTGGAGGAACGGGATCTTGGCGTCATTGTTGATGCCAAGATGAACATGAGCCGCCAATGTTAGACGGTGGTTGGGAAGGCCAACCGGACCCTAGCGTGCATTTTTTTTCTATTCTAGAGTAGAGAAGTACCCCAGAAGTGGGATTTAATCCATGTAATTGCTGGCTAATCCATACTTCTACAGAAGTATACGTCAAATAACAGTTGGGGAAACTGAGTAAAGCCCAAATCTTGCCATATTTGTCTTGTAGCCCTCTTACTCCCTTTAATGTTGAAAACCATCTCAGGCATGTTATATATATGTCACTAAAGTGGATCACTGCCTGTTTCAGTCCTTTCTTCTGTCCTGAGCTCTACCACTTCTGTGAAAGTGTAAGGCCCATCCAAATCAAAGAATGGAAATAACATTGTGGTCAAATGGGGATAAGGAAAAAACTTACTGTTCTTTGTCCTGCAGTGCCTTTGGCTCTAGGTGCTGCAAGCAATTCAGGGTCAATATTAAAAATACAAGGGAAAATAAATCCTATGAGCATAGTAACTTTTGGCAAACTATGGTGAAACCTGAAAAAAATATTCCCTTTTATTTTTTTTTAATGATGTGTTTGGGAAAGAACAGGAATGCTTCTTTTGTTCTGCTTGTCTTTTCCCTTGGCGGCATAGTTGTTTTCTCCTTATTCTTTCTGGAGTTGCCAGCAGGCAGATTATTCTGTTCTCGGCTGATAGGGTGGGGTGCGCGCAGATCCCTAACGAAGAACGTTTCTTTCAGGTGTTAATCAGGAGTTGGAGTTACCCCTGGATTAGCAATAGCCCGTCGGTGCGGTCACCGGTTTGAAAGCCAACACGCACATCAGAAAACGCAGTTAACAACTGTTGCAGCAGCTATGTTCGCCCGCTGTGGGCTCTGTGTCCCCGTTTCTCCTGGAAGTTCACATTTCCACGTGGCAGTGAACCTCTTGGCTAGAAGAGCGTTCGGTTTCCAAATATATTCTGGTCCAGGTGGGAAGGAGGCAAGATGCAGTGGAGATTTATTGTGGCACAGCTTGGTTCTCTGCATGCTTTCATTTGCCATTGGGGGTTTAGCGTCTGATTGAAGCAGCCTGTGGCCGAAGTCTCGTTTTGAGCCATGCTTCAGCTCAAACAGTTTTTTCTCCGCATTTCCCCCCTTCCCCCTTGTTTGGGGTGACTTGGCAGCTTTGTTCCATTATTGCTTCTGGAGGCTTGAGAGGGGTTTTAAATTGCAGCTGTACTTGTTGGTACGCAGCTAGCAGGAGATTTTTGCAATTGGCACTGCCTAGTCTTCTGGCAGGTCCTTCACATCCAATTAGTTTTAATGATGTAAAATGCGTGTAGATTTTGCTTGCATCTGTGCCTAGATCTTCGAAGCACATTGGGTTTAAGTCTTTAGGTGCCTTCAGATAAAGCTGTCAGCTTGAGAATATAGGTTTAGAAATAACCTGTGCGTAAGCATCTAAAATGAATTTCCCCTTCTTGATCTGTTCAGGATGGCAGCAGCCGTCGTGGGAGGAAAGGAAAGAGGTTTCTGTAACGTGGACTTGCTTCTAAACAAGTTGATGTATTTAGGGGTGTAGGTTGTAGCCATGGTGGTCTAAGGGTGCAGGCAGACAAGGTTCTTTGGGCAAATCCAGTATCTTTTATTAGACTAACTCAAATAGTTTGAAAAATACTTCTTTGCAAGCTTTTGGGTACAAACACCCTTCATCAGGTTGAGGAAGAGCGCAGACCAACTGCAGATGCTTCCTCAGCCTGGCATATTTAAGCATTTTTTTTTTTTTATTATTTTAAACTATTAATTAATCCCACTATGAAAATAACAAATTTAACATTTAAAGATGCGTACCATCCTCTAAAATGGGAGTGGGGGGGCAACCTGTAGCACACGTGGCATGCAGCAGACCAGACGAGGGGACAGGTAGCATGGTGGCAAGTAAATCAGGGAGCAGAAAACAGAGCAGCAGATTGGGCAGGGAGCAGAAAGCAGGGGAAGGGGACAAGAGTGGCACTCGGGGAGGGTGTGGTGCTACCAGATGGGTGATCCCCGCCGTCTTAAAATATATATGGAGACGGATATTTTAACTTCCACCAACAGTGCTCCCTTAACTCAAGTCCGTGTCCACAGGCTCATGTTCTCTTCTTCTTTTCCTTTTGACCACTGACAGTTCCTTTATGTTTCAGTCAATGTTAAGCTTTTGTATTTCTTCATCTCTCTGTAATAATTCACCCCCTCTTTTCCTGCTGAACTCTGCATAATACAGATCTCACTATCTTCTACTCATCTCTGCTTTTAAATTTTAAATGTAGTCCAAATTTATTCCTAAGTGTAACCTTGTAGAACTTGCACTTTCCTTAATACTCAAAGTTTCTTCAGCTTTCTGGTTTGGAGGCAGGAGAAGATTCTTCTTCTTTTTAATAGCAAATTCCATCCAATTTATAAATATGACTTTCCTTCTCCCATGTAAAACATTGAGTTGCTGAGACAATTTTCCCGTTGTTTAAACCTTCCCAAACTTTTTGGAAGCAGTTAGTGATTTTAGGGGTGTCATTTTTCTCTTCCAGGCCTCTGAAACTAATTTAGCGGTCATTAGAATGAGTGATTAATTCCTTATGATCCTTTATATATTGCAGAGTTCTCGGAACAGGATGCCAGTTATCTGATAATCCCTCGGTGTTATTTCACTCACAGTGTCTCCAGCTTGCTTCCAGAGTGGTTGGATTCTGGGCCACGGCCACCACGTATGGTAGGATCTTTCTGACTGACCGTGCTCCTTCTGGCATTTCCCCATCGTGTACCATAAATGCATTAAATGTGAAGTGGGGAGAGATACCACAAATAGAGGACTTTTAAAAAACCTTTTTCTTTTACAATCCTGCAGAAGAACGCGTGAGAACCGTGGTTTCAGATGAGTCTCCCATTCTTCAGCACCAATTTCTGATTCGGTGGGCACATCTACCCATTGCCCTAGGGCTACATAACGAGGTGCTACGTCACCATATGGCGCAGTACAGCAACGTAGAGATCACACGGGTCTACACATGGTCACCAGCTATGTTGCCGGAGCAGCGCACTCCCTGTTTACAACATGCCGCTGCGGCGACATAGCAGCGAAATGTAACCGTGCGCCATGCACGCGGCACAGTAAGTGCCTGTATTGCGCCGTGCTGTAGTACTTGCAAAAGGAAGTAGTAAAGCATGGTGCTATAGCAACATTGCCGTACAGTGTCAACTACCCCCTCTGTCATAAACTTGTTTTTTTTCTTGCGAATGCCTATTTTAAATTGCTTTATGTAAAACAGATGCACAGGCCTGTTGTTTCCTAAGCATGACCAATAGTTTCTTGAATTCTGTCAAACTTCTACAGAGGTTGACCTTTCTTTCTTTTGGGAATGTTTTGAAAAGTGTCTCAATGGCAGGTATGGGGAAAAGGGGATTTTATTATCACCTGTGGTATGTTGTGTTTCTTCAAAAGATGTCAGTATATCATCGTTGAATTAACTGTCCAGAATTTACGACGTCAGTATGTTCCCAGATATTAAAGTTTGCTAATAAATTATTAGCATTAAATTTAGTACCATGTATAGGTGCTAAAGGTGATGGGTATGAGCTTAACTTAGGATAACGCAGATTATTATTATTTTTTTTTTTATTGTTGCTCTCATAAAAGAGTGATTATGTATTGAATGTGGTCTGGAAGATTTCTTTAGCGATCGTAATATATTAAGTTTGACTGTTTGCTCTATCTTTACCCAGTGCGTCCTGTCAATTGGCATTATCCAGTACACCAAATTTCTAAATTGGCTGGCTAAATAATGATAGTTAATGTTTGGAAGCATCCGTTTCCGCATTTGCCAAGGTCTTTGTAGGATGGAATTTTGGAATCTATCTTTTTTTATTTCCCCAAATAAATGCATTTCTTATAGTCTGCCACTCATCTCAAAGACTTGTTGGCATTATAGTAGGTAGCGTTCAGAACAGAAAATTAATTCAAGCTAGAATATTTATTTAAATGCTTTTAAATTCTCATTTCTTCACTCTTTTGATTGCATTAATTAAAATGTGAAATCTTATCACTTGCTTTCCAGCAGTTCAAGCTAGTGTTGAGAAAAATAATTTAGACTAGTTTAATTGCATTTCTGGTTATCATTTAGTAACTTATCTTACTGGAGTCAGTAATATTGCTTAGATCTGTTGCTGGAATTTTTTCTTTTTTAAAGATTTCTTCTTTGCTGGAAGGTCCCAGAAAGTCGCGTGTGGTTAGGGAGTGAAAATGTGCGCGCATGTAATTCTTTTATGTGAAGGCCACTCTGGTTAATTGATGAGCTGACAAAGACCCTCATTAATCCTTAAAAGTATTTGAAGCTGTACGTTCGTGTTGGGAAAACAAAGTTCATCTATACTTCTTTCTGGCTAAGCACCTCCTTAAATTAGTTGAGAAAAAGCAATTTCCTATATTACAAGAGGTTATTTCTGATATATTGTATTTGTTGCACTTTAAAGATCTTAGTTAAAATTACCTAATCAAGTGGACAGTATTTTAGTTTGGGATGCAATTACTTTGCCCAATAAAATGTACAAGACCAGCCCAATATATCACATATAGAGGAGATTTAATTGCTTAGGTTTGTTCGACAGAGATGTTTCTGTTCTTCTCTAATTGGGTTTTCCCAGCGTCTAGAACGGAATAATCTGTAACGCTAGAAACTCAAATAAACAGGGAAATGCAGCCCCTGACACCTTCTTTAGAAGATGAATATGGTTATTAGCATCTTATCTGGCGGCTTTTGCTAATTGCATTTTTGGACAAAATATACTAGTCTCATCTAACATTTTTTGACGGATGCGAAGCCTTTAAAACATGTTTCCTGTAACATGATGCTCACTTCAGCGTAAATGCAAATTGCTTTCAAATCAGATCCATTGGGCTACTGCTCTGCTGTTTGGATTTTATATACAAACTTCTGCACTCATGAAAGCATTTGGTCCGTACTGCGTAATGAAGATTTCTGAGCTAGGCCCTTTACCTGGGATGCCATTTTGTGGGTATTGCCTGCTATAACTACTCAGAGAACAGGGACTATTACCAGAAATGAGGCCTCTGTCTGTACCCACATGTTGATATCACTCATCGATGTGATAGCACTCCTGCTTTTTCTTTTCCTTTGTCAAGAAAGCATTCTTTCAGAGGGTCAGGAAGCACCTAGTGATTTTTTTTTTTTTTTTCAGTAGGTGCCTTTGTATTCTGAATACATATAGCAGTGCAAGCTGCAAGGTCTTTTAAGTCTCACTTTTTTTCGTATAATTATGCACTCGCCCTCAGTTTTATCCAAATGCTACAAGGCACAGCAGGGCTGGAGACTAGTCTGTTTCCCCATCTGTGATGCTTATTGCTATAGTACTTGAATGCTGAGGGTGCCCACAGGAGGAGATGTAAGCAGGTGGGGGGAGTACTGGGGATTCTGGGAGACTGTGCCCCCAACTCCCCTCTCCCCCCAATAACTTGCCTTGTTTTGGCCTTGTGCTAACAGAAGAATGCTTGGACAGTGGTGGCCTGCTTGTCCAATCCTCAGGTTCTGTAGGGTTTTCAGGAAGGTTGGCCAACTTGGGAATGGAGTTCCACCTTGGATTGGGGCAGGAAGGGGTTTAAAGAACTCCCTGGGAATGAAAGACCATCCTAACATGCAAGAAACACTTACTTTAGTCTTCTAGTACAATCATCTAGTTGTGTGTGCATGTATGTGCATACCTTCAGGAGGAGGCTTGGATTGGCCCCTAAATTCTGGTTGTTATTGCAGAATAGGATGAGTTTTTTCACCCTACCCAGAGGGGATGGGAAGGACAGCTGCCCTCCAGGTGTTATCTGCTCTCCAGGACCCAGCAGGATTTGCCGTCTCTTGACCCATGAACAGTGATGAAACAATGGCCATGGTACTTCCTTGGGAAATTTTAGTCCTGCTTCGTGCTAGCCCCGCACAGCATTCTGGGCAGATTCGGCAAAGCATATTAACAGAGACTAATAGGCTTCCTGGGAGCATGTACTTTCTTTCCCCAGTGGTGACAGTAACACAGAGACATTTTGGTTAAGACTTTCAGCAGCAAATAGTGGTTATTTGTGTCCCAACATGAAACCTCCCAGAGGCCTGGCTTTTCCTGTGCTGTGAAAGAAGGAAAATCGTTCAATACAATTGTATTTGAATTTAAACGGTTAGATTTCAGTAACAGTAAACAGAGTCCTCATTAAAGTAAAATAGAATATACAGAAAGCCTAAAGTTCAGCCCCTTTATACTTGTGTTTGGGCCTTTCCATTGATCAAGAAAGTAGAGGCTGGGGCAATCTTCCTTCCATTTTTGTCTCGAGGCTAGGGACATGAGTTACACAAACAGGTATAAGTGATCAGAAGCTGGTTTAAACCTGTAACAACGCAAGTTCAGTGCGCATAAATTGGTTTAAAAATGTCCGAAACTGGTTTAAGGTAAACCTGGTTGAATGCGATATCGGACTTAAGTGATTTGGATCAAACCAGTTTATGCATTTGTTTCACACCCCTTCCTTGTTCAAGTTGAACCAGAGTCCTTCAGCATCCCAGCATGCTTTGTAGCCCTGGGCAGGGCCCTGCTCTTTGCTCCAGAGAGCAGGGCTGGCACCACCCCTCTGCTGTCTAGCTCAAGCAGGGGTGCAGACGTGGCCAGATGTGTCCCAGCATGGCCTGTTTAAGGAAAAGTTGGCAGGGAGGGAGTTAATTCTTCCCTCCATTCCCCCTCTCCCACAATGCAGCCAGAAGGGATGGAGGGAGGGGCTGAGTGAAGCCAGCCTGAGCTGTGGGGCCAGGGCCATCCCCAGCAGCTGCTGCTCAATAACAGGCTCTCCCTGAACCTGGGCTGGGCTGGGCTGCACAGCACTGCACAGAGCCCTCCTCCCCACCCCGTGGCAGCGGGCGAGAGGAAGGAGGAGTCTCCATCTGGGGTTGGGCAGTGGAGCTGTGTGCTCATATTGCTCCCAGCTGTCTCCCAGCTGCTGTGGTAGGAAGGGCTCTTCCTCCTCCTCCTTGTCTCTTCTTCCCCCATCCTCTGAACCTTTGCAGGCCAGGGTTGGGGTTTAAACCCCTCTTCAGTCTTATTCAGGCCTGGCCATGCCCTCTGCCCCCTGCAGCCCAGCTTCCCTGTGGAAGGGAAGGGAGGGCATCTCCAGCACCCTGGTGCTTCTGGCATGAGCCGCTGCAGGCATGTGCCTGCATTGCCGGAATGAAAAGTGGAAGTCTGTCCACTTGCAAGTCGGTTCAGTCTCTGCAGGTTAGGCTAATCTGCAAAGAGTGAATCAGTTCAGGCTTGGGCTTTTTGAATGTCTGTCCTTAGTGCATATGAGCACATTTCTACAACAGCAAATGGCTGATACTGCAGGTGGTCAGCACAAGAACTGGTGTAGGCAGCCACATCTTCTCTAGGTTGAGTGTATAACTGAATGTCTGAAAACTTGCAAATCTTCCTTGCAGTGTCAGTGGTAATTGCTAAAAAGCTTTTTCTTGGCACTGTTATTTCTGGAGGTATGTGTTCCTGGTATACTGTGTTTCAACAGCTGGCCTGATCTACCAAAGATGCAGAGAAAAACTCATGTTTTTTTCAAGTATCTTTTATTTCTGAGTCTTAATTAAACTCATACCCATGACTGCGGGTATACTACATGCTAAATAAAGTGTTGTAAAGTTTTTGGATAATGCTTTAAACTGTTTTGCCAATAAACTATTTTATAGGAGATCAATAGGTTCCATTTGTAGAGTGATTTAACACGGTCTTTATCTTAATAGCTCTTTTGCCTCTCGTAATGTTATATGGTCAGGATTAATGACTAGGTATAGTACTGTTGTCAGTTTCAACACATTTTTCTTGATGTATTTTTGTTAGATTAATGATCTTATTGTAGGATGGATATAAATTTGCCTATAGAACAATCATTATATATTTGTTTTCAGTATCATTATGATCTTCTTGAAGCTTGGAAATCAATAACTAATGACATATATAAACCCAACACTTCCAGAGGAACCTGGGTTCAAATTATTAGAATTTTGTTTTATGAAATTTTAAATGTTAGAAAGTAACACAACTCAGGTTTTTAGGTGGATGGAGTGAGTGAGACCTCTCCGACACAGAAAGCATCTCTCCTTCCTCTCTAAATATATATGCTTAAAAGTCAATTTACCTGCAGAGGCTTATTGCTAATTCCTCATAATCTGCAGCTCTCATGTTGCCTGTGAACTTGGGTATTTCAAGCTAAGCAGTTGAAAGGTTTAAAAAAAAAAAGTGTATTTAACCCAGAACTTTTGCAGTTATGTTTGCTAATAACATCCGTATCTATTGTTGCCCAGGCTGAACCTGTTGTGTTTGGGGGCTCAGGTGAGGAGTTTTTTTTTTTTACCACCATAAAAATGAATGCTTCTGCAGTGAGCTGCTGACCAGGGGAGGGAAAAGCAGAAAGTGCCTCTAAACCACTGGTTCTCACCCTTTTTTCCTATCGGGTCCCACTTGCAAAGATCCATGGCCTGTCCCAACCCACATCCCCACTGGTTCTGCCAGTGCCTGACCCCCAGTCCCCTGCCTCCCCAGGCCGTGCTAGTGTCCCTCACTCCCGACCCGCAGCCCCCTGCCCCACCCAGCCCTGCCAGAGGGGCCCTAGATGCCCCTGTCCCGCTCGGGCCGGAGCGCTGTGGCTGCAGTGGCTACAGCTCATGTGAATGGCAGCAGAGCGAGTCCAGCCCTGGCACGGGCTGGAGAGAGAAGGAGGAGAGGCCTGTGGTACCCTGCCTGCCCTGGGCTGGGGCCGGGGCTGCCGCGCTGCTCCAGGCAGCCTGGTCACGGCACCTCCCGCCTGCTGAGCAGCCTTTCTTGGTCGCTCCACTCCTGCAAGCACGGGCACCGGCTTTGGCGCCACCAGCCCAGCCACGCAACTCCCCTCGTCCCCTTCTCCCTGCTAGAAGGGGCACTTCCCACCACCCCTCTGCCCTGCCGCAGCTTGCAGCCCTCGCAAATGTTTTTGCAACCCACTTTTGGGTCACGATCCGTGGGTTGAGAAACGCCGCTTTAAACCTCTATGGGGACCCTGTCTCGTTTACTTTACTGATGGCGACTACGCGTGTTGCATTTGCCAGATCTGAAAGTCATCGCATCTGTCAGCGCACTGCCCTCTCAGATGGCGGGCACCTGGGTTTAGAGCTTAGGAGAGGGAGGGCCCTCTGGGATTGATCAAGGTCAGTCTCGTATTACGTGCAGCCACGTCACAGAAATCTGTTCATAAACTTGTTAAGCTTCATCTTAAATCTGGTTGGGTGGTTTGCCTCCAGGACAGCTGCTGAAAGGTTTTTCCAGCCTGAACTTATTCCTGGCCAATTGTACCATGTGCTTTCCTGCCAGCCGTGCCCTTTACCTTAAATCACACTTCTTGCTCCCTTGTGTTTGCCCCAAGGTATTTAGAGCATAGCTGTTTCTCAGCCTTCATTTTGCTAGACTCAGCAAGCCTGCCTCTTCTAGTCTTGTTGTGTAAGAGACTCTCCATTTTCTTTTGCATCTTCACAGCTAGGGACCTGTTTAATTTGCGGTTTTGCGGAAATTGCAAAATCTGGAATTGTCTGCAAACTTTGCAAAATCAACAACAACAAAAAAATTAACAATAAAACCCTGGCTTCCCAGTGGGAGCTAGCAATCCTTGCTGCTGGGGGAGGTGCCAGCTGGTGGGCAGCACGAAGGGGTAGCAGATAAGACAGCGACTGTCCCCTTGTCCGTCCGTCCGTCCGTCCTCCCCCTGGGGCCTTTCCACCAACCAGTGCCGAAGGGCAGAGCCATCGCAAATTCAGTTCTGTGTGCCATGAGCAGGCCATGAAAAACCCTTCATCTCTCACTGTGATTTAGGCAGTTCCCTACTTACAGCTCTTTTCTGTTTCTCATCCTATCTGAATCCATCCTTGTTTAACAAGTGGAGCGAAACTGCCCAGTGTTCCCATTAGAGCCTCACGAGTGCTTTGTATGCTAAAGAAATGTCTTGCCTGATGCATCCTCGGGTTGCTTTGTAGACCAATTGGATTTGTAGGCAAATTGGAGAGACTCCAGCGGAGGCCAATGCAAATGGTTCAGGGGCTGGGAGACAGGACTTGTGAGAAGAGGCTGAAGGAACTGGGTTGATTGAGTCTGGAGAGGAAAAGATGGAGAGGGATTGAATAGCAGCCTTCACCTCCCTGCAGGGGCTGCAAAGAGGATGGAGCTGGGCTGGTCTCAGTGGGGGCAGATACAGGACAAGGAGCAATGGGCTCAAGCTGCAGCAAGGGAGGTTGAGGCTGGATATTGGGGAAAAAATTTTCTCCCTGGGAGGGTGGTGACGCACTGGAACAGGCTCCCCAGAGAGGTGGTGCAGTCTTCATCCTTGGAGGTGTTTAATAGGGCTGTGCAAAGCTTTGGGTGCTGATTTGATTTGGAGGAGATTCGGCAGCTGAATCCCCGAATCCAAATAAAATCAGGGGTCTGAATCGATTTCAAAGCTCTCCAAATTGATTTGGAATAGATTCAGAGTGCTTTGGCAATTTGGGCCATCCACGCTGGCTGGAGCACGGAGCCGGACCCAGACTCTGAGCTGGTAAGAAGGGGGTGGGGGAAGGGGAGCATGGGGGACCCCTGGGTGCTCCTGACCTCTGCCTGCTGTCCCAGACCCCCCCCCCATGGCTGCCCTGCCCACCACAGCTCCCAGCTGTTTAAAAAAAGTCCCTAGTCACTGGGTGCTGCCAGGTAGGGGGTGATGCCCACTGCCCCCCACTGCCCTGCACCATGTGAGGGGCTTTGCCATGAGCCCCCCCACATGGCTACCCAGCCCTTCAAACGAACAAATAAAAACACCTTGGGGGTTTGGGGGCTCGTGGAAGAGCCCGCCATGTAGCGCAGAGCAGCGTGGGGGAGTAGGGAATCGCCCCCCCCGCCCGGCAGGAACCAGTGAGTCCAGGATTGCTTGGTTTTGCTCTTTTTTGGCATCAGGCAGTGGGGGGGCAGCGGGGATGCCCCCCGCCGGGCAGGAGCCGGTGAGTCTGGCTTTGTTTGCTATTTTTTCGAAGCGGCGGGAGCTGGGGTGGGCAGGGCAGCCACTGTTGGGCAGAGGGTGATTCGGGACAGGGATTCGAATCGCTGCCCCCTAAATCAGCCAGATCCAAAGCGAATACTAGCCGCTATGCACAGGCCTAACATTTAAGTCCCGGGTAGACAAAGCTCTAACTGGGGTGACGTAGCTGGGGCTGGTCCTGGTCCTGCTCGGAGCAGGGGGTTGGATTAGATATGACCTCCCGAGGTCCCTTCCCACCCTCGTTGTCTATATTTCTATGCTTTTGTCTTTCTCTAGCATCACCTTGATGGCTCAGTCATTCTGTAATCCTGCTAATACATCTAGCTCTTTCTCCTTCCAAAGGATAAAGCCCAGCTTTATTAGAGAAATTCTCATGTATTAGTTCCTAATTACAGACTCCTGCACTTCCATTTCTGCTGTTCCAGCCTGAGATCATCCAGCTCTTCCGATGCAATGCCCTGTACTGATGATGCTTTGTGCTCTCGAGCAGTAGCATGCTCCTACTTCTTGTGCTAAGAGCATAAATGAAAATACTTTTAAAAGATTGGATCTAAGGCTGATTCTTCAGGAACTGCCTCCCTCCTGTCCGAGTCCTGTTTCAGCATAGTCTGTCTCTTTGTGAGTCAGTCCTTTGGGATTTCTGCAAAAACTTATCTTCTCCATTTTAGCTTTTTCCTGACTGCTAGACGCACCTTCTATGGGGTAGCTAGAATGCCTTTTTTTAGTGTAGGGTATTGAGTTTCGGAAGTTATTGTACTTCTGATATACTCTTATCTCAAGGGTTCAGATTATAAAGTCAGAGTTGAGATTTGTTCCTTGATGCTGAAATTTGAATTTCCTGTCTTTGACCTTAGCTACAAGCTATTAATAAAGCTGCTGGCAAATAAATAGGAACATTTTGTTAACTTTTCTTGGCAACATACTTTTCCTGGAGATGAGTAGTTTAAAAAGGCATCACTTAACTTATGGCTGGAACAATGGCTGGAGTGTCGTGTGTGTGTGTGTTCAAGATGCATAAAATATCTATGGAGGCTAGGGAATGAATACAGGTTTGCAAGTGTATGATATCTGCAACTCCAGCAGATCTTTAATGTTTTTCAATTTTTTTTTTTTAAATGAGTAAATGCAAACTGATGCATTGACATTTATTTTTACCTCGGTGTAGTCTAATTTTAAGAGCGTTGGGAACTTTATGATGACTATATTTAGCTGAAGTAGTTTGTTAGGGGAAAGCGTTTCTGTTGTGGCAAATATTTTTCCTTGGAGGAAAAGTAGTAATAACTTTATTTAAAGGAATACCGAAGAATGTAGTATTTTAATGTTTTGCGGCGTAGCTCCCAACAGATCGCGGATTTCTCTCAGTAGTCTAGACATCCTGCAATTTTTGGATGCTCTGGGTTATACGCGACAGCAGCCAGCATCGACAGTGCAGGGATGTCAGTGAACAGATTCTTATTAAAACGATACCCGCAGACATGAACAATAAGAATTCTGTTGCCAGGTTAAAGCCGGGTTTGCTTTTAATTAATCCTGAAATCTACACAATTACTGCAAAAGCAGATCTTTATCCTAATGTAGAATCAATAAAAATAATGCAATTTGTATCTATTAAAGTGCTTTAGGAATAGTTAATGCCAAATGTGTTCTTTCTTGATGTCATAGCAACAGGTTTCCTAATAAATTCAAATCAAAGCACTTAAGACTAAAAAATAATAAATTTTGATTTAGTTTCTCTCCGGAGACAATCGATAACATGATTCTTCTTAGGATGCAAATTGTGTAATAGAGACTAGTAATGATCCAGCTGTAAATACATTCGGTCTTTCCCCCTCCCCTCTTTTTTTAAATTCTAAATTCAGTTTTTATTGTCAGATCAGTTTGCTTGGTCATCTTCAGTAATTATTTCTGTTTAACTAGGTAAAGCTGGTTTGGTGTCAGCAGAAAATATGGCAGGGTGCAGAAAATATCCTGAACTTCGGTTTCGCATTGTAATAACACCTTCAGGCCACAAAAGTTTTACCAAAAGACAGGGGTGGGCAGCCTCCAGCACAGGCACGAGAAGCAGCGTGCAGGGGACAGGCAGCAGAAATGGGGCAGGGAGCAGAAAGCAAAGCAGGAAATTGGGCAAGGGAATATGGAGGGGGGAAAAGCAGCAGATGAGAGAGGGGGCACAGGGCTGGGAGCAGCAAGCAGAGCAGAAGATCGGGCATGGGAAGGGGATTGGCGTGGCACTTGGGAAGGGTGCAGGGCTGTTTTGTGGCCAAAACGGTTGGCCTGTGCTTCCATAAGAGTCCTCTTTTTGGAGGCAATGACTATCCAGTCGACTGCAAATCCAGCGTTATTATTAGAAAAAGACCGAGTTCACGCACGTAGACTCAAACGCGCTCAATTTCCTGCTTAAACATTGTGACAGCTATCATGCACATGGAGGTGTGAGCCACAGGCTTTATTTAGTCTTGCGTTTTCAGCAGCGATGGCAGCTTCCTGTTTCTCCAGCAAAGAGGGAACTTTTTTGTGCCTGTAGTTCAGGAGAAGGGTTTTTTTTGGTTTTTTTTGTTAATGGAAAGCAATTTTCTTATCACAGTTGGATGTTAAGTTTTTAAAACAATGTTTTACATTTTGAACCTCCCTAAAGCAAGGCTTGGCAGCCTTGTAGCAACAGGAAGCTGAATTAATTCGGCTTCGTCTGAAGGCAGCTCCTGCCGTCAGGATAAAATGGCTTGTTGGACTCAATTTTTCCCACGGGCCACGGGTTGCTGGCCCCTGGCCTCAAGCTAACTTTCTTTGTAACTCGGTAAAGTTAACTTACTTTGTAAAAGCAGAAGGGAACAAAATGGTCTTCCTCACAATTTTGACTGTGTAATAAGGAGAAAGTGCAGTTTTTGAAGTTCATCAGCATTTCCTGAAAGGATCGAGGCTGTTGCTTGCTTCGGAGCCATTTGACAAAACTGGGACCAGAAAGAGGGTACCTGTTTGCACTCTTCCTGGGAAACCCCTTGAGCCACAAAAACAAGGCACCTTCTGTATTCAGGTACCTGCAGGGCCAAAGAGCAGTGATGGGGAAACACATTTTTGGGGAAGACCTAATGTAAGCCTGGGACAAAGTATTAACGGATTCAAGCTGTCAGCATATTGCAGTTTCTTGGTGACAGGTGAATACAAGCTCTCCTAAATATATAGTAACTTTAGTGCCAGTAGACCCTAAAACAGCGATTTTATTTTTTCCGACCACAGTGCTGCAGCACCCTGGGTCACCTTGAGATCCTTTCAGGGGTGCCATGGCGTGCCATGCAATGTTAGCACTGCAGAACCAGCTGTCAAGATGAATCCAGAGCTTTCAAATCTGCTGTCCTCCATGGCAGGGGGTCGGACTTGGTGATCTGTCAAGGTCCCTTCCGACCCTACAAACTATGAAATAGAAATTCATAGTGTTAAAAGTAGTCTGGCCTGTCTGGGTCTTTTGAGTTCTTTGCAACCGAAGAATTGCTCTCTTAGTTTTCACTCACTTTTGGGCTACAGGAAAACTAAGAGCTGGCATTTTCTGAGGGGCGTCTTTAGTCTCTTGAAGCAGGGCGCTATGCGTCTAAAGTTTGAGAACCGCTGCTTTAAACTAATGACTTCCCTAATTGCTGAACAAAGAACGTTCTTGTATCCCTTGGCGACTTCAGCTCCGTTCTGCAGTCCTGGACCGACAGTCTTTCGCCTGCTTGGGAGAGTGCCACGAGAGACCCAAAAATTGGTTTTCCAGGTTTTTTTCTGGTTTTCCATTCTTTAGTTCCTCCTTTCAAGGAATGCTGCATGCTATATTTAAGCCGTGGAAGCTTTCGTAGCAAAGTGGAGATGAGTTGTCTGAGCGCCAGGTGTTAAGTACTGTAGGAGCGGGGATTTTGATGAACCCAAACATAAAAGGGCTTTCGGTGCTAGCGTCTGACAAACTGATCTGTGAGTTCAGCTAATCTTATCTCCTGGAAGCACCCGGGGACAGGAGAAAGTCAAGAGACTTTGACAGCAGCCCCTGCGCACCGAAATAGTACAGCGATGACTGGGTTGACGTACTCGTGGCACAGCAATTTGGGAGTGATGCACGCCGGGCCGCGGCGGCGGCACGTGTATGCAGCCTGTTAATAGGGAGACGGAAGGAAGCTAGTAAACCAAATGCCGCCAGAATGCAGTCTCAATATCCAGTCCTGTAGTTCCCTTGGCAAGAATATTGCTTGCCCTCTCTGGGGAGCTCTGCCTAAGGGACTAGAGGATTGGGGCCAAAGTTTAATCAAATCAAGCAAAAAGCCTGTGGAAGAAATGGAAACCAGCTTTGCAAACCTGGACAAAAGTCAGGCAGCACAGGGAGAGTTCCCCTGCCAGGTCTTTGTGCTGCCACTGTGCGAGGCGTGGCGGCTGCCGCCGTTCCTTTCTTGTTTGCTCAGTGATAACATTAACCAGATCTCTAGCTGGCCTTTTTTTTTACAAGATCGATGCTATACAGAAAGGCAGGCTATTTATTCCCTGAAGGGCAACAAAAGAGCTGGATCAGAGCTTGCCTCCCTGTGGGATATATAGCACGTGAGGGTTGAAGAACCTCTATCGAAAGGGTCCTCTTCGAGCACCGTATATTTCTTTATGCTAAATTCCAAACTGTTTTGCGTTGTAACGTAAACATTGGATCTCCCTGGGGAAGCTGAGCCAGAGGTCTTAGAGGGGGCTCCTGGATATTGCAGGCCTTTCACTTGGGTAAAATACTGAGTGTAAACCTTTGTGCTTCTCTTCTGATATGCAAGAGATCCAGATCTGCCAGATTTCCCTAATTATTTGACGCCTTTAGTCATACAAAGTATTGAATAGCAAGGAAATTAGGAGCTTCAGAAGGAGGGAGTGTTATGTCAGGTAACTGTCCTTGTAGCAGCCTGTTTTCTTTTTTGGGTTTAAAAGAAATATTTCTGATTACTAATCACTGGCTTAGGTAAGTAAAGTCTTTTTATGATGGAATCGTGTGCTACCTTCATGCTTTGCCCCTTTTTGTTAATAACTTCAACTCATTCTTTTATGTGGGAATAAACCATGCAACGTGCCTAATTGGGTGCCTGCTTTGCCCTCTCTCTGAAAACGACTCGTTAGAAATTATTGACTTCTCCTTCCTACTGCTGCCTATTTATCCTTCGTCTCGGCTGATACGTGCAGTGGAGCCCAGATGGTTTGCAACCCACGCTCGCTTTGCAGTATGAGAATGAGTACCTTTACCTTTCGGTTTATACAAACCTGTCTTATTCTTGCTTCCAGCAAGGGGCTGTGAACGCCCAGAGCCAGCAGGCTGCGAGGGCTGTGCAAGGGGATCTCGTGGCTTTGCTTCCACTTAGAATTTGTTTCCTATGGCCTCTGTTTCTGAGTGTGCTGCTGCTCCAGGACCGCGGCGGCCATCACGCCAGCTGGGTACGCTCGAGAGAAACGGGACCCTGCAGCCCCTCTTAATGGGTTGTTGAAGCCAAGGTGGGGGATACAAACTGATGGGAAGAAGCTGGGTCAGATGCCACCGGGGGGGAAAAAAAAGATGGCAGGAGACGTGCTAAAAACCGAGTGGGGTCCGGTGAATGGAAGGCGAGTCGACTTGTATACAGGGCCTGGTTCTGCAGGACAGACTCCGTTTTTGCCCCGATATATTCAGATGAAAGCTCTTTGTGCGGTGATCTTGTCTGTTGAAGATCAGGGTGCAGTACCTTTTGGGGGGCAGAGTGACCCTGTCAGCCGAGCACGGGGAGATCTGCATTTTCTTGGGAAGCGACTCCTTTGCAGTTGCATTTGATTTAGTACGGTCTCTGCATGGCACCAACGTTTATGAGATAGTGGAGTCATTAACATTTGCCCCTGTAAAGTTCACAATCTGGAGCCGGCTGCGATATGATAAGGTCTTTGTAAGCTGGAGGAAAACAGTTGCATTAAGGATTTAATGGCACTTAATTGCTTTAGGAATTAACTTTCCAATGTGCCCTTCTACCTTTCTGGTTGTAATGGTCTGCACAGTGTTTATGCTCTGAACTGGGCCGCTCTCGGATGGGAGCATCCCGGCTCCCGTCTGCTGGATGGGATTTAATGGAGGGTAAACGCAGCCTAGAGGACGGCATTTTCCTGCACTGCCGGTCCTAAATAACCAGCGACGGCAGCAAGACTTCCTCATCAGACATTACAGCTGTGTCAGATCCCTCTAGGGCACTTACCCTCTATAAAGGATGCAAATAATTCAGCTGCGAAGCACTGCCGGCTGCTAAAATCTCCAGCTCTCTGGTAGACTCCTACCTCGGATCATTTCGGCTACTGACAGGCCGTAGAGCTCCATGCTGGACCCCACCTAGCAATGATCCTTTAATGAGGCTTAGCCAGGTCTTTCTAGTCGCGGGCACTCTTCGTAATCGTTTCGAGTCTCGGGCAGGCCTCCCCGGCTGCTGCTGTTGAGCAGATTACTTTTAAGTCCTTGCTTTCTTCAGATTCTTGATGGTTATGAAGCACATCACTTTAACCTATTGTTGGCAACAAAGCGCCATGTTGAGAGAGATTATCTTCTTCTTAAACGGTGCAAGATGAGAGAACGACGTGGATACAAGGACGTGAGTACTGAGAGCAACTTCCTAAAGATTTCTATAGGGATGAGAAGCCTGCCTCCCCCCTTTTCCCCTTCCCTCCCTCCCTCCCTCTCTCTTTTTTCCCCTTTTCTTTCTTTTTTCCCTTTTTTCTTCCCCCCCTTGCTTTTCCTTCCCTCCTTTTTTTTCTTCCTTTTTCTCTCTCCCTTCCTTGCAATAAAGTAGAGTTTTAGACCTGCCACAGGGCGTGCTTGAATGTCTAGCCTCTCCTGCCACTTGTTTAAGCTTCTGGCAGACAAACCACTTAATGAACCGGTCTCCAAGCAGTTGACCAAGCAGAAAAACTAGACAGTAAAATTCAAAGGATGTAAGATAAATAACGTTTTGTCTGAGGGAGTATTTGGTAACATCTGTCCTTGGTTATTAAGCCCTTCGAGGCGGCGATTGTGTTCTGTACAGACCCCGGCTAGGAGGGGCCGTGTTAATAATTAGCCTCTGAAAGACGAAACGTTAGCTGGTAGCTCCCTTCCAAAGGTCGTGCTTGCGTGGGACCTGCAGTGTCTCCGTGAATGTCAGTGATATTGTGCCGTGTCGAGTGGGCAGGGCTGGATACCCAGGAGATTGTCCCTATTTTCTAGTGCTATCATATTGCAGATCCTTCAGCAGCAACCAGGATGCTGTTTTGACCACGTCGTTGCGCTGTATCACTTTTTGCACCGTGCCAAAACGTCTTTCCTGAAACCAGCAGATAGTCTAATGAAAGGTAACTCAGATAGTTGGAAAAATTTCTCTTTGCAAGCTTTTGGGGACAAGCACCCTTCGTCAGGCTGAGGAAGCATCTGCAGCTGGTCTGATTTTTCCTGAAATCAAGAGTTCACAGCAAAGCTCTTAAGACTTGGTGAGTTGAAAGCACGTGCATCGCGAGTTGTTGCGTCTGTGCTACACCTCTTCTCGTAAAACGGGGGGTGAAGCCCTGCTGACCTTTCTTTAAGCCTTGCTTAAAAGTCCTGGGTCTGTTTTCCATCCACTGGGTATTGAGTAACGTGCCGCCTCCTACATAACCGGTTCATTTAAAGAGAAGCCATCCAAAGCACGTCCAAAACACCGCTATCATCCAGCTTGCAGCCTATCATGTTCTCCCGCCTCCTGGCATTTCGCCAACTTTCCTGAAGAGTTGAAGTAGTGACCTTAAGAGGATACAAGTCCTTTCGGCCTTATTCTACGTGTGCACTCGTGGTGGGGAGGCAGGGGGTGTCTATGTTCTAAGACCCGATTTATAAAGACTTTCTTTTGTGTTTAATTGAGGGATAAAGCTGCCTTTGTGGTGCAATTGCAATAAAAAGAGGATTTGTGCGTTACCTTTGTCTGTCTCCTGCCCAGTGCTCAGTACATCCCAGTAATCTGTGGCTTGCTGGCTATTTAAAAAAGGGAAGAAACAGTATGTTTTTCAAACACATTTGCCAAGGCCCTTAATGCCGGAGTCTAAACATATACCCTGCTGGGACAGCTCGTTATTTAGAGTGCCGAGTGCCAGACAGAGTTTGATTGGAAGGATTAAGAGAAGGAAATGCGGCATGTCTTTCCCAAAATAGACAGATCGAGGCAGGAGATCCCTTTGTTAAATGCCTGTCGTTCTAGTTCTTGCTCTTGGTATCTATTTATCTGGTCCATGAACACTATCCACCGGCATGCACACTTGCATGTACCAGTGCAGGTATTAGAAAGCAAGGTTTTGTAAAGGCTCTACCTTGACCGACACGCATGGGCTTTTCAGTTTGAACTGCCTGTTCAGGAAAATGTAGGTTGGTATGTGCTGGTGGTGCAGCTACATGTGTTTTGTTTTTTGCTGTTGTTTTTAGTTTAAATTTTAAAAAACGACCAAAATGACACTTTGCTCAGCCCACCGTGGAGCCGGAGGTGCAAGGGGGGACGGCAGTAAATGACAGGTCCTGCTGCTTTCCAGTTAATTTGATTTTTGTAACCTTACTGTTTGCATTGAAAATTGTACGTCAGGGAAATCATAAGTTCATGCTTCATTCACATTCACCAATGATAAGGTTCAGTCGTTGCCAGCATTTTTACATTATGTACTCTGAGAGGAGAGGGAATAGTTGCAGTTGTTTATCTCGTAATTACGAGAGTGCTACGGAAAAAACGCATCCCCGTGCATGTGATAGCCATCAGAGGTGTAAAATTCTCTGTGGAAATTATGGTTGGGATTTTTTTTTTATTAACTTATTTTAACTTCCCTTTTCTCTGTGCTCTGCAGTCCATTCTCTTTTGAAGAGGCTTAATTGGAGAAGCAGCAAAATTTTACTAAAAAATGTAATAATTCTGTTGTTGAATAACTGCCAGCAGTAGCTTTTTCATGCAATACCATCTGTACAGAACTCCCAAATTTGCTAACCATTAAAAAAGGCACAGTCAGCCGGTTATTTTAGGTGTTTTAAATTGACTTGGGGGGGTGGGGGGATTCAATAGGCGGATTCATTTCTTTAACCTTTGCTTTTTTGCAGTGTCAAAATATGGGAAGGATACTTTTATTTTTCTTTTCTTTTCTTTTTTTTCACATTACATGGGATCTGGATGGAAGTAAGTAGAGACCCCAAAAGACAGATTTCAATGGAAATTTTACAAAGGCATGCACAATGCTGCATTCCCACTTGTACATCATATACTCTGTACTCATCCACAGGTCTCTTGGCATTCAGGTGGATATGTGCTTGAGCATCTTTCTGGGAAACTGAGAAGCCTGAGGCCATGAATAAAGAACACGGAGACTCCCTTTCCACCACACATCGGTTTATTATCCTGAAACTAGATTTGTAACACTGCTTTTGTGGCGTCAGTGTAGCCTGGGTTTGCAACTTGAAATAGCAAGGTAAATTAAAAATCCAGAAAGAGAGAAGCTAAAATTGAGGGGAATTGCCCTCAAAAGATGCAGAGGGGCAGCATTCAGCTATCGGTGCCCGTTCTTGACGTCCATGTCTGCTTCACAGGAATGCTCGTGTTTCGTTGTTATACTGTAATCCCATATAAAACGCCCACTCCTTTTTTTAAAACAATGACACTACTTAAATTACAAGCATACTTCCTATTTTTATTTGAAGTCTGCATACAAGTACGCAGTTGCCAAATACTTACCAGATGTCCTGAAGCTCTTGCTTGGATGTGCTACATATTGAACTCCTCTAGGCATTAAAGATGCCTGTTTCTTGTCTACACTGCAACTCTGTTGTGCCCCGATAGAGAATTGCAGATCTGCTTTCTCGGGATACATGCAACTTGAATATATCCACTGTACTTGTGGGAAAGAGAGAGCTTTTTAGTATCAGGATTGAGTGCAAACTCTTCAAAGTACCGTGGTAGACTACAAAAGCAGGCTCTCTGAGGACCACAGACTCCTTTTATACCAAGGTGAGTCCGGCTATAGTGCAATTCAGGGGGGTGGAAAATAAGTACAGAAGTAAAAGCTTTCCCTGGCTGTCCAAGCAAAGGTTTCAAAGCACATGCTGCGAGTGAAATATAAATTCTTTCGTTCAGGAAGAAGGGATCTTGCATGTCTTGGTAGCTTTGAACTTACAGCTGTAATTTCCCAACTCATTAGGAAAGCAAAAAAGGAGAGAGAAAGCTTAATGAAGTGTTGCCACTCTGGGATTCATGTGAAGGGGAGGGGGAACTTTGCCCTCGGTTTCAATGGAAAAACTAGGTAACGCTGGCGTTGAGCTGCCGATGGGCTGTGCTGAAGCAGTATTCAAGGAGGGTACCGAGTGATAGGAAGAGAATATGAATTTTCAGCAAATTGAATGTTTGCCATCCTACAAAGTGGTGGTGGTCTGGCAGCTGGAAGACATCATAGAAGGATACAAGGGAAGACTTGGATGTTGTTGAAGCTATGAGGCTGCTCTTCACCGCTGCCGAGAAGCTTGCTTTACCCAGCCGTACTTGCTCTGTACGGACCAGACCCAGAAACCAGGAGGTGAAGCACGTCTGGGATCGTGATCTTCATAGCTGAAGTTCTGGCTGTGGGATCCCAGTGCTCAAGCGTCTCTGGTGCTGCTGGTGCAGGTAAGGGATCAAGAGCGTCCAGGGCTCCGTGTGCCCCTTACCAAATCTGCAGCAGAAGCCAGCGGTAATTTTAACTGAAATGGTTGATGACCTAGGGCAGTGATTCTCAACCTCGTGAGGCTCAAGGGACCCCTCAGAAAATGCTAGCTCTTAGCTGTCCGTCATTTTGATTACAGGGAAAAAAGTAGAACAATTCTCCTGTTGCAAAGAACTCGGCAAGCCCACGCCAGGGCAGGATGCTCTTTGTCTGTAGGGATTCCTATTTGAAATCTCTGGGTTTATTTTGTGCGCTGTGTTAGGTGTGCAAACAATGCTAGTATTGTGTGACTCCCTTAAAAAGATCTCGCAGCAACCCGGTTGAGAATCGCTGACCAAAGGAGAGAGGAATCAGGGGTGTCCTTTGCAAGTGTAGCATTTGGACTTTTCTGTCTCTCATCAGGTTGAGCTTTTTCATAGTTTCTACTAAAATAAATGAGGTTTTTTCAGTGTTCTTAAAGCAGCATTGCAGGCTCGATCCCTGTGTTCACCCTTGTAACGTAGATGCAGTCCTCTGCTTGAATTGCAGCACCCTTAATGAGTGAGCCAGGAAATTTAGCATGCTCCAGAAAATGGCTACAGGTTTTATTTGTTTTCTGTTCTGCTTGCTTGCACACGGGTGAACACAGCTTTTGTGCCTGCCTCTTGCTTCAGTATCTTAAAGGAGAACTTGGGCTAAAAATCCAAGTCTGGGCTTAAACTGCATGGGTAGCACTTTGAAGCAAGGCTGTTGATTTCAAATGATTCAGAGTAGGTTTCAGGGCTTCCCCTATGTTATCATCCTGACTTGCCATAAGCCACTTGACACCAAAAAAACTAACCCCTCTTTTCCCGTCTCATCCAAAAAAGTCTTGGGCACAGATTGTTAGACTCTTCTACTTTGGATGATCTGTCTGTTGAGTAGCATATTAGGTCTGTGGCTTTAGTAGTCTTAGTCCTGCTGATGCGGTGACTCCTCCTTTTCTCTAGACTACGTGCGGGGAGGTGGGGAGTAGATGTCCTCCTCCAGGCCAGACTTTTGATGCTTCTGAAACACCGGTGTAGCCTTACCCTGCAGAACAGGTCAAGTCTGCAGTATCAGGAATATTAGAAAATAGGTTTCCAAGCTACATGTGCTTTGTCCTTTATGGCTAATAAATCAGCCATAGTAATTACCCCTCTTTCCCCCTTCTCCAGCCATGTGATCAAAAATTAAATTACCCCCATGCGTTTTAAGCGTAGTTCTTGCATCGAATGGATCTAATGCTTGTTGCTTATGAGCTGTTCGCTGGACTTGATGTGGGGAAGCCACGTTTATGTGATATTTTTGCTCCTAGTAGCTGAGTATAGAGTTTCCCTTCCAACAAATAGATTGCAGAGATGAACTTGAATTCGCCGGTCTAGACTGCCTTTTACATACGCATTGTTATACCAGTGCCCAGACTACACGGCTCCATTGTACTCCAGTGTAATGGCAAACCGTTGTAGTTTATTGCACAGCCGCAAGAACACGTGTATGGTCTTGTGTGAAATTTTATAATGATGGAGTAATTGTCAATTGGGGCTTTTATAACACAACATTTGAAATTGTCTTTGGGCAGATACTGCTTTTGGGAACTGAAAATAGGGTTAGAATGGGCTCTCTGCTGAAGTTGTTGACCCTAGCAGCTGCTAGTACTCGCACCCTAATAATGCATGACAGAATTGGTGGAAGAGCAGGGTGGGAGGTAGGGATTTGTGATCATTTATGATGTCTCTGGCCTCCATCTCTGCTATAAAATGTCTCCATTTTAATATGAAGTCCCCAAATAGGTCCTGACACAGTAGTACGTAATGGTTGTCAGCTTGCCTGATTTAAATGTGAGACCTCTGCAGAAGATAGAGCAGTGGCACAATGCTAGAAGCCCTCGCCAAGACACGGTAAAGACTCAACCTTTGCAAATTCAAAAGGGGATACAGCTCATGGGGCACAAGCTGCAAACCATTTTCACGCCACTGAAAGTGAGTGTGAGTACATGCAGTCGTTCATAACTGCGATTTAACACGTTTCAGATTTGCGGTAGGTAATCTGCACCTCGGAATAAAACTTGCTTGGAAGGACTTGGCTGGGATGTAGCTAGATAGCTCAAGTGCCTAATGGCTAGTTCAGTGTCAAAGCTAATTTGTCAAAGCTCTTGGTTGTTATCCCGTAGTAGTTGATGACCAACTCAACTACCACCAAGTTGATGTTTCCTCGCCTCTGTAATGGGGGTATAGGTTGTGGCTGTGTTGGTCTAAGGGCGTGGGCAGACAAGGCTCTTTGGGTACATCCAATATCTTTTAGGCCAACTCAAATAGTTAGAAAAAATCTTTGCAAGCTTTCAGGTATCAGGCTAAGGAAGCATCTGTAGTTTAAGAAAGCCACTTATGAAGCTAAGTAGTCCACCAGGAAGATGCTGCAAAGAAAGGGTTCCTCCTGGCTTTTGTCGGGGGTTTAGAGGATGAAATAACTTCAGCTCTAAAAATCGAAGAGCTTATGCTGGATGTGCAAAGCTAGGAGCCAAGCACCAACCTCAAGGAGGCTCTTGGGTCATGGTACCTAAGTGCCTCGGGGGAAAGACACAGGGGGTGAAGACATGGGGGGCACCCTCTGGCCACCAAATTAGTGATTTTATTTCTTGACTCAGTGTGGCACCTTTGGAAAAGCCATCGGAAAAGCTGGGTCTCGGCTTGGAGTCTGCGGTAGAGTCTAACCGGTGGCCCGTTGTTGTTGGGGTAATGCAGTCGCTCCATGACATGTTTGCCAACATCAGGACATTTTAAAAATAAGCACGTGAATCTGTTTGCAGTCGTACCTGTCCAAGAAAGGACCCCGACTCCTGAAATAGTGCCGAGCGTGCTGTGGAAGGTGCTTTCCTGAGAGGCCAGTTACCAAGCTCGCACTGCTGTCTTGAGACATTGCCGTTTCCAAGCCTAAATATAAGGGAGACTGATGAAACCATTTCATCTTTTGCTTCATTAATCTGCATAGTAACAATATAATACTTGGTAGCTCAAAAGAAGCATTGTAATGCATTTGTAAGCAGCTGCTAGATTTTGGAGTTATTGTTTGTGCCATTAGCAAGGGGTTTAATAGCCTAATCCATCTGGAGAGCAAGTAGATTTATTAGACTGTACACTAAATGGGGTCATAATTACCACAGCAATTTCCACTAACTCTGTTTTTCTCAATATGACACACAAGCAGTGCAGAATCTGAAGAAAATGAAATGACTTGTAACAAAAAATTATATTAAATTCTAATTTAGAAGAATGACAAAGGCACCTTACATTCGCGCTGTTGGTAACAGAGGGCCTCATTTTTCAAGATAAGTACATCTTTGCACCCTTAATTTGCAAATCCTGTTAGCACAACTACACGTACACACTCAATTCTGGTTGGTTTTCGTGTAGCTCGGGTGAGCATCTGCCTGTTTTAAAAACATAAGCTAATGTTTCTCACCTAAAACATTTCAAGGGCAGTATTGAACTTTGAAATATGGATTTTAAAGACGGTGCGAAGTAGAGAATGTGGAGGTGTGCAGAGCATGCGAAGACAGTGAGAAGTGAGAGAGGGGGATGTTTCGGGACCTGTGTTTAAAAATCAGTGTTGTTCCCTCGAATGGCACTTCCTCGCATAATGAAGATGCACCGTCTCAGGGCTGTGCATTTCTCACGGGACACTTTTGATGCACAGAGTTGGTTTCCATTGCAGGAGAGACTCAGTAACATAGTCATTTATCACATGTAAGAGAAGAGTTTTAGGGAAAAGCTGTGCTGGAGCAATGGCTTTCAACCTTTTTTCTCTTGCAGACCCCTACAAAATTTTGAATTGTAATTAATTGTGGGCATATCCCCAGGGGTTCGTGGATCACAGGTGGAAAACCACCATGCTAGAGTCTCTAACATGCTGATGGCAGTTTAAGGTATCAAGGCTGTAGCCATATTAGTTTAGAGGGAAAAACTTTTCCAAACAGGAGATTTTACCACCTTTGGATCTCCTATGAAATATGAACTTTCATTTCTACCCAGGAGAACTTTTCTCCGATGCCTGATGAAGGGTGTTTGTGCCCAAAAGCTTGCAATAAAATAATTTTTTTTTTTTTTTTCAAAAGTATAGTTAGGTTAATAAAAGAGATCACTTCTATCGTGGGTCCGGGATGGAAGTTGAAGACCTTATGTAGAGTTACTTTGTGATGCAAGGAATTCAGATTGGTTTTTAGTTGCATTTATGAAGACGTGAAAACTAAGGCAGTCCTTTGTAAGACCTAGAACATCTACTTGGTTCTTCCTTAATGATCTGCCTAATAGATCAATGGAGTAAGGGAGGGTGAGGATTGATTCATTTCCCTGTATCAAGGCAGGATTGATTTCATGATATATAAAATGGTTATGATCATCTTGATGGAGACATGCATACATGCTGTACATCAGTGTTCTTGTTTTTTAGTGAAATTCTGTCTGCACAGTTCAGAAATATTGTGGGTTGGGAAGGCAGCTGGCGTGGATCTCCTTAATTGTCTGGATTTATGTTCACAAAGCCATATTTTTCTCTGGAAACCCAAGATAGCTTGCTCTTGAGAGGAGGAGAGGATCTCTGGGGAATAGCGTGAAGATGCTTTTTTCCCAGGTGGTAAAAAGCTCGAGGTGCATCACCGTGTCTGTATGTAGGCAGGAGCAAAGTCAATTTGCAAGTGGTACTAACTGTGCCATGCGGGGGGACTTAGTAAATCGATGCAAATACTGAGTGGCTGGCATCGAAACTAGATACAAAATCCACTAGGTTTTAATTAGAGTAATGATTACAAATAAATGGATATAAAATGTATACAGTAGGTTAAAACAACCCTGGTGCAGCAATGTAATGGTAAATACTTCTGTTCTAAAGATAAGCAGGATCTGGAATTCGATAACCGAGGGAATTATATTAGGCTTTCGTCACGTTAGAGAAATGTAGGGTATATGACTGGACACTTTGTCACTTTACTCTTTACAATCTAGATCTTTCCTTTCAAATGATACACAGATGGAATATTGCTAACAGCCGTAATTAAATAGTAAATCTATCTTAAGGAGTCAGCCAACGTAGAGAGTAGTAATCTAGATTCAATTATGTTAGGACTATTCATTTGTATTTTTACAGTATGATAATTTCTCAGCACAAAGGGAAAACCAGTTGTACTTTCCAAATGTCTATGCTGGTTGTGTTTAGTCGAAATGTATTGAAAATGCTAACAGTGTGTAGATGAGCTATTGTACTCCAGCCAATTTTTGAGATTAACATTCAAATAAATCCCACTCAGTGCTGTGACATTTCGGTGCCTCTTCCAGCATGTATAACTGCTGCAGCATACTCGAGCCCATCTTTTCATGTGTTTTCTAGCCCTGGCTCTTTCAAAACTGAAGTTCTGGATTGCACCATTTGCTGTTGCGAGGACAAACGTGCTGCAAGGTAGGATGGAGCAAATGTACCCAAGGAGACGGATTGGGTTTAAAAAAAATCTTTAATTTGCTTTTGAAGGGCTGATTGAATTCATGTGACAGTTGCTGAACTTCTGTCAGCAAGATTTAATAAATGCTGAAATATCTATTTTAAGGCTTATGTGAGTTGCAGGAAGAAAGGTGGCATTTATTAAACCCTTTTCCTAATGAGGAGAGTGATCACAATTGATAGAGAAACTGAACTGTTTAAATACTGAATGCGACTGTCTGGAAAATATAATATCTCGCTGTGTGTCATACGTAAAAATGAAAAGGCACTGGAACGCATTATCTGCTTCTGAATCTTTTTGTGTATAAATAGTTTACCTGTGATTTCTTTTTTCCCCCCCCCCTCCGTTATTTTGATCAGTAGATGTTTAAGTTCTTGTCTGCTACAGCTTTATTTGGCTACCGAATTGTGGTTGGAGTGTGTGTTACGTTATATTTGATGGAAAAAGATATCTCAGACAGGCAGTTGCTATTCAGATTTTTTCTTTACTAAATAGCTTAGCCTGACATTGAAGCTTCAAAGTAAATAGGTAGCTTATCACTACTCGGCAGAAATCCCCCGTCTTCACTGAAAATACTTTCTTCCTACATAGTGCAACAGCCCTGTGTTTGCTAACCTAGTCTGAGATGTTTAACATTTCTATGGGCATCTATTATTTTTTCACTGTTTAAACATTTATTTTTAAACTGTGTCACCAACTGATTCAAGCCTGCTTGAGAGGGGTAATTTGTGCAAGCTTGTTTTTTTTTAATAAAGAGAAAACATATATTTTTTTTAAAGAAAGAAACATTTGGTGTATTTGAATATAGTTTTACAGTTCTTAGCTGCTTACCCAGGAATTTAGCACGCTGCTAAACAAGGGTAAGTGACTTTTAGGGTAAAACCGGTGGTAGGGGATATAGCCTTGGCTATATTATGGTTACTACCATTGCAGCTGAGGGGTGTTAGAGCTAGTTGTATTTTCCTCTAAACCTTATACAAACAGCCTATAAAATCTTTAAGAATCGGCTAGATTACATTAAATGACCTCTAGATCATCCAGCTGGCACTAGAATATCTGCAAAAGTAATATGTCCCACATCAGGGAGAAAGTTAATGGTCTGTTTGCAAAGCGTCTTGAGAACATCGGGTGACGTGTACCGTGGCTGTGCAAAGTATTATTATGGCAGGTGTTTGCCAAGTGCAGTCACCGTTTTTAATCTCAGAAGAAACATTTATATTTTGGTTGCAAGTCTCCTGAGAAACCGGGTGAGCAGCAAGAGTGCTTGCCGCCTGCTTTAATCCCTCGAGCTAAAATTTTTAATTCCTGATGCAGCTCTGTGCCGTGGGAACAGAGCGCTGTTGTAAGGGCTGGGAGTCCTGGAAGAAGTTGGCCTGCGTGGTTGTGTCTTGCTTGTTCGAGGACTTTTGTGCACGTGCAAATGGATTTCGATCCAGCCTTCGCATCACTGATGCCTCCTCCATTAGAAAGCCAGCCTGCACGACACCTGCATCCTGCTGGCGGGAGACGATGCGGGTTTCACTTGTGGGGCGCTTGTGTTGGAGGAAAGGGCAGGAGCATTGTAATGCTGTTGGTAATGGTGAGAGAAACTTCTGGTTTCTGAAACATGATAGTGGGTAGTAGGGGTTAAATAAGGGGGTTTCTGCAACATGGAGGTCCCAGGAAGCTTGGTTCAGAGCCACTTGCACAAACTCTGAACTTTCTGGGGCAAAACTAGGAAAGGCGGTGGTTGAAATCTTCAGGTAATTTATAGATGGGGTGCCCATGTGCCCCCCCCTCCCCTTCCCAGGGTCAGTGGTCACTGTTGTCTCCTAACCAGGTAACAAGACTGCCAACTAACTCCCCCACCCCCTACACACTCTTATGCACCTTCAACCAACTACTCTGCACTGTAATGATGGGCCAGCAGTGTACAATCAAATATCACCTTGGGAAGCATATGCAATTGAAGCATCCCGTACATCCCTCTTGCATGTTAAAGTTCAAAGTGCAGAAGCCATCGCAATTGCCAGTCGGGGTCACGGGAACGTGTGCGAACTCCAGGCATTGAGTTCGCTCCAGATGTTGCGAACGCTGGTGCCAGATGTTAGGACATGCTTGCGACGGGGTAACCTGGAGATGGCGTAGCTATACAAAGTTGTCAGCTGTGTAAATACCCGGGGGGGGGGGTTGCCCCCCTGAAAAGTAACCACAAAAAGACCTGCTACAATAGCTTGTAAAACCAGCACTTTCAGAGGGCCGCTCATTGAGCGTGAGATCTTTACAAGCATCTCCCTGGAGCTCACAAAGGATGGTGGCTAAGTATTAAAGAAAAAAAAAGGTTGCAGATCCTTTGATTCATCATCTGTTTAATCAAATGGGTTTCTTATGTTATATACCTTCCTGTCTGGACAGCGGACCGCTCGCTACAGCTGCCGCCTGCGAAGGAGAGCAGCGCCATCGTTGTGGTTTCTGCACTTCGAAGTATAACGTGCAAAAGGAATACGTGGATGCTGCAATGGCCCGTCCAGTTCAGGGTGCTCTTTAATCATCCCAGCAGCGTCCTGCGAGGGAGACCAGCGCAAGTCCTAACGCGCGCTGTCTCGTATCCACCCGTGAAGCCTTCCCCCTCAGGTCTGCATCTCTCCCGAGTCAGAAGTCTTCATGTTCAGTAAAGTAAGAGGTTTATAACTCTGCATCCTTAATGGCAAATGTGACTGGGAGCAGCTTGGGAGGTGAAGTTGGCAGAATTGCATTAGCACTTCAGACTCGTGAATACAGCAGCTTTGGGGTCGGGTGTGGGGAAAGAGAGGCTGAAATTGCCCTTCTTAGCATACATTGAAGCACACTGAATCTAGGAGGTAATAATCAGGTTGTGTGTGGTGAAGGAGTCCAGAATTGCAGACTCAGGTGTTTGGTCAGCAAATTTCAGGACTTTTTGCTGAATTTCCCTGATACTGGAATTTCTTGCTGGGAGAGGAGGGTTGACAGCATCTTTGGAGAGCTTTTCTGTGGAGCTGAATGGTGTGGGCCTTTCGGTTTTTTTACTAAATCAGCATGCAGGGATTATTCTTCAGTTTATTTGTTTCCAGGACCATTTCTGCAAACTGATTTCAGTGTTCTTGCCCTGCTTACAAAATACTCTACGGTGAATATATAGTGAAGGACAGTAGAGGACATCTTATTAATTTCTTTTATTGCCGAGATGCCACATCTGTTTTCTCCCAGAATTTCTCAAAAGGCATCAAACAGCCTCCCCGTACCACTTAACAGGAGGTGGCAGCATAGCTGTTGGGGAAAAACGGTACGTTTGTGTCGAGGAGGGAAGCGGAGGGACAGGTAACGGCAGTGAATTGAACTTCGTTAACTGTAGGCAATTGATAAGCGAAGGAAACTGGAATAGGTGAAATCTCGGTGGCCGAAAGGATTCAAGGAAGAGGTCATTATTTAATGAGAAACAACAAAAGTGCAGCTCTGAAGATGGGCGTAAAGTTGTTGCTAGCTGGAGAAGATACAACCTGCTGGGCCGATGTTAAAAGGTGGAAGCAATCAGTAAATCTGTTCTGCGTTCAGAATTGATGTATCCGTCCCACGTGATCTTATGCACGGCATAGAAAGAGGCCGTGAGGCAGCGTCTGCTTAAAACGAGGCCGGTTTGATTTGCAAATGTTTACCTTGCACCCAGGAGTCAGGTAATTAGCTGAGGAGCGCTCTGAGCCACGGATGTTCATTTTTAAACGAACCTTGGAAAACCGGGGAAGGACTAAACGAACGGTGAAGGGGCTGCCAGTGTAATTCCAGTATTTAAGAGCAGTAAAAGAGATGGTGCGGGGAGTGATGGGCTGTTTTGCCCAGGTTGACATCCAGCTGAGCAATGGGATGATTAATTCAGATCTCTGATCAAAGAAGAATTAGAAGCTTAAAAATTGTCAGTCAGCATGGCTTTGTGGAAAGTAGGTCTTGTCAAGCAAACCTGTTATCATTTTTTTTTTTTTGACAAGATTACAAGTCTGCTTGATAACGGCAGCTGTGCTGATATAGCACTCTTGGATTTCTCCAAGGCATTTGACTTAGCACTACATGACATCTTGATTAACAAACTCGCATTATATGGAATTAGCAGGGCACACATTAGATGGATTAGAAATGGTCTCGGTGACAGACCTCAAAGTAGCTGCTAATGCCGAGACACCAGCGAGCAGGAACGTTACTCTAGATGCCCCGATGGGACTCGTCGGTCCAGCATGACTCGAGATTTGTATCCCTCCTCTAGCGTCTTTAGGAAAGTTTGCAGATGACAAATAACTGGTCGGAGTCGTCGCTGAGGACAGGTGACGGCTACTGATGGGACTCGCCTGGTTGAATGGGCAGAGCTCAGCAACAACAACAACAACAGCCTTTCCCATAGGATGGGAGATGCGTCTAAAAATGCAAAATTATAAAATGTGTGGGTGATTTTTTTTGTTAACGCAGCCAAATGCAAGTTCAGCTGTGCAGGAGGAAAGACTGGAGGGTATGCTCGTAGCGGGGAGAGTGGGAAGCGGTGACTCGGGAGAGGATTCAGGTGAGCTCTCAGTGGCTAAGTGAGCAGAATATGGTCCTTGTGTGTGTTAGAAGGGCCTGTGAAGTAGACTGGACAAGCGCTCTGGTTTCTTCATAAAGCACTGGTGAGATTTGTAATTGGCTCAGCCTCTTCTGATTAAACTGAAGGGAACCGAATCGTTTGTGCGACTTCTTTGAACTCTCCAGTATTTCCACGTTCCTCTTGAAATGGGGCCCCCAAAACCGGACACAAGATCCTAACAGCATATAGCTACATCCACGCGGAAGAGAGATGTTATGGTGGGGGGCTTTTCAGTCTCATGGATCCAGGCATAGTGATTCGGTGGCTGGACGTTGAAGTTAGAAAACTCAGCCTTTCCTATCAACGCGGTTGATTCAATGTCTGGATGGTTTACCTGGGGAGACGGACTCCTCCAGTGGGTCTCAACCTTGCTAGACTTAAGCCATCGCTCATCGGACTCAAGGTGTCCCTCCATGACCCTTGTGAATTGAGCAGTGCCCTGTTTCGGAAACCTAATTTATTGTAGCTTATTATTCAGGTTGGGTATTGGGGAAAATAATTCTCACTAGGAGGGTAATAAAACACTGGGGCAGGTTACCCAGCGAGGCAGTGGGGTCTCCATCCTTGGAGGTGTTGAAGACCTGGGTAGACAGAGCCTTGTCTGGGATGACGCAGTTGGGGCTGGTCCTGCTTGGAGCAGGGGGTTGGACTGGATGTGACCTCCTGAGCTCCCCCCCCGCCCTCATTTCCTAGTGCGATGTAGTGCTTGCCTCCCTGCTGTGGGGGTGTGGAGCAGACAGGGTAGGGGAGTCTGAATTTGCCCTTACTTGCTTATCCCCTTAGACATCCTGTGGCACCCTTTAAAAGATCTCGTGGCACCCCAGTGTGCCCCAGCGCCCCTATTTAAGAATCAGTGGGCTCATCATTGCTGCTGGTTCTTTAAGAAAGATAGCTCATCTTGCTTTAAAGGCACTGCTTTTTAACTTCGCTTCTGGGGAAAATTGGACTGCCTTTTTTTACCGCAGGTCAGATTATGTGCTCGCCGTGTTCTCTTCCACCCCAACCATCATTTTATGAAAAACTCCTGGAGGAAAACTCTTGGCAACAAGTAGGCCAGACCTGAAATGATAACAAAAGCCCTTTCTGTCATTTTTTCCTCCTTATCTGGCATTTTTTAGAGGAGAACTTGTCATGTGTGCATTTTTGCTGTTAGTGAAAAGGAATAACCTGAGCCTCGGATCTTTATCGCAGGCGGAGCACTGGATTATCCCATAGGCTTATAATGGACTAACCTTTGTGCACATCCTGCTGGCCTTACTCCTGCGAGTAGCCTGAGTTGGGTGCAGCTGAGCTGTTGGGTAAATTTAAATAAGGCAAGGCAGCCGTATCTAGACCTCCTCGGCACTAACCTCTTCCTCTAAAGGTAGCGTCGGCACTAGGAGCACCGAACCAAAGCTGCCCCAAGGTGCACACGATTTATGCAGTCTTACCGATAATCTTTTTTCCACGTGATCTCCAACTGCAGCTGGAGCGTGAGAGCGCAGCATTGCTGATGTACCAGCCCCTGGGCCATGCAAAGGCCTTTCTCCAGCACTGGCAGGCAAGGTTCTTTGGGTGCGTGGGATCTTTTTTTTATGAGTCCGAGTAAATCATTGGCAAAAGTTGTTCTTTGCAAGCTTTCGGGCACAAGCTTGCAAGGAACAACTTTCCCAACGATTTACTTGGTCTCATAAAAGATACCGCATCTACCCAAAGAACGTCGTCTACCGAAGTCCTTAGACCAACACGGCTATACAGCACCCCTTTCTCCAGCACGGCTGTACCGGTCAGGATCGTGTCCTTGTTCAGAGCCCTGACAGCACAGTGATGCCGCAGCCTCATTTTCTCCTTTTCCCAACTACATCCTGTCAGCCGCTGGAACAAAGACGACCTCTGTCAAAGGCTCGCGTCGGCAGGAGCCCGTCTGTATTCCGGGAGACGGAGCTGATGGGTTTAATGCAAGGCGAGAGCTCGACAGGGTGTGTTGAAACTCTTCGCCAAGAGGTGAGGAGAGATGCTCCCATTAACAGCGCGAGGTGTGCATGCCCCGTTGGAAAGGGAGCAGAAAGTTGGTGGGCAGTTCTCGGCCAAATCCTTTATTCTGATGAAGTCTCGCCTTCTAACAGGTTTCCTGATTCCCTTCCCTCCCTGCTCCTCTTCATTCAAATGTTTCACTAGACTTGAAAGTGCCTTTGCAGAGTTGTCTGGGAAGCCAGCGTGCAGCCTCCGCTGTGAAATATTGGGTCAGCCTGTTCAGAAACAGTCAGATTTATTTTTATTTTTTCCCCTCTCTGCTGCTCATTCTTCCAGAGGATTAGTCGGCGTGCTCCGGCTGCCAGCGCTCTGACGGTGCCTGCCCCTGGGGGTCATTGCAGGTTTTCTCAAATTTATAAGCTACGGTAAGCAGGTGAAGCCACGCTGGTTTTCCCCCCCTCGCTACTCGCATCCGGGCCCGTCGTAAATCTGAAATATTGATTCACGTGGGTCGTGCTGTTCTGCGAGTGCCCATATTTCTTCCCAGGAACCTGTCTCTAAGGCCTTCACTGAAAGACTGCTGTGTAAAGCAGGGCTATCCAACTTCTGGGCAGCAGGGCAATGTGGCTCCCTTCTTTTCCAAGCGCGCGGTGCGCTCACCTCGGCCACATCCAGGCGTTTGCAACCTGGCCCCTTCCCACAATGTCACCCCATCCCCTTTTCCCCAGGATTGGGGCAGAAGCTGGAGGAAAGAAGGGGAGCCTGCCAGTGTCGGTGCAAGAGCAATGGCTGGTGGCTGGACAGGAGCCCGCAGCCCTGCTGGAAAGGATCTCTCGTCACCCGGGTGGTACGGGATTTGTGTCTCTGAAGCTCCAGGAAACATTTGCACGTGCAGGCTTTCAATATTTCTCTCTGTTCTCAGGGCCCCTTGCTGGGAAACACGCTTCTTCCTTCCAGTCTGCATCCCAACACTCGATCGCGGGGAAGTCGTGCCACGTAGAGGTATGGAGCATGACCCTTGCAGCTTTGCTGGCGCCTCTCCTGAGATCGGAGGCAAACCTTGACCCCCTTGAAAACAATGGGCGCTTCAATGCTGACTTCAGCAAGGCTAGGATTTTACCCCGGGCCTTAAACGTGAGTCAGGGGAAGGACCCTGTTGCGTACGCGGGCTATTGGGGTGGCCCGTTTCCTGTCACCCCTCTGTATGGAAAGACTCCAGTCAGCCCAGTTAGCTCCTCTTGCTCAACATGGATCCAACAGTGCTGAACGTTAAATTGGCGCAGCTTACCAAGCTCCTAAAGTTCATGCAGGATGCTTGTCTCCGGTGTCCTCGCAGCCCCCATGCATTTGGTTGCATTTAAAGGCATTTCCTAGAATTGCCCACACACCCTGCACATCAAATGCCTTTTGGGGGCCCTCGACTGAAGACTTCCTCCTAGGAGTCTCTGCTACCTGATGACCACTGCCAGCGACATAGTCGTTCCTGTCTGGGAAGGACCTGTTCCTGTCAACTGCGCTGTCTGCTGGGTTGTGTAAGGTTGATTTTATTCCATCAGCGTTAGTCATTGCTACTCCCGGGCTCTCTGTCTGTGCGAGGGGGCAGCAGATCGCAGTTCAGATCTTATTTGTGACCCGTGGCTCGAGGAAGGTGCTGACCTGTCAGTTTGATCAAGCTCTGTTGGATAAACTGCTCTAAAAAAGATGGTCTACAAATAAGTGTTAGAGCCAGAAGCTCTTGACTGCTGTAAGCGGTAGAGAGACGCAGAATGGGACTTGGGAAAGCTCAGGGTTGTCAAGTTTACGATGCAGGTGACCCGAATCTGGATTCAGCTTCCCAAGGAGGGGGTGCAGTCCCCAACCTTGGATGTCTTCAAGAGAAGGCTGGACGGGCGCATTTGATCTCCGCAGTATTCCTGCCCAGAGCAGGGGGCTCGGACTCGGTGATCTTCCAAGGTCCCTTCCAGCCCTGCATTCCTAGGATTTGTGCAAGTGCACAGGTAAGGAGAGGGACGGTCTTCAGAAGATACTGGAGCAAGAGAGCATCTACAAAACAAATTGCTCTAAGTCCTTATAGGATTCCTGTTCATCTCATGCTCTTCTACCCTAGCTTGCTCATTAGCTGACGTCAGAGAGCTGGTGATGGTCCTCAGCTGGAAACCAGTTTACAGGCAGTTCCCCAGTGCTGTCTTTTTTATAAATGGACATTCAAGAGTAACAGTCAATTGACTAAGAAACTTCTCTGTTCTATGTTGTGACAACAGCCTGGCTTCCCAAGTGAGTCTTACCTTTAGGGAATATCAACTCAAGAGATGCGGCTGCATTAGGAATATATATTTTTCCCCATAAAGGACTTGGCATGTGAGAATCATGACAGCAAATATTTTAATTTGTTTCCTTTCATATAGGAGGTGTACAGCTATGCCAGCAAACACTGAAGAACTAATTCTGGCATTCTCAGCACAAAGTATACAGCTGTGACAGTCATTTATAATTCATAGCATGGTGTACTGAGACTTCCCTTTGCTTGCAGACATAATTAATACAACAGCAGTCGCAAAAGTAGTTTAAGGGGTTGGGTTTTATTGCTTTTTTTTCTCCCCTATTTTAACTTTATTTTCATTCTCTGTATTCAAAACAACGTTTTAGAAACCTCGGCGCTTCATTTGCATTGGCAAAATAAGTTGTCCTAATTGTTTCCTTTTAACATATGTTTGGAATTGACTCGTTCTTTCTATAAAATATGGAATTTCTTTGCATTTTAATTAGTTAAATAATTTCTGCGGTAGCAAAAACATACTATGTTGAGTTTTTTATGGGACTAAGTTGATAAAGTGTTTTAGGGACAGTCCCTAACTGTTCAGGGATAACTTTTGAATTTTGATTTTTTTTTTTAATCTTTCTTTAAGGGTAACACTTTCTGATGTGATAGCAACTAAGGATCATTGTTAGGCATCCAGTTTATTGACATGCTGTGGAAGCAAACGACACAAAACCAGCCCATTCCTCAGTTGTCTGCATGATTTTGACAGCTGAGTGGTGAATACAGAAGCAAATGAAAGGCAACTGGTTGGCTGTCAGTGGTCGCAGTAGATGCAGTTAGTAATTATTTTTTAAAAAACTGAGCAACGGAGAGAGAAAAAGACTAATTTGCCATGATGTTTAGGAACATTTGCATGTTATTAAAGCTTGTCATTCCAATACCTAATGAAGGCTTTGGATAAAGTGATGCTAAACCTTCATGGATGAGAACCAGAGGGTTTGGTTGAGCAGTGACTCTCAGCCGGGGTGCAGGGGTATCCTGGGGTACCCCAAGCCCCTTTGAAGGGTGCTGCAGGAAGTGGGAGGAGATTAGCAGATAAGGGCAGGCCCAGGGTCTCCCTTGAGGCTTGCCTGGAGTCTAAAATGGTCGAGGACCACTGGGTTAAGGTGCAAAAACCTGCACCATCCATCCTCTGAGGCCTTTTTGTGTCCTCCGGTAAAGGCAGGGAAAACAGATGGGATACCGTAACTCTTTCCAAGTAGAAAATCTTTTCAGTCTTGCATTCCTTAACAGGTTAAAATATCCTACAACAAAGCCACATTTATAGCATAACGAAGCAACAAAGGCATAAAAACCATTTTAAGCAACTCTTTCAAGGTCTGCTTTACACTCCTTCCCATTACAGGCTCTCTCTTCTGACTTCTGCGGTTGACCGGTACCTGCGTTTTTCTATAATACAAAATTGGCTTAAAGGTTGAGGGAGTCTCCGGTTGTCCTCAGACTGGCACAGGCACGTTTCTCTGTTCTTTTCCTTGTTAACTAAGGACAATTGCCTGAACATAGCAGGAGCAGAAACTCTTCAATAGTTCACTTGTTCTGTATTTGAAATGTTATTCCTCAGTGTCGCAGTTGCTTGCTGTGAGACGCAAGAATTGTGGCTTTAGATTAGGGTTGTTTGAGTAGTTCGGAAATATTTGTTCACGTGTTAAAGCCTGTGGTAATGGAGAACAAAGGTAAAGCATAGAGTATATGTTGGTGGGGAAACGGTTCAGACATGAGCTCCACAGGCTGGACCCGATGATCTCGCGAGGTCCCTTCCAGCCCCAATGTCTGTGAAATCTATGAGAAAGGGCTTGTAGTTCTTAAAACCCAAACTTTACTTTACTTTAAAAATGTGTTTGTGGATGCAGCACAACTTGAAGGCCTTTACAGAGATATTTGTAATACTCAAGCTGTAGCCAGCCAAGACCACCTTAAATTTTATGCCTGGCCTCTACTACTGTAGGTCCACATTTTCCTCTGTTCCTAGTGTGCACCCAAAATGCCTTTTTCGGTACAACCTGAGGCACAGTCCACCAAAGCTAGAAGGAAGGACTTCTGTTGACTTCAGGCTCTGTATCGTGGCTTGTCATGTACAGACTGTGGTGCACAGCGGAGTCCGCTGCAGTGGTCCTTTCAGAGTTGACCAAGACAAGTGAAACCTTAGTTGCACAAACAATGTGTTTTGAACTCAAGTTAAATGCAATGGCAGCCGTTCCTACAAAACTTTGAATGCATCTAAATCTCAGCCTACACCAGCTCATACTCCTTCACTTGCACTTCCCTGGGACCACTCCACTAACTTAACTCTTGGCAGCGAATGTCAGTCTCTTCTGCTTTGGGCTCAGATCAAACTTGGATCTGGCTTCTTCCCCTTTCATAATTAGGGTAGGGTCAATCTTGCCATTTGCTCTCATCTTTACAAGTGGTTCAGAATAACGGGATGCCTCTAGCCACGCAACCCAAGTCCAAGACCTGCATCAGGACGGCCCTTGACGTTACTAGCAGCAACTCTGCTATTATGGGTGGCATATCACAGATCTTGCCTGCGATGGTTTGTCTGCAGCTTGTCGAACTTGGGTAGACTAGTTTTGCATCTCGCCGAGATCTTCAGGACAACAGAGATATTAAAAGGTGGACCACAAAGACAAGCTTTCCTCCTCTTGAGCACAAACCGGGGGGGGGGGCTTGAGGTGTGACTTTGAGTGAGTGATCAGCTGAAGGTAGAAGTTGGAGCGTGACTTCAAGCAACTGCATTGAGCTGGCAGAGATGCAGCACCCAAGGCATTAGAAGCAAATTGAATAAAATAAAAAAAAAATACAGTGTAATTGTAGAATGCCTGGGAACTATTCGATGCTATAAAGCAACATTTAATAGTCTATTTAAAAACATTGGCGTAATAGGCATGGAAAAACATATACATACGTCTTCTCCCCCCACCCCCATTCAGATGGTTTAACTAAATTTTAAATGTTTTTTATAGCTAGGGGGAAAGTATGTAGGAAATGTTATTCTCCATTTAAAAATGAATTATCTCTTTGTATAAAAGAAGCAAAGCATATTTTTTGAGGTCATCCCGAAAGCATCATCACTAAAAATTATCTGCTGATGCAGAAAATTAGATTTATTCTTATGTTAGCATTACCATAAAAATACAATTATATAAAAATTTATATTCTCTAAAAGCTTGTAGTAAACTAGGCTTTCAGAAAATAGGACGCTTATCTTTTAAGGTCCAGTTTTAAATAGCCAGATGGTGCTTACAGTGTGGAAGCATAAAACTAGGGAGAGGTAATTCATTGTTTCTGTTTAAAAGAAGTGGCGGGGAAAAGCAACCCGAGTAGGATTCTTATTAATTTTTGTAGAGCACAACTCATGCATATTTGTCTGTCAGCAGAAACTACAGCGACTTCTGCAGCATTTCATCAAAGTTGCCTTAGGTCACTTCAGCTGCTTGGGTGAGAATAGACCCCAGCGGTGCACATCCCGTACCGTTACGTGAAATGTGAAATTTAACATCCTGAGCTGTGCTTCGAAGAACATCTGGGGTAATACAGTGCTGGCTTTTAAGGTTATTTCTCATAGCTGCCCCAAATGCGTATACAGCAGTACACGAAGAGTTACAGAATCCAATTAGCATTTCAGTCTCCTCTTTTCTAAATGAATTTAGGAATCCACTGGCCATCGTAATAACGATTACAAAGGCATTTTTAATCTGACCGTAAGATTAATTTTTTTGTATGCGTATGGCGGCCTTCAGTCCTGATATCTGGCTAGTAATGGGTATTTCTTTACAACTGTGATCGGCTTTTTATGTTGTGGATGTCTTGTGCTGTGGGTTCTTTGCCATACCAGCCCAGGAGGTTTTACCCTTTGTCACTCCCAGTAGCATTTCAGACAGCACAATACAGATTTATGACTTGGGGTGATAGGTGCCATGCCACAGACCAGGTTTTCTGCCATGTCCTTTGCTCAATTCTTGCTTTTCCCCATCTATTTTGCTTGCGCATGGAACACCAGCTGTCCCACCCCCGGAGCGAATGGTGCAAGACAGCAGCTCTGAGGCCATGTAAAAGCCTTTCATCTGAGCGCTTTCAAACTCGCTGTAGCTTCCAAGAAATGGAAAACAGCTGGAAGAAGGAGCAGCGTTCAGCAGCAAGATGAAGACAAGTCTTGAAGGAGAGAGGCTTTTAAAGAAAAAAATTTAAAAACCCAACAAACCTCAACTCTGCACTTCACCCACCAGGTCAGGTCGGTACACTTTCTATTTCCCCTCTTAAATCAACAGTGATTGGCATCGGCTCAAAAGCAGTTTCAAGGCGGAAAGGATGCTGGGATTTAAAAAAAAAAAAAAAGAAGAAGAAAGAAATCCAGAATTTTACTCTGTAGCTACCAGTGACTGAAAACTGCCTTTGGTGAAAAGAAATCAAGCACCAAATTAAAAATGCAGCGTTTCAGTGGCACGTGCCTTGCTGTTTTAGAAAATGAACAAACGTTTTTGAGGTCAGTTGGATGTTTAAAGGGTCTCGTTCTTGAATAGAAGGAGGGACAGCTATGCTTTGAATACTGAAATTTGTATCCTGGTGTATGCACCAACTGATGCAGGGCTTGGGAGCGTTGTGGACGGGAAATCTGATTTCAAAAAAATCTGAGCAGAAGGACTTCTGTTGCTAGAAGCCTTTTCATCTCGGTCCCTACCTTCTTCTCAGGGAAACTCTGGGTAAGAAACGTGAGCCCTAAAGCACTACAGTGCGAGTCTCTCTCCTGTCCTTCGGGGCATTCTTGCATTTTCCCAATTTGCTCTTTCCTGTAGAGGCCTCTGTCTAAAATCATCTGGCATCCCTTCCCTTGTTGGCGTGGGCCGAGCCTGGTGAGAAGCAATGTGAATCCCACAGCCACCAGCTTGCTTGCTTGTTCCCATTATGATTTTTTTAAAACCAAATGGATTTGAGGTGCAGGAACTTCAATAGCCCATCCGGCACGATCAGCTTTCCTCCTGGAGAAAACCCCAACGGCTTGCACTTGCATGCATGCTTGCTAAAAACCAGTTTACTGCTCTTATTGTAGATGTCTAAAGGCTGTAAAGTATGGTTTGTTCCTCCAAACTTGTGCTTTGTGTTTTGGAGAAAGCACACGATTAAAATAACCGTTTTAAAATGAGCAGCAGCAGCTTTGCACAAATACCTGACTTGGGGTATTTAACGTATGTGTAAATTAGCGGCAATGCCAGATTGTCTGTCTCAGAAATGCCATGTCTTTTTTTTAAACATATATTTTATAACACCTGTTTTTTAATATTTGCTTGCCTATAATGAACGGCAACAAAACAATCCAAGTTGGAGCTAATGTTCTTGTTGCTTAGGATTTGAAGGTCTCTTTATGTGTATCAATGACTTCTTAACTTTTTACCATTTTAAAGCTCAGAACAGTAATATAGTTGGCCTGTTCCCTTGAAAAGCTTCTGGGGGAAGGGCACGCGGTTAAAAATGACTCATTTTGCTGCACTTGACTGTATCTGATGGAGCGTCTTTGTGTTTGCCTTCCCTGTCTGCGTGCTATGGAGTGAATTACAGTCATTAGTGCTCCTTTGCTGCTCTAGCTGGTAACCGGTGAGTGTTTTATTGATAGATTTACCACATTTTATTCAGAAAAATGTTGCTCTTGGATTGCTGCTGTTTCTGGTTCATCCTGTTTATGCAGCACATCATCATTCCAGCGACATGCTCTTCTGTTTGTACCCTACACCTCTGGGGCGAATTACTGATCGGCACAGTTTAAATCTCATTAGGACTTCAATAGAGGACGGTCACTTGGGGGTTTCCTTCAGCATCCTACTGCCTTTGGTACTTCTAGCTCACAACCAGGCCTGCCTTTCTAGCCCTGCCAAATAAAAACCCTCCCTTGCAAGAAACTTGGGAGGTTAGCTACATCTCCTAGGTGCTACCGTCAAGACACGTGCCTTGGTTTGAGAGCTTGCTAGAGAGTAATGGAAGGTTCTTCATCCCGCGTTTTTGCCTCTGTCTGCTAGAGGTTGAAATGGAGTTGGATCCAAAAAAAAGTACTTTTTCCTCCAGTGTGGTAGTGCACGGCACTGCCCTGCTGTTCTCCTTGTCCATGTCTAATAGACATTGGACGTAGACGTAGGCGTGTCTATTGTCTTGTGTCTAGACATTAGATATACTGTATAATGTCTCTGTTTAATAGACATTAGAGGCATGCTTGGGTGGGAAGGGCTTCACCTGTCTCCTAAAGGCAGCCGTGTCTTCTCTTCCAGGTTGGCCGACCTTGTATGGTGTGCTTTAAATTCCACCAGGGAGGACTACACCTCGGGTGCTCGGGGCTGCAGGGGGGCGGTCGGGAAGGCCAAGGCGGAGATGGGACTGGGACTGGTGACCCGGATCAAGGACAACAAGAAGTCCTTTTTTAAATAGAGGGGGCAAAAAGAAGGTACTGGGTAATGTGGGGCCTCTGCAAGACACACTAGGAAATCTGGTCGTCACACCAGATGACAAAGCTAACCTATTTAATAATTTCTTTGCCTACATTTTTCCTGAGCAGGGACCGGATCAGCCCACCAACTGGGACCCCTCAGGCCCTGGGGAAGACGCACCCAGGCACAGGGTCAGTGAGGATCTAGGACTGGACATATTTAAACCAGCAGGTCCTGACAATCTCCACCCCAGAGCGCCGAGGGAATTAGCAGAGGTCATTGTGGGACCCTTGGCATGGCTTTACGAGCATTCGTGGTGCTCTGGTGAGGTGCCAGAGGACTGGAAAAGGGCCAGCATGGTTCCCATTTTCAAACCCAGCAAACTACAAGCCAGTTAGTCTTACCTTCGTCCTGGTTAAGCTTTTTGAGAGAGTTATCCTGGCGCATGTCCGCGAGGGCCAGCAGGAGAGGTGATGCTTAGGGGCACCAACATGGGTTCATTCGAGGCAGGTCCTGTCAGACCAACCTGGTTCCTTCTAAGACCAGGTCACAACATCCTTAGACGCAGGGGTAGCAGTGGACGTAGTCTTTCTGAGCTTCAGGAAGGCCTTCAACACTGTCTCCCACCCCATTCTCATTAAAAAACTAGGGGACTGTGGCGTCAACACCTTCACAGCGAGATGGGTCGCTAACTGGCTGGAGGGCCGCACCCAGAGAGCGGTGGTGAACGAGTCTTATTTAACCTGGAGGGATGTGGGCAGTGGGGTCCCCCAGGGCTTGGTCCTTGGGCCCGCACTGTTCAACATCTTCATCAGTGACTTGGATGAGGGGGTAAAAAGCACCTTGTTCAAATTTGCTGAAGACACTAAGATGTGGGGGGAAGTGGGCACACTAGAAGGGAGGAATAGGCTGCAATCGGACCTAGACAGGTTACAGGGGTGAGTGGATGAGAACAGGATGGGGTTCAACACTGACCAGTGCAAGGTGCTGCGCCTGGGGAGGAAGACCCAGCAGCAGAACTACAGGCTGGGGAACTCCCTTCTCGTCAGTGCAGAGGCAGAAAAGGATCTTGGAGTCATTGATGCCAAAATGAACGTGGGCTGGCGGTATGGGGACGCGGTCAGCAAGGCCAACCACACCTTGTCGTGCATCCACAGATGCATCTCGAGCAGGTCCCAGGAGGTGATCCTCCCCCTCTATGCGACACTGGTCAGGTCACAGCTGGAGTTCTGTGTCCAGTTTTGGGCGCTGCACTTCAGGAGGGAGGTGGCCAGCGTGGAGAGGGTCCAGAGGAGGTCACCTTGCATGGTCAGGGACAGTAGGGCAGGCCTTATGACAGGGGCGGGCAATTATTTTGGGCGGAGGGCCACTTGATGAGTTTTGGTGAGCTGTCGAGGGCTGTATGGGTTGCCCCACCCTCTGGTTGCCCTCTTGGGACCAGAAGTCCCGCCCCCTTGCCCCTGATGTTTGCCACTGGAAGTCCCTCCCCTTGCCCCTGGAAGTACTCCTTTTGGAGAGGTGGCCTTGGACCCAGCCCACCCTATCAGGCCCTAGGCATCAAAAACTGGCCAATCCCCCCCACCTATCACTGGTGCCAGCATGACCTGGGGGTCTTCAATAGGAGGCTAGATGATCACCTTGCCGGGGACATCTGACCCCAGTACTTTTTCCTGCCGTGACAGGGGGTCGGACTTGATGACCTGCTCAGGTCCCTTCCGACCCGACCAGCTATGAAACATGTCTAGAGATTGCTAGATGTTAGACATGGACATTAGACATGCTTCCTAATGTCTAGGTCTAGGTCTTGACCTTAGAGCTGAGGTCTGTTTGGTTAAGTGTGTCACTCCGAAGGAGTTGGTAATGATCAACTATCCATAGCAGCTGATTATCAGTATTTAGGGTTTTTTGTAAGCTTGGATTTTGCTTGACTTATTGAGACACGGTAAAGAATAGGTTTTAGCATTTCTAATGAAGGAAAAAATCGAATTACAAATTGCGTGCAAAAGTTATCCACTCTGGCTTTCTGGATGAAAATTGTGTGTTTCTATAGATAAATACTTTGTGTGTAATTTCTTTCTACAAAAATTCAGAGCACTTGTATACAAGAATTACATGAGGATAAGGGAGTGAAATAATCAGAGATTTCTTTGCGCTTGTACATGAACTCATGTCTAACCCAGAAGATAATCCTACAAAAAAGAATGGTTAATCCTTTTGTTTTACTGAGCTAAAAAATGTATCCAATGCTGAATGAGCATCGGCTGGTTTAACCAGTGCTATGGAGGGCATTGGTCAGGACCTTTAAACAGGCTAATTATCAGCTGCCAAGTCCGTTGTGATTCTGTCTGTATGCGTGTTTACAGTTGTCTGCACTTTTTAATCATTCGTGACTCGTCCAGGGCATTGTAGTCCAAATCTGTAGGGCTCTGGTGGGAATTTAACTTGCTGATTAATAAGACAGGAACGATAAGCTGTCCCGCTGCCCAGCCGACCACATGCCACTCGTGTAAAAGCAAAGACCTGTTGGTTCCCGGTGGACTTGCTCCCCACTTGTACTTGAAAACCTCTCCCGTCTTTGTTTTTTGCAGGTATGATGTGAATATGCGTTGCCTGGCAGCTCGGGTCAACTATAAGACTTTGATCGTGATCTGCACTCTCTTCACGCTTGTCACGGTGCTGCTGTGGAACAAATGCTCCAGCGATAAAGCGGCTCAATTCCCCCGGAGTCTCAACAGCGGCTTCCGCGTGGACAGTTTGGAGAAGCGAGCGGCGGCTTCGGAGAGTAACAACTATGTGAACAGCCTCGTGAAGCAGCAGAGCGAAGAGGCATCGCCGCAGGAGCAGCAGAAGGCCCCGCCTATCGTGGGCGGCTTCAACAACATCGGGAACAAAGTTTTGGGACTGAAATACGAGGAAATCGACTGTCTGATCAACGACGAGCATACGATAAAAGGGAGGCGAGAGGGCAGCGAGGTCTTCCTGCCCTTCAGTTGGGTGGAGAAGTACTTTGAGGTCTACGGGAAGGTTGCTCAGTATGATGGGTACGACCGGTTTGAATTCTCCCATAGCTACTCCAAAGTGTACACCCAGAGAGCCCCCTACCACCCCGACGGCGTGTTCATGTCCTTCGAGGGCTACAACGTGGAAGTGCGCGACAGAGTGAAGTGCATCAGCGGCGTTGAAGGTCAGTCTGACCCGCTTTATTACAGCTGAAATGCCCCTTAAAGCTGGCTGTCGTCATTAGAGATGCAAGGCTTATTTTTTGTTCCGCAACAGCAGCGCTCGAGAGGTCTCTGGCTTCCCGAAGTCTCAGTCGGGGTGTCACCAATGCAAGCCTCAAGCTAGCATTGTGCTGTTCTTCCAGCTTCCTTCGTGCGTCTCTAATGCAGCTGGTTGGAAGCACCAGAAGGTCCTCTCGTGCTTCACTGCGCAGCCCTGTGGAGACGGGTTATAATCTCAGGGCAGAGGCACAAAGCACCAGAGAGCATTTTGGGTCATCTGTGCAATAGCATAAGGCAGAACTGCCTATTCAGGAGTATTCTCTATTCAGCAGTCACACTGCGTTTAACAAGATAAGACCTTATTTGTTTTCATTCATACGTGTGCGAGTTAACGGAACGATTTAACCTCCCACTTTGCAAAGCCTCTTTATAGCAAAAAGATGACTACTGTGCACCACGAGCAAATAGTGCCGGATTGAATGCATGCAGATGTAACTGGGCCCAGCATGCGCTTTGAGCCAATTGGGGTATCAGAGCCATTGTAATTCCTGCAGGCGGATGAATTGCTTGAGTTAAAGATGAGATCATTTAAACCATTTTAAAGCTTTGTCACGTAAGACCGTGAGGAAAATGAAAAGCTAAGTGTAGGACCTTTCTGCTTTGTATGTGGTGAATCCACACAGCCCATGACTTGTATGCACAAGTGCTCTGGTGCCGTCTTATAGTACCAAGAATGCATTACTCTTACAAAATTTACTGTAGAATCGATTCGCACTCTTTGGCATATTTGTAGACAAAAGCTAAACTGTTTCAGGGAAATGAAATGCATTGATAGGATGATGAATTTTTAATTTAAGGGGAAAATTACCAGTGTGCAAGCTGCTGACTGCACCCCTGAAACATCACACGTGTGTGCGCGCGCACATGCACACGTATTTCATAGTCATTAGTGGTATTCCACTGTATGTTAGCATCAGCGTTTTACTTCTGTTATCTGGTTGCTTCTAAGCCCCTGCACAAAATAGGATTATTCATATGGAAAAAATGCCCGGGAGTGAATGCCCGGTGTCTGAATTAATCACAAACACCGTTGTCCTTCAGGTCACATTCCAGAGAACACCGTTATCAGCGGAGTGAATATTTCTATTGCACCTTTTCCATCAATATCTCAATAGTTTTAATCTCGAGCATACATTTGGAAAAATATGTAAACTGCTCTGTTGCAACACATCTCTACCAGCAGCGGGCTTTAGAAACCTTAAAAGATTCTTTCGAGATTATTGAATTTGTTTTGCTTTCTTGAGCTTAACTGCCACGTCTGATTCCCTGCATCTGCTTTTAAACACTCAGTTTACTGTTTGTTTCAGCCTTTACTGGACCTTGCCTTTAACAGAGAGGAGCATCACCATCCTATTTCAGCTCCCGCTTCAGTAAAATAGTCGGGGAGAGAGAGATGCAGTTAATCTCAAACTAAGCATGCGAGTGGTTAAAAAAAAAAAAAGGGACTTGTGCAATGCTATTATTGGTTCCATTTGAACTGCGTCCCAAGGTGACCTAGCTCTGAATTAGGCCAGACGTTTTAAAAGGCCTTCTAAGCGACTCTCCTGTACCACAGACAGGGCTGGTTCTACCCGTCGTGGCTGCCTCAGAACTGCAAGCAGGCTAGAAACAGGCATTGCCTTTGTGCCACCATAAACGTTTTGCATGTCCGGACGAAGCCCAAGCAAACAGACACTTGTCTCCTCATTGCACCATAAATGTCCAGAATTGTGGCTACAACAGTAGGTGGTAAACCTTTGTGCCACATTTTCACAGCGGGTGTGTGTTTGCTTTATGATGGGAGAGCATGGGCAGCCCAGAACTACCCGTGCGCTCCCGCCGCCCCAGACAGGAGTCCAGTCCCGCACACCCCAGGAAGGACCTCCAGAGTGCCAGGAGCACCTGCCTAGATGTCCCTGCTTGGAGAGGCCTGCCCCCATAATCTTCCTGCCAGGGATTCCCCGGGCAGGCGTGTCACACTTCCACACCCCAGCTTGGGACAGCGAGAAACACCTTTGTTGCCCACTGGAGCGGCTGATCCTGCTCCATGGACAGCATCCGCCGATAGCCTTCGAGACTAGATACCGTTCAGCACAAATGCTGTGTTTCTCAATGCTGGCGACTGTTCTCATGAGATGAAAGTGTTCTCCCTGTTTCTTCTATTACATTAAGTACCTTTGGGAAACTTCAGCCAGTTGCTTTGGTGTTGGCTGTGTTTATCTAGACCTGTGGTTCTCGACCGTTTTTAGACTCGAGGCTCTCCTTGGAAAAAGCCAGCTCTGAGCTTTCAATCTTTTTTTTTTTTTTCCTTCTTTTTTTGACTACAGAAAAATAGTAGAGCTGTTCTTCTGTTGCGAAGAACTCAAAAGCCCGCAGCAGGGCAGAACACGGTTAATGGCGTGGGTTCCTATTTGAAATCAGAGTTTCTCTTGTGAATGGTGTTTGCACACCTAACAGTGCTAACATTGTGTGGCACACTTGGGGGGGTGTCTCTTGGCACCCTGTTTGAGAATAAGGAATCTGGATAGTAGGGCTGGAATGTCGTTGTAGACGTGATGGTCCAGCAAATGCCGTGAGGAAAGGCTTTTATGTGACTTTTTTTTTTTCTTTTCATGGACCAGCTGTAAAGCTGGGAGAGCAAGAGCGCCTGATGACCCAACGCTTGTCCATTAGCACTGCCCAACTGTACCGTGCATCCAATCAAAGATGGCACAAAAATAGCTTCGTAGACAATGAGGGCGGAAGGGAGCTCAGGAGGTCACATCTAGTCCGACCCCCTGCTCTGTGCAGGACCAGCCCCAACCACATCATCCCAGCTAGATTTTTCCATTCATCTAGGTGGGTGCTTTCTATCTAGGTCATTCTACCCCTCTCCATCAATGACTACCCCCTAATTGTGACTCCAGGGCTTTAAAGCACTGTCTGCTTTGCACGTTAAATATAGCGAATGCCTGCTGCTGGTCATTTTGCGGCACCCTCGACACTATTCTAACACGTTTCAATTAAATAAGATGCACTGTACAAAACAGTGCAGCCCCTCACCGTCCTGCAACTCCTTTGTGTGCAAAACGTGTAGGCTGCAGACAAATGTGCAACACGTTTTGGCGACGAGTATTTCGGGTACAACCTGGTGGGAACTGAATCGACCCAAATTGCCGAGCATCGTTTACCTACAGATTTGGTGTTAGCAGCTCGCCCTTTAGAGCTGTCCCTGTGGGAGGTGATGCCCGAGCCTCGATGCGGGTGGGGGAATAAAATGACAGGTGTCTGGCAAACAGATTTGATGGGAGAATTAGTCACAGCCAGCGGGGAAGACTTTGCATTGTTATTCTGCATCATTTTGTTCAAAGTAGGCTTTTATTGTCGCTTAGCAGCTCCTCTTTCTCACGTCTATGCTTTACCTTGTCTCTCTCCTACAAGGTTAATATGTTGCCTCATGTCCTGTGACCTGGAGAATTTAATCATGTCATCTCCACACATTAACAGCTACAAATAAGGCTTTTATAGCAGATTTTCATTTTGTGCGTCTTCCGATCCCAATGCACGCACCCTTAACGGGGAACACTTAGCATTAATAAGCAAGCTAGCTTCCAGCAGTTGAGATAATACACAGTACTTAAATATTTCCCTTGATGCTTTTACTCTTCAAGCAGTAGTAGTCCATCAAGTCGCTATCAAGAACACTTATTATTAGTAACAGGGAGCGCAGAAATATATGAAAATGTATCATCTTTAATTTAGTTTAACTAATCTTTTCATTACGCCAGGTTTTAGGCACCGCTGGCTTCTGCGCTTGCTGCTTCCAAAGTGGGAAATGATGCGACTGCCACAGTATTTATTTTTCACTTTCAATTTGCTTTGCTCTTTGTCCCCATCCAAAGGTTTGTGGGGCAGGAATCCTAGCTTTCCTTTCCGCGGGAGATTCGGCTTTTAAGTTTCTGTTGAAAGACTGAGGAATTGTTTTAGTTGAAAAGGAGCCCGATTTGAAGAAACCTTTATCCAAAGGCTTAACTGCCGTGTGCTGCTCGTGGACTTCCGTTCTTCTTATAGCTCATCAAGCTATTTTAGCTAAATAGGCGGAAGGTAGGGCAGGGTCACACCTTGGAGACTACTTGGCTCAAAGAGGCACGTGCTTTTATGCTCACCTCTTTGTATATAAATAATAGCCTCCTTCCCTGTGTTCGTGCCCACATTGTCAGTCATGCAGTGTTATATCTGTCACACTGGTTGCCAGGGCTGTGAACGGCATGGTATCGTTGCACATCTGAATGGATATTAATAAGGGCACCAAGTCAGAGGCAGTTGGATAAAACAAAGGGAGCCTTCATTTCTGGGCTCTGGGACAAGGCAGCTTCTTCAGAAAAACCCTAGGAGCAGCCAGATTGAGAGGAGAGACTTCGGCTAGAGTCTAGGTTGCCACTTCTTTAACTATACATCATGTCAAACCTACCAAACTTGGAGCGAGGAGCACTCGTAGGTTCTGCTAACAGCAGAGCGGAGCCGCCACGCAATTGTATTGGCATTATTTCAATAACTACATGTAATAGGGTTGTAGCTGGAGAGCTGTCGTAATTAGTGAAAGTGTGTAGGTGTCGAGCAAAATTGTAGGTTCCGCATCAATTAACTTGAGCCAGATTCTAGGAATAACGAGGACAGAGCTTTAAATTGCCAACGACTTATATTGTGGGGATTCTGCAGAACGTGGCATCCTTTGGGATTTAATGGTCTCCGAGGTGGAAGGGGAAAATCCATGCAAGCATGCGATATCTATGGACAAGCGTGGGGTTTCGGGTAGCAGCTGCCTGCCTGCCTGGGTGGTGCAACACGAGGACTTCATTCTGCCTTTCGCATCTGGTCCATTTTGACAGCAGCTTTTTATTAACTGCAGACGGTGTAATAAGGAGAAAGTGACCTCTTTGAACAGGGCTTCTTTGTGTGGGCCTGTGAACTAATGATGGGAGGTTATAAATACTATTTACCAGTATTTACATGGATAGAGGCGGGGATTGGGGAGTTTTAAACTGCTTTTTACATGATCTTACAGAATGATTTGTGGTTCCTGCCCCCATGTCTATAGGTGTGCCGTTATCTACACAGTGGGGGCCTCAAGGCTATTTCTACCCAATCCAGATTGCACAGTATGGCTTGAGTCACTACAGTAAAAACCTGACGGAGAAACCTCCTCACATAGAGGTGTATGAAACGGCCGAAGACAAGGACAAAAGCAGCAGGCCTACTGACTGGACTGTCCCAAAAGGCTGTTCTGTTGCAACGGTGTCCGATAAATCCCGGTTCACGAACGTGAAGCAGTTCGTCGCTCCAGGTGGGTTGCTGTAGAGTCGTAGCAGATAAACTTGTGTATTTGCAGGGAGGTTCCCAGGGACTTCGAGGATCAAGTACAGAGGTGTATATCCTTGATTTGGGGGGTAGAGGGATTCCCGTCCATGAAACATCTACTCCTTTCTCTCAGCCTCTTCATTTTTTCTTTCCTTCTAACTTCCAGCTTATTTTTTTCTGACTTTTAACTCGCAAATGCGCCGTAGCTGTATTACGGAAGACATGGTGCTACACAAGCAATTGGAGGAGCCACCTCTTTGGGCTGCCATGCCTGTCAGAGGCAGGAAACTTCAGAATGGGTTCGGGAGTATACAGCAACACTTGCCTCAGCCCTTTTTTCTAAGCATTTTAAGGCCAACATGGTCTCATGAAATCTTTTGTAGAGCCTTACCTATGTGGCCCTTCCTTTAGCAGCCCCCACAGGCAGAAACTTTTTGCTTGATGTAGATATTTGGGCTGACTTGCTATACAAGGTCTTTCTGCCATAGTTAGCCCATCGGTCCAGGCCTCTTTCAGGCTAACAAGAGGAGGCCATGCTCAGCCGGAGAATGCTTTTGTGGCCACAGCGCAACGCTGTCGATTTTGTGTAGCCAGGGCTAGTCCGCAAGCGAGTTACGGTGGTTGGCACATACCTCTTTTGGTTGTTTTCAGGTGAGGGAGATCTTTAATAGATGGGATCTGTAGGTTACAGAATGGAGCAGCTGCCCGGTTCAGTAAAGCTTGAGTGCGGGAAGATGATGGAATTGGGTCTGAGGGCTTTCAGGGAGATCTATCTTGCTCCTACTCCTGGGGTCTGGTGCGACTGTCTGTGCCCTCTCTCCGGTCATCTTTGAGTCTATAATCAGTCACCGGTAACTTGGATCATCATCTCTGCATAGCAGGATCCCTGAGGTTGCAGTGGGTCTCTGTTGTCACAGCAAAGGAGGCGCCCAGGAGGAAGAGGCTGGTGAGGCTTCCTCTGTCCAACTGATCCCCAGCTCCCATGCCAGCCCTTTGGGGGTGAGAGCAGCTGGAGTGACTTTGGAGAGCCTTTCTGCTATTTTCAGGGGTGGCTGGCTATGAAGAGCCCACCCAGAGGCCTGTGCTGTTTACTTCCAGCTGTAGCCAAGGCTTTGCTCTGATGCATGGCCAGCTAATGCATACGTCTCTCCCTAGAGCCATAGGGTGCATCTACACATGTGCTTTTTAATGTGCATTACTTTACTTTAATGTGCATTAAAGCATCACTTTAAAAACAGTGCTATTAATGCTCATTAAAATAGGATAATGTGCATTAAACATAGCTAAAAAGCATGCTTTTTAAGTGAATGCGCATTAAGACAGGCTAATGCACATTTTCTAGTACCTCACAATGGAGGTACTAGATTTAATGTGCACTAACTAAAGCACATTAATGCATCTGTAGACGTGTCCATAGGTCTCACTCCACTCCTGGTGCTTTTCAGATGTACTGCTGCTTCCTCTGGCGTTTCGTCATATTCCATTTCATACTTAACAAAATAAGCCATGGATAAAATTCATTATTTTATGCAACGATTCCCCTTGTCTGAAGACAGCCTCATTAATAAGGACATAATGTATTTTCCTCCTTAATCAATACCCATTAGAATTAATGAGTCCATTACTTAAAAAGACAATGGAGTAATTTTAGTCAGCACCTTGGGCCTGGGTCTCCGAGGAAGAGATTGTTGAGAACACTCTTGTGTCTTTGTAGTAGATAAATAGAAGGAGAGGAAAGGTTATAGGATCTCTTATGTATTCTCCCCTCATCCTTTATTGATGGCAGAGTAATCTTCAGACCTTGAAGGCCACACTTCGCATCCCCTTATTTTAGATGCCCTTTAGTAATGGATTTATGAGCACTTAATGCAGTGCAAATAATAGGCAACCTTTGGGGTTTTTTTTTTAATTTGGTTCTTAAAATTTTCTGTTTGCCCACTTCCTGTTTGTGTGATGGGAAGCAAACGGGGCTGGGATAAGTAGAAATGGGAGCTGGCGTGGTCGGCTGATGTGCTTTCACAGAAGCCCAGACTTCACCGCATTCTCCAAGTATCAGCTGTGACTTCGGTAGTCACCTACAGTAGAGCTGTTGGGTTGTAGCCATGTTAGGCTAAGGACGTAGGCAGACAGACCAGGTTCTTTGGGTAGATGGGATCTCTTTTACTGGACCAGCTAAGTAGTTAGAAAAATTGTTCTTTGCAAGCTTTTGGGCACAAACACCTTTCTTCAGGCATAGGGAGAGTCTGGTGTTTGTGTGCTCTCCTGGGTGGAATAGAAGCCATAATGCAGAATACTACAGGTCTGTGAGAATGCAGATGCCAGGCAGTGGGGATCAATGAGAACGAGAGACTATAGGTGTGAGGAGGTGCTTGGGTTGGGGGGAAGGTGGCAGAATCTAGCTGGTAAAATCCAGACGGGTTACCTGGGGTTACACCTACACACTTGCAAAAGAGTGCATTTAGTGTAGCAAAACACAGCTAGTGTTCTCTAGGTGCTGAGTTTGAGACCTTGGAGGAGCTTAGCTTTGACTTTTTGAGCATTTAAAAAAAATGCATTTATTAACCAAAATAGGAACAGGTGGGATGAAGCCTTATAAGGCAAAATGTGAAAACAGTCTTAATGCCGAGTATAATGGATTTGTCAGGGAAATGGGAAAAGCCCTGTGGACTTTCAGGAATAGGGGTCATAACTCATTTATTGCACTTAGAAATATTTATGGGATATTTCGCACATCAAGAAACAATTGCCTCTCGCATGAGAATTTTATGCCTGGAAAAACCATTAATTTAGAACGACTGCCCAAGTGTTTATCGTCCCTCTGTGCTTTCAGAATGATAGGATCTGCATGCAGGCTAACAAACTAATTTTTCCTTTGATCATCTTAGTTTGGGGGGATTAAGATTTTACTTTTTGGAAGGCAGCCTGTGAAGAAACACTGGGCTTCACGGTGGCATGTTGCTTTGAAAACTTTTTTAATTGTTAGCACATGTGAAAACCAGAAAGCACTGGGAATTTTGCCCTTGTAGATGTTTAATTCTCACACACGCACACACTGAAATGTGAAGTCATCTTATTTTGTGTTCATTTTCCCCCTAAACCGATCAGTTCCCTGCTCTTGGAGCTGTCAAGGATGCAGAGATGCAGCTAATAGATTTCAGTTTTAGTCCCGGTGGATTTCTAACTACCTGTTTCTTTCTCAGTTCACCAAGCTCTTGTGCTAAAATTGCCATTGTCTGTTGAAAAAGCCAGCGTAAAAGCGGCCTTGCTGTGACTGCACGGTTTCTCTCCGTTTCTGCTTCTGCTTCCAGTGTGAAACTGTGATGTTATTTCCTTGCAAATTTGCGAGCTTCTGAATATCAAGGCAGGTTGTCTCTGGTGCGCTGCTAGTCATCAAGCTTGATCCTCAGTTCTGCCTTCACAAATGCCCGTTGCCTTCAGCGGGTTTGCAGAGTTAGAGCTGATGTGCTGGGAATCACTAAACAATTAACCTGATAACAACAGGATCTGATACAAGGTTGTGTTTGGGCAAGTGAAGAAAAAAGTGAGTGGTTAATTATCTCGGGCACAGGGTAGTTGATATGATTTATCTGACTGCGAGTCTAAGAGCAAGTAATCCCAGACTATGATGAAACGCTGAATTTATGTGCATCGAACTGCATTCTCATGGCCAGTTCCTATAGCGGTAGGTGCCTCTTGCTTTCCGTCTTTTTGGTCATAACCCCCTGGGACAAGGTGTCTGTGTCATGTTATTAGGATGCCAACCAAGATCAGAATAGGATTTATCTTAAAAAGGATGGCTAATGTCTGCTCTGGCTGTGTTGATACTACCAAACACGTTTCATGATATAACTAGTACCTCTTTTTCCATCGCAGCCTCTCCCATTCTTTCATGTTTCTGTTGCCATCTTCTCTTTGGCTGAAGCTCCATCCTGGCATCTGCAGTTCTGCCAAGCTCCTGATCAGCTAGCAGAGGTGCTGATAAAGCAGTTCGGCCCCGGTTTGACTCCCCACCTCCTGGAGAGAATGCGGCAGGATGTTCACGTTGGCTAGCCAGGAGAAATTTCCTTTGGTGTTACAGGAGTCACCCTTGACTCATTAATTGGATCGTTTTATGTTTAATTTAGTAACGGGCAAGGATGAGCTGATGTAAAAATGGAAATAGGAATTTAGGTTTATTGATCAAATGCCCTTGAAGTATTTTGGATTTTATCGGGTGACCTCATTATACGGTACAACCTCTGGGGCGCAGATGAATAGGACATTTAACAGGAAGATCTTCTTATCCCTGACGCATTTTCTTTTGTTTCTGGTGCTTTTCTTTTTCTTCCAGAAAATACTGAAGGGGCCTCTCTGCAGCTGGGGAACACACGGGACTTCATTATTTCTTTTGACCTCAAATTCCTGACGAACGGAAGCATATCAGTGGTTCTGGAAACGACCGAGAAGAACCAGCTCTTCACCGTGCACTACATCTCAAACATGCAGCTGATCGCTTTCAAGGACAGGGACATTTACTACGGCATCGGGCCGAGGACTAGTTGGAGTACCGTCACCAGAGACCTGGTCACTGACCTCCGGAAGGGCGTGGGCCTCTCCAACACAAAAGCTGTAAAGCAGACAAAAATCATGCCGAAAAAGGTGGTCAGGTTGATTGCAAAGGGAAAAGGCCTCATTGATAACATCACGATAGCGACCACGGCGCACATGGCGGCTTTTTTTGCCGCCAGCGATTGGTTAGTGAGGAACCAGGATGAAAGGGGGGGCTGGCCCATCATGGTGATGCGGAAGCTCGGGGAAGGGTTTCGGTCATTAGACCCAGGCTGGTACTCTGCCATGGCCCAAGGGCAGGCCATCTCCACGTTAGTCAGGGCTTACCTGTTAACGAAAGACCACGCATTCCTCAATTCAGCTTTACGGGCCACAGCACCTTACAAGCTCCTGTCTGAGCAGCACGGCGTGAGAGCCGTCTTCATGAAGAAGCACGACTGGTATGAAGAGTACCCGACCTCGCCAAGCTCGTTCGTGTTGAACGGTTTCATGTACTCGTTAATCGGGCTGTATGACTTAAAAGAAACGGCGGGGGAGAAACTAGGGAAAGAGGCAAAACTTCTGTACGACCGGGGCATGGAGTCCCTCAAAGCCATGCTTCCGCTCTACGATACTGGCTCAGGGACGATCTACGACCTTCGCCACTTCATGCTCGGCACGGCTCCCAACCTGGCCCGATGGGACTATCACACCACCCACATCAACCAGCTCCAGCTGCTGAGCACAATTGACGAGGCCCCGATTTTCAAAGAGTTTGTCAAGAGGTGGAAGAGCTATCTGAAGGGCGGCAGGGCAAAGCACAACTAGAGCTGACAACCAAAGCCACGCGTCTGCTGTCTGCGGGAGCCGCTGGACTTCTCGAAGGGAAACCGGGTGCGGTGTAAAAGGCTGCGTACTAAGCGATGGGCTGTTTCAAAGAAGTGATCCTTAAAACTGATGCGAAACGATTGCATTCCAGCGCGGTAATGCTTTGATCCAGTAAGGGGAATTTGGATCAAAGCTAGCATCTCCTTCAACTCGTTTACCTGTCCATAGTGTCCCACCACGAAATCACTTGCCCGTGTCAAACTCCATTTGTACTCCTGAGTTTCGAGGGGCGGAAAAATTCCTTTTTGTAGGGGAGGGGGGGGAAAAAGATAATTTACAGAAGCCATAAAGGTCCTTAAAGTCCAGCACTTGCCTGAAAAGTTAGGATGTGGCCTCCTTTAAAATGGAATAATCTGTGTATATGTTGACAACAGAGTAACGAATCGTGGTGTAATGCAGTAACTGTGTATTTACTTGTAGCCTGGGTAGTGGACAGTGTATCTTTTTAAAGGGGTTTTTTATACCGGTTCTTTTCTCGAAGGGGGGGAAAAAGACAAAAATATTTGTTTTACGATTCTATATATCGAGGTACTTTCAACGTACGGTTTCTGTAGGGGCGTGTCGATTTGCAAACGCACCTAGCCAGCATTCGGGCTCCTAACTTGTGTTACGTAAGCACAACTCGAAGTGGGACTAGCTGACTGCACAAACCTTTGCAAGCATACCATCCCCTCTTTTTATAACGCCAAGGCTACAATCACGTTTGAGGCTTGCTGGTCGCCGTTTCTGCCGTGCCATTGAACTCTCTTGTGTACTGTATTTCCAATTGCATTGAAGAGGCTTCTGTGCGCACGGGGGAGATTTCTGTTGGCATCCTAAATATGGGCTAAGAAGCTAATTTTCGAGTAGCTCATTAGAGCCTTGATTTCAGTGGACTTATCGGTGATTTTTTTTTTCCTATGGCAGTTTTGTTTTTAAAATACTTTTTTTAAAAAAGCTGATCAAGAACATAGTACACTAAAATGATTGTGTCCGTCTCCTCACCTTTTGCCTACGCTTTAAACACTCACGACACCTACGGCCCTGAGCTTATTCTTTATGTCTGAATCGTCTTAGTGGTTCTGGCAAGTGAGAGAGGGTATCCGTGCAATAACCGAACGCATCCAAACCCAGACGTTCGCTCCGTCCTGGTTTCAGAATTAACACAGAATTTCCTTTTTGTGTTTATAACCTCTTTTTGCTGGACTTTATGGTCTTTCAGCATTTGGATTGCCTACTGAAAAACCCAAGGAAGTAAAACCAATTGATCGTGTCACTAGACCAATAATATTTGCTCTGGTAAGCTAGCTGGAATTTGGTTGTAGGCCATATTAATACCTGCCAATATTTTGGTGACGGCACATTATGAATCTCAGCCCCCGACGCTCCAGGGATTTTCCGGTATGATTAAGTGTATGTTGACATGAGCAGACCTTTGAGAAAATCGCCCAGGAGCACATCTGCACGGGCCTGGCAGGGCAGGAAATGCTCAGGGGCAACCAGCCCGGGTTCATTGAGGGCAGAAACCTGGTTTCTTTTTATGATCAGGTCACAAAGTCCCTGGACAAGGGTGTCGGGGTGGATGTCATCTTCCTGGGGTTTAAGAAGGCCTTTGACATGGCTTCCAAACACATTTTTTTTTCAAAAAACTAGGTGACTGTGGCGTCGATGCCTACACAGTCAGATGGGTGGCAAATTGCCTAGATGGTCGCACCCAGAGTGGTGCTGGACAGGTCATTTTTGACCTGGAGGGATGTGGGCAGTGGGGTCCCACAGGGCTCAGTCCTCGCTGTTCAACATCTTCATCAGCGATCTGGATGTGGGTGTGCAATGCACACTGTCCAAATTCACTGAGGACACCACGTTGTGGGGCGAGGTGGGCACGCTGGAGGGGAGGGACAGCATCCAGCTAGACCTAGACGGGTCACGGGTGGGCGGATGGGAGAAGGATGGAGTTCAATGCAGACAAGTGTAAGGTGATGCATCTAGGGAGAAGGAACCAGGTACGCACCTATAGGCTGGGAAATGCCCTTCTCAACGACACGGTGGCAGAAAGAGACCCTGGAGTCATTGTTGACTCCAGGATGACCATGGGCCGACAGTGTGGGGACGCGGTCAAGAGGGCCACGCACCTTGTTGTGCATCCACAGATGCATCTCGAACAGGTCCAAGGAGGTGATCCTCCCCCTCTATGCGGCACTGGTCAGGTCACAGCTGGAGCACTGCGTGCAGGTCTGGGCGCCGCACGTCAGGAGGGAGGTGGACAGCGTGGGGAGGGGCCAGAGGAGGCCACATGCATGGTCAGGGGTAGCAGGACAGGCCCTACGAGGAGAGGCGACGAGACCTGAACCTGTTCAGCCTCCGCAAGAGAAGGTGGAGCAGGGACCTGGTGACCGTCTATAAACTCACCGGGGGGACCAGTGGGAATTGGGGAGGCTCTGTTGCCCCGGGCACCACTGGGGGTTAGTAGGAATAACTGGATCTGGACTGGGCTCCCAAGGGAGGTGGTGCTCTCCCCTGTCTTGGGGGTCTTCAGGAGGAGGCTGGACAGATATTCGCCTGTGGTAATACGATCCCAGCACACGTTCCTGCCCAGGGCAGGGAGTCGGACCTGAAGATCTGTTTAGGTCCCTTCCAACCCCAAGTACATTTATTCATTTAAACATTGCCATTAATCCTATTGTATAAGTTATTTGTGGCTTCAATAATCAAGCAGCTCTCAGAGAGGAAGCAGGCATTAGTTTGCGGGCAAGGACAGGCGCGAGGACGGGACGCAGGTGGACTTGACTGAATTTTTCCATTTGTTCACAAAGACGTGGAGCCGGGTGGTGGTTCCTGTGATCGTTGCAAATGCAGAATGCGATCGTATCGCCTAGCGGATGCCGCAGCAGAAGTGTTTTGAAACCTAAAATCCCTTCTCAATACCAAAGTAATAAAAGATGAGGTTTTTTTCCTCCTCAAATTAAACAAAAAACCCCCCAACAATCAAAAAGAGAACCCCTAACCCTTGTTTCCTCTGCAATGGCCGAAATTAAATTCTCCGGGAGCGAGGCAAACGTCCTCCTGTCTGTGTTTCCTCGACCGCACGGCCAGTTCCAACTGGGTGAACCAGACGAGCACGTTTGAGTACTGCTTCTGAGACGAGTATTGGTGCCTTAGCAAAGTGGCCACGAGTTCCTAGCCTGTTAGGAAAAGACGGACAGGAAAAAGGAAACCCAAACCCTAGCGGCATGGATCTTTCTGTGTTTCATCCCCGCCTTCAACCCACCCCGCAGCAGACGAAATAGGCTTGTTTGGAGGCATAATTTAGCAACGTCAGCAGAGAAATGGGAGATGCATCCTTCTACCCTCAACGCCGTTGCCATCGCTGTCCCCTGTGTGTACGCGTGAGTGTAAATTGAACGCCCAGGTGTGAGTGCATCTCGATCCTACGAGAGTTCAAGTGTGATCCCTCTTCATTGTTGTTGTTTTTTTTGAAGGAGTCGAGCCGGGGGAGAGGGTTGTCGGCACCAGTGCCGAGTAGCGTGCATCTGTCCGAATTCACCAAATAACAGCGACCCCTTTCTGTACCTCCACTTTAAACCTGACAAAGATCTTAGAGGCTAAGGTCTGTTATAACCCTTTTGTTAGGATTTCTGCATGTGTGTGTGTGTGTATGCGCGCGTGTGTGTGTGTGTGTGTGTGTGTGTGTGTGCGTGTACTTCATCCAACACCGTGCACGTGGGTATATGCAAACCAGTGACACACAAGCACAACTCTGGATGTGTGGCAGTGCTGTTTTTCTTGGTCATTGTGCAAGACATTCACTGAAAGCTGCTATTTTCATTCACCTTGTACTTGTACTTTATTCTTTTGGGTTTTTTGATTATTGTTTTCTACGTTTTACATGTGGGGTATACACCATGTGTTAAATATGCAATAAATTGTTTACCGGATGCCCTTCTAAAGGGTAGTCCTTTGTAAAGCTGTACAGACTTTGCAGTTTAAGCACAATGTGCACACGTTAGTTTTCTATACCGCGAGACATGATTTTTTGCAGAGGGAAAGGTACTATTATGTTTCTATACAAAGTAAATGGATCAACATTTGTGCTTCATGTAAAGCTGCTTTATAAAGTTGTAAAATAAAAGTTTTTATCTTACGGCGCGTTCGGGCTGGTTCATGCGTCACTGGAACCGCGCGCGTGCGAGACTGCGGCTAAGTCGACACAAAGCCAGCATTTGGTGAGCAGTCCGCCTAATGGCTTTTAAACGTCATCCTGAGGAGATGGTGTCCTTGAAGCGAGGACCCTAGTGTTAAACGTACCTGCTGCTAGCTAGCTGCTCTGGGGCTGCCTCTCGTCCTGGCTTCCCCTCGTGCCTCCTGAGAGAGGCGGGTGCTGCGTTGCGGATGTCGGTCGTTTCCCCCGACAGGCCCCTGGACGCTGCATTAAGCACGAGACCACGCGGTTTGTACAAAGGCGTGCTCATTCTGCACATGAAGCGATCGTTAGACCTGTACGCTAACGATGCAGCTGGACGGCCACCTGGGACCGCGTGTAGCAGTCTCTCAACCCTCCGGGTAGATCAGACAGAGGGTTACCGGTCCCATTTACCTGGTAATCGGGTAGCTGGTGCTCTGTCTTACCCATAGACATGGCAGTTCACCCATAGCCTTAAATACAGCAGCATCGACCGGAGATGAAATCCCAACACAAAATCCTGTTCCGCAAGTTCTTCCCGTTTCACGTCCAGAGCAAACGTCGTGCCGGGTGATGGAAACCCCTTGCTGGTGCAGCCGTGGCCCCGGCACTGGCAGCTCGGAGGGAGGGAGCCCTGCTTTCTTAGATGCCAAGATCGCGCTGACCTACGTACAGTATATTAACCCCAATCTACCGTCTCTTAACTTGCTAGATTTCAAATGCTTAGAGCATGCCTCGGCTGCCATGATGCCGACGTTCCAGCATTTTCCTTCAGCTCTCTGGATGCAAATATTGATTTTCATTACTTAGCAATTTAAGAATGTCAGAATTGAAAATAGAAGGGAATTTAAATATGTTGTCTTGGTGATGAATTTGAATGTTTGCTGCTCAATTTGTGGTGAAAGGAGATACATTTACCATCTGCCTGGCATGATTGATAACTCGAATATATGGGTTACATTTCCTGAATGTTAAATAGCTTTCTTCTATAATTTACTAATCCTCTTCCAAAAATGGAAAGGAGCTATTTAGACGGCACAAGTGCTCAGCATTTTACAGCATTCAACAAGGTTGAATTTGCTGTGGCAAAGTGCAGATGCTGAAAACAGAGCCCAGATTTGCCAGTCATGAGTCTTAGGAGAGTACAATCCTCCATAAATATAGCAGCTTTCCTTCGTCTCTGACCCTCTAAAGTTGATGTCTTTTAGATGGTTCAGATAACTGTCGTCAGGATTCATTCTGGTGCAGACGGCGGCTTTTGCACTGTAGTGCTTGGTGTAGCTTTGCAGCAGTCCAAACCTTTTGCTAAACTGGAAAAATAGGGTGGTGAAGGGGGCAGGGGGCGACCTCCCGGATGCTTCATTACTGTTAGGATATCATTTGCATTACGACGCTGCCCGGGACCCCGAGTCGCAGCCTAGGACCTCGCTGGTCCCTTCGCTCTTTATGGATTAAGTTGCAGCAGTTTTTTCTGTTTTGTATTTTACCGTGTGATGAAGCTGCTTCTGTTTTTATTCATAACTAACAATTGTATCTGCCTCTAGGGTCTCTTCTCCTGGGATCTTGCAGTGCCTCGTATACGGGGGTAAGTGCAGGAAACATTTCTGTCCTTCTATAAAAAGAAGCAAGGTGATGTGCGTGCTCACATACAGAGGTAGCAAAGTACTTTGTGGTCCTAAGAAAAAAGTCAAAAAAACATACTGGGGATAAAATTAATCAGCAAGTCCCAATAATTGTCTTCCAAGAGTCTTAAAAGAGCTGGCCGAGAAGGTCTCCCTGGAATGTGAATTTTTGTTCGATACACCTAGGACGACTGCAGGAGCCTGGAGGAGTCCTGACATGGCAGCGTTCAAATAGGGGGAATACGAGAACTGAGGGAAGTGTTGACTGGTTCGTCTGGCAGCCGTTCTGGGCAAAATCACGGACAGGCTGCACCGGGTTCACTTAACACCGCGTGGTCAAGTGCCAGTCGCAGCCAGTTTTATGGAGACTTGTTTAAAACCAGTCTCCAAGAATGAATCGGCGTTGCTCGGACCTGCTGCTGCCACGGGGGAGTGGGGTGGGAAAGGACGCGGGAGGCAGGGCAGCCACACAGCGCTGCCGTAGTGCTGGCAAACCCAGCAGGCGCTGGAGCCTGCAGTGCAGGGAGCCGGCAGAGGGGCTGGGGTCCGAGCAGAGCGTGGATTGAACGGGACCTCGGTGCAGGGCTGAGGCACCCCGGGCTGGTGCAGTCCTGGGAGATGGGAGTGGGCCGTGGGGAGCAGAAGTACAGGTCGTGGCACGCAGCGTTCGTTTGGTGCTGGGGGCAGCAAACCGGAGAGGCTGCAGGAAATAGCCACGTATAATTTGAGGGCTGGGGAAATGCCTCCTAGTGAGAGAGGGGCTGAACAGATGGGTGCACAAACCATCGCAACAAGAGATGGAAGGAGGGAAGTGGTGGGATCTCCGTCGCTGCCTGGCCTTGAATGGAGACCGGCCGCGCTTCTGGAGGAGATGCTGTAGCGGAGGAAGAGTTACTGGACTCGTTGCGTGGAGAAGGAGGTGAAGAGGCCATCCAGTCGGTGGAGGTAAGGTGCCCTTTCCCCTCCTGACGCTCCCGAAAGCAGTGCAGGGGGTGAAATGGTGCAAGTGCAGCAACGTTGGCTTCTGCTAGCGGTCAAGGCCTGGTGCCTGCTGGGGACCGGCTCCAGGGTGCGGTGTAGAGGGGAGTCGTCCCTGCCCGCAGCCTTTGGGGTAGGTCCTGACCGATGTCTGGGCAAAACCAGAGATCGGGATGTCTCTCCTCTGTCCGGGGGGTTCCTGAGCAGGGGTCCCGTCTAGGTCTTGCTGAGCACCATTGCACAGTGCAGATGCCTCCGATGCTCACGGCCCCGTGTCGTGGTGCATCGAGACCTGCCCAGTGCGTCCCGAGTGTGGCTGCCTTCATCTTTGCGGACTGATTCAGCCTGTTTCCATTGCACGGTATTTCTCAGATTGGTGCAGGCTGCGGGGTTTTGCCTTCATCTGTAGCAGGAGCACAAACTCTGCCTGAGGTCTCTCAAGATGCATTAACAACCTTTTACAGCATCAGGATGTTGCCTGCCGCGCTCCCCTGGCTTTCCCCGTGGCAGGGTCGGGTGCAACGTCTGCTGTAGTGTTGGTAGTTTTATAAGTTTAGATGATGGATTTGTCTGGGATCACAGACAAGGAGGGTGGAAGGGAGCTCAGGAGGTGACATCCAGTCCAACCCCTGCTCCAAGCAGGACCAGCCCCAGCTACATCATCCCAGCCAGGGCTTTGTCTACCCGGGTCTTCAACACTTCAAGACGGAGACTGCACCACCTCTCCTACATGACCTGTTCCAGGGCTTTACTACCCTCCTCGTAAGAGAGTTTTTCCTGATATCCAACCCCAACGTCCCTTGCTGCACCTGGAGCCCGCTGCTCCTTGTCCCGTCATCTGAGGACAGCCCAGCTCTAGGGAGGGTTTGGACAGGGCTGATGGTGCTCGGGCAGGGCGTTGGACTCGATGCATCCTCTGCAGGTCCCTTCCAGCCCCACTTCTCTGACTCTCTGACCTCTGTTTTGTCCCCGAGGATTTGCACCCACTGCAAACACCCTCCCTGCCTGCTCCCGTGTCTGGGCTGTCTCCCTTGGGCTCCGGCCTAACGTGACCCCCTTGAATAGGAACCGTCCAGACTTGGCCACCCTCCTCACCCCCGTTTCCAAAGGCAGAGCCCAGCCAGTGCCTCCGTTGCTGCTGTGGGGAGACCTCCGTTGTACGTGGATGGAGACGGCCTCAATCGTCATGCAGGCCCCGGAGAGCCTGGGCTGGCATTAGCTGTGCCGCAGGTCAGGGGCGGCTGCTGCCGGCGTGAGAGGCAGCCACGTGTGTCCGTCTGCAGGCAGAAGACGGGGCACAGCTCCACTTTATAGACTAACTAGATGAGAGAGAGCGCGAGCACCAGCTTTCACGAACCCGGGTTCACTTTATCAGGTGCTGACAGCAGCGGCCTGGAAGAACTGATGTGCCTGTGTTTGCAGATGTGGTTTTGCCTGCCCAGAGATGCCCCCGCGCACCAGCAAGACCAGTGCTGTGCCCAGGCGCTACTGGGTGCTAATGGGGCGCAGGCGCCTGGGGGCTGGACTGGCTGGGAGGGTGTGAGCGGAGACCTTGGGGAAGCCGCGTGCGAAGCGTGCCGGTTGCGGGGGGCTGGTGGGCGCCCCGCTGAGCAGCCGCGGGGGTGTGCTGGGGAGCCCGGGCTTTGCAGCTCCTCAGATTTTCAGAGTCTGTGTGTGTGCGTGCACGCACGTGCACGTGTGCAGGTGTGCATGTGCGTGGGTGTGCACGTGTGCAGGTGTACATAGATGTGTGCATGTGTTCCTGTGGGCATGTGTGGTAGTGCCTGCGCATGCAAGTGTGTATGTGGGTGTGCATGCGCAGGTGTACATAGGTGTGTTCATGTGGGCATGCACATGGGTGTGCTTGTGTGGATATGTGGGTGTGCATATGGGCATGTGGGTAGGCATACATGTGCCTGTGGGTGGGTGTGCACACATGCATGGCATGTATGTCCTCGTGCATACATGCATGTCTGTATACATGTATATGTGCACGTAGCACACGTCCCCTGATGTGGCACTGCCGAGGGGTGGCCGCCTCGTGCAGCCGACGTCTGCCTGCCCTGGTGCCCGCTTGTCTGCCCCAACACGACGGCACAGGGGCAGGAAGGCTTTTGCCTGCTGCGAGATGGACTTAGCCAGTCCCAGACCTGTGGGGCAGGGTCTGCAGCAGCCCACAGACTTTCCCCAAAGGTTTTGCTTCGTCTCCGGAGTTGATCCTGCGGAGCTCGCTCGACAGGGTTTTGCGAGCCCTTGAGCTATGCTAACAGACCCGTTGGTGCGGCCGAGGGAGCGGAGCGAGGAGGGGCGGTCGCAGGACAGCCGCTGGGAGCCAGCCCAGCACAAAGCTGCCAGAGTAAGAGATCCACCGCCCCGTGCCCTGCTGTGCCCCGCGGAGTCTGGCCCGCAGGGCCCGGGGGGATTGCCAGGCACCGGTGTCCAGCCCGCCGAGGCACCCCGTGACTACTTGAAAAGCAGTGCTGGGGCGGGGAGCACAAGCCCAGTCCCTCCATCACAAAGAAGTGGGGATCCCCGGTGCCCACCCAGCCTGGCGGGAAAGGCCCAAAGGCAGGCCTGGCCTGGAGCTCTGCCCGCGCTGGTGCTGGCGGAGCTGGGAGCCTGCCGGGTGCGCCCAGGGAGCGGGGCTGCCCGCGTCGGGCTGGGATGGGCAGGACTCGAGGCACAGCCCAGGCTCGCCCCCACCCCGCCGGCTGCCGCTGATGCAGCAGGCAGGCCCCGCTCCGTGCCGATGCATGCAGACCGGGGCAGGCGTGGGCCAGGACCGGCGCTGGGCGGAGGCTGTTCTGTGCAGGGGGAGCTGGGTGGCGATGCACAAGCCCCGTGCCTTAATCCTCTCCTGTGCCCTCGTGCAAGAGGTGCATCACGCCGGTGGTGGGACCGAGATGCTCTGCCCAGCTGCAGGAAGCCGGTTCGGAGCTAGCACCGGGGCTTCTGCATCCCCACGTGAGCTTCAAAACCCTGAAAAGGCAAGCGGGAGCGTGCCCTAAGCTAGCTCTCCCAACACAGCCCTTCATCTTCACTTCCCTGCAAAAGTGCCCCGTGCCGGGGGGCTCCTCCAGGGAGCCTCACCGTGCAAAACCCCTGGGACTTCGGCGCGTTTGTACAGCACCTCGCACTACCCTGCCTCGGGGCCTGGACACTGGACCTGTTTGCACTGGAGTCATCTCGAGCCATAAGTGACATGAGGATTGGGCGCAGCCAGATGAGCAGCGGGCAGCTCTTACGGGGCCTGGTCCCTTTAGAGGGACGGGGACGGGGACCCTGCTGTGAGCACGCGGCAGCGCTGGGGCACGGCGCGTGCGGATCCGCCTGATGCGGGCGTTGCTCGAGCTCCGGTCAGTCCTAGGGTCACTCTGCCCTGGATTCAAGTCGTAAGGGGGTGCATTGTGTGCCCGCTCCCTTCTTACGCCGGTACAGACGTGCCGTGGATCCGCGCCCGCAGCTAGCACCCGCGTCTGCCGGTCCATGACGACTCCTCATCCTCTTGCACTCAAGCTGTTCCCCCAGGCCCGTCTTCCAGCCCTCCTGCTCCACGGGCTGTGCCCACGCCGGCCGCAACAAGCGGGAGGAGGATCAGGCCAGCGATGAGCCTGGCCCCGAGATGTTGCATCCACTTCTGAGGCTGAAAAAGGATCTCAAAAACCAGAGGCAGGGACAGGGACAAGCGGGGGAATGACTGCAGGGTGGCGGACGTGCCCGGCACAGATGGGTCGCGGGAGCTCGTTGGTGCGACGGCGGAGCAGTGACTTGATTGCAGTGTGTTGGAACTGCTAACGGACCGGGAGCGTGGGGTTGAGGCACGACCTCTGAATCGACGCCCGGGACCTTCAGTGCTGGAGAGAAAGCACCAGGGGAAACCCTGGCCAGGCCCTGTTTGTGCTCCCTTTCAGCCTCCGCAACAGGAGATGGGGCACGAGGGACCTAGGTCTGACCCAAGCCATGATTTGGTAGCGATGCAACCCAAGAGCAGTGCCCGGGCGCGGCTTTGCAAGAGCGCCCGTGACTACCCGCTGCAGCGAGCTGCCCCGCAAGGCCTGGATTCTCCTCTCGAGCCGTTTTCAAGTCCAGATCTGGACGACGTGCTTTAGCCCAAGGTTAGCGCCGGACCTGACCGGTGGGTGACTTGTGTCTGTACCCCGAGTGCTTTGCGGCGTGCAGGGCGGCTGGGGTTAGGTGCTCCTGACAGCGGTGGGGCGCAAGCCGGGTGGAAGCTTGTGGACGTATTGTGGTCTTCCACGCGCGTTTCCTGTTTAAAGCAGGCCGCGATTCAGCTCTGAGGATGCAAATCCGCTGTTGATGGGGCCGTGCCCCTTTGCTCTTTGCAAGTTTTAGGCTCTTGCTCCTGGTTTCTGGCATGTTGCTGATGCAGTGCAGGAGGTGGCAGCGTCCAGTCCTTTTTCTGTTAGCCCAGGGCACGACTGCCCAGCAGCACGGGCTAAAACCCTCGCTCTGCCTCCCCTGGCCAGCTGCAGCCCCTCACTTTGGTCCCTGATCATCAAATTACGGTGAAAGGAGCAGAGGGGTTGCTTTCTCACCCGGCCACCGCCAGCCGGGCACCTTTGCCTCGCCCTTCCCCTTCGTGCAGGTAGAGATGGTTCGGGACCCACTTTTCCCAGCATCCCCGTAGGGGTGTTTTCAGGGAAAGCCGCGGCCGGGGGAGCCAGGGGGAAGGGGTGCAGAGAGGACGAGCGCGCGGTGCAGCTGTAACCCCTTCAGCCGTGCCATTCGGTTCGAGGGGCCTCGCTACGCCGCCGGATCAACTGCTTCGTTCACCTCGAGGAAGGAGCATCTCCGGGGCCTTGGTTTAATGTGACCCTTGGGCAGGCCCTTTTGCAAGCGGTCTGTGCTGTCCCGGGGCTGTCGGGGCAGCTCAGCCAAGCCTTCCCCAGGAGTGATGCAGGGCAGCTGGGGGCTCCCTTAGTGCAGCTCGGTGCCCGGTGTCTGCTGGGGAAGAGGAGGCCTGGCCAGGGGCTGTGCGAAGCGCTGCTCCGAGGGAAAGGAGCTGCAGCGCTCCCGCTGCTTCCTGCCGGGCCCGGGAACCGGGGCAGCGCCCTCGAGCAGGCACCCCGGGGCCCTCCGACCGCCTCGGCAGCTCGGGGGAGGCGGCCGGAGGATGGGCTGAGCAACAGCACCATCTGCAGCCAGCCCGGGGAGGCGCTGCTGGCACGCCTGGAGAGCGCACACTCATGTGTGCACACCCAAGTACACACATGTGCGCATGCTTATGCATGCATGTGCACACACTCAAGTGCATACATGTGCGTGCACACGTGTGCACACATCCTCACTTGCGCACGCGCATGTGCTCTCGCATACAAGTGGCACATCCTCACTTGCTCATGCACACGTGCACTCTCATGCTAACAAGTGCTGTCATGCTCACTCATACACATGCTCACATATTCACACAATGCTTACGCTCACGCACTTGCAGACACTCGCTCGTGCCCTCAGACACTTGTGCACGCACACTCGCTCACAAAGTCGCACACACTTATACACGTGCTTACACACATGCTTGCTCGCTCGCTCAAACGCATGGCTTGCCTCACGTAAAACCCGTGGGCAGGGAGCGCGGGGGCACGCGGCGCTGGGCAGCCTCTGCTCCTGGATGCGCCGACGTCCAGCGCTTGCGATTCACAGGCCGCGTCCGCCGCCGGCCCCTCTGCTAGCCCTGCCTCCACGCGCTGCGTTGGGATATCGGACCGGCACCCTTCCATTCGCCCGTCTGGGGATGCTGTACGGGCCGGCGCGAGAGCAGCCTTGCCACGAGCCCGTCGGCAGCTGCGTGAGGGTCTCCACGTTCCCCCGGGAGGGCCTGAAAAGGGAGACGACTTGCCAGCGGTTGCAGCCAAGCTGGAATGAGAGCCCAGGAGCCTGGGCTTTGTGCACCAGCTCGGTCTATCCTTCGGGAATAGCCTTGGAGGAAAGGTCCCAATGGTTTCTCAAAGGGAAGTTTCCCTGCGGCAGGCGGCAAAAGGAGCCAAAAGGGCACAAGGAGGAGCGAAAAATTCTCCATTGATGGCAAAACTGAAGGAAAATGAAAGCGTCCAAACGCTCGTTTGGGAAGGAAACGGCCGACATGTTTTCAAGGAGCAGCACGCAGCTGCGTTCCCGCTGGGATGTTTCGTGCTGCTTGAACACGAAACGTGCATCGGTGCCATCGCTCCGTGTCTCCGCTCGGCAAACGCGCGCGTGGACGCGGTTCTCGTGCAGAAGCCACCCTGGCCGTCCTGAGTGTGGCCCTTCGGGCTGGCGTGGAAGTACTGGTGCTGTCGGATACCTCCATGTCCTGCCTCTTCCTTGGTGGACTGCGCCTTCCTCCCCGATGACCTGTTTGGGAGTTGTCGAGCAGGAGTTTGATTTGATTGTTGCGCATTTATTTATTCATTAAAGCTATTCAAGAAATTAATTGCATTAATAATCACACCTGCACGCTGTGCTAAGTCGGTACGGCGTCGAAACCCCGAGCCGGATTTGACCAGGCGGCCAAGTCTCCGGTGCTGCTGTTTCTGTTCCCTGGCTGGACCCGGCTTCAGAAGTGAGCGCTTCTATTTGAGCGTACTGATTTCTGCAAATGTCTTCGGGGATTAGCTTGCAACCTGTTGTCTCTGCTGAGATTCCTGCCAACGAGGGCCGTGGCTGCTTGCTGACAAGGAGGGAGCTCAGCGGGGACGTGAGCAGCGTGAAACGGTTTCTTTATTCAAGCATATCGTCGTGGAAATTCCCAAAGTTGCAGCCCAAGTCAGGTGCCGGCTGCCTTTCACCTTGAGCCAGCGGCAGGTGAGAGGAAGGGAACCGTGCAAAGAATCACCGAGCCGTGGGGCTGGAAGGTCCCACAAGTCCAAACCCCTGCGTAAGGCAGGATCGGTCCTATCCAAACCAGCCCAGACAATGCACTAATGTGCGTGCACCTCTGCCTGAAGCAGACCGGCCCTGTCCGAGCCGCCCCACGCAAACCATAATCTGAGCTCTCTGTGCAAGACGACGGGCACAACGCAGACCTAGTGCCCGGACCAGCCGCAGGGCGAGCGCAGGGACCGCGGCAGCCACCGTCCTGCCTCTGTGCAATGTCAATGCGTGCACAACAGATCCTGGATGGAGGCTGCGCCTCTGCTACAGAGGGAGGCAAAACCCCATCCCGCAGTCCGTACCGATCTGACGAGGGGGTACAATTCCTTCCCAACCCCGAACGTGGCATCAATCTGACCCGGGGCAAGGGGCAAGACGGTCTAGCTAGGACCTGATGGGCACAGACCAGTCGACGTGCCCAGCATGGGTTGCACCCAGCGCCTCTGGAAGGGCTTAAACCCCCCCAACACATGGAGCAGAAAAGGGGGAGCAACCAGCACGGCCTTGAAGCTGGGAAATCTCCATTGTAGAGCATAGACATCACTCTCATCCCCGCCCAGTCTGCCCTACGTCTTCTCCAACACGGCCAGTGATGGAGACTGCCCCGCTCCTGCAGGCGTCTAGTCCTACCTCCCTGCTGCACCTGGCTCGTACCTTGCAGCAAAGGCGGCGAGTCTCGGATGTGCTTTGGAGGCCGGCATCCTTAGGCAAGGCATCCCCTGGCAGTTGCAGCCCCTCGGGTGTTTCTTGGAGCAACCTGTGACCAGAGGCATTCGCAAGGTCTCGTGCACCTCGGCGCTCCCCTTGTGCACCTCGACAGCCCTCTTCCCTGCCAAGCCGTGCCCAGATCCCCATCCGAGGACCGCAGCGTGCTGCAGCCGCCCCTCACGATCACGCTTGTAGGTGCAACAGTCGTGCACACCAGCCCTCGTGCTAACCCGGGTGCACAACCGGCCCTGCATCCACGCCGAGCTTCCACCCCACATCTCCAGGCCAGCGGGTCTCCGCCGGGCCGGGACAAGCTGCCTCTGTGCTCCCGGCAGAGGGCAGGGCAGGGTCAGCTGAACGTGCTCCGGCCTTTGCAGGAGCACAATGAATCGCTCCGTGCCTTATCACTTAATCGTTCGGGCGTCATCAGTGCTTTGCATTAATTCTTTCCTGAATCTGTTAACTGGTTGATTTTCCTTTTTCCAGGAAGCGGAGGGAATCGGCGGGGACGAATGTTGGGCGAGAGTCGGTTTCTGCTTGACACGTAAGTCATTTCGGGAGATTTGCTGTGAATCCGGAGCCTTCGGGATGCTCCTGGTCGTCACGTGCCAGAAGGCGAGGTCCTCTCCCGGGACAGCTTCAGCCGACGGTGCTAAGGGATGCCTCCTGCTAGCCCAAACTAGGCGGGGTAGGAGCAGTTGACTGGTGGTGTGGCCGTGTCTGCTTCTGGTGCGCACAGGGGCTCCAGGCTGCCTTGGTTTTATTAATTTTGGAGTAGAGCAGAGGGGACCGGCGCTTTCCCAGGCAGGAGGGAGGGCTTGGCCGTTCCCTTCCCCGGGGCTCACGCTGCTTTGCACGGGTAGCTAAGCAGCGTTATCCCCGTTGTACGTGGGGGGAAGCTGAGATGCAGGTGCTGGCGGGGACCTCCTCTGTGTCGGGCAGCAGGAGTTTGGAAGAGCCCGAACTAGCCCCCGGGCCGTATCAGCTTGGCCGTTCTGCTTCCTGGGGTGCCGCGGCTTTCTCGGGATGCCTGGCCCTGGATTTGCATGGGGTTACGCACAAGGGGTGCTAGCAGGACCCCTCGGACTGTGCTACGCCACCAGTAGCATCGCGTCTGCGGAAACACGGCTGGGACGCGACGGGCTCGTCGCTGCACGCGCGAGGCCTGCCGAGGCTGAGCCTACCGTCCTGTGCCACGCTACGCCGAGACCCTGCTTTTCACTAGCAGGCGGCAGAGCCCTGTCTGCTGTCACTGCCAGGCACGTTGCACTTGGCCCGTTACACCCACGTGCTGGTGCTCTGCCTGGCTCTACTCCCCTGCAATGGACCGCCTTCCTGCCAAGCAGCCCTGGCAGCACCGGACCGTTTAGCTCACCGGTTCCCTTCTCAAGGGAGAAAGGCAACGGTTTGAAATACTACAGCGGGGTCTTTGCCATGATCCCTGTTGAATGTCTGCATCGTGGGCGTCGTGGCTGTGGCTGGGAGCCTGGTCGGGAAAGAGCTGCTCAGGCCACCCAGCCTGAGAGTCCATGGGGCAATGCAGTGCCCCAGCCCATAACCTCGTGCGTTGGGAGCAGCCCCAGGGCATCTTCCCGCAGGGCTCCACGGCAGGCCCGGGCAGCAGGGGTCACGCATCCGACGTCAAGGAGAGCCTTTCCACTGGGTTGAGTGGGGCAGATCCTGAGGGGCATTTGCGTGGTGACCCTGGAGCTCAGGTTAGACCCGGAAAAGTAAGGTGGAAAAAGTAAAAGAACGTCGTCAAAGATACGGGCATGGGGCCAGTATCGCCTCTGCTCTCCTTTGGTTTCTGCTGTTGGCGACTTCCCTGCTGTCCCACTCGCCGCGGGTCCAAAGGACGCTTTGGTCATCGGCAGTGCCTCGCCGTCCAGGGCGATTGCCTTGTCCGTGGGCGTGAGGATAGCTGGCGAGGCTGGTCTGGGATCGGCAGGCGGTTGCAGCTCGGGCACGTGTTTCGCACGGGGGTGGCTCCGGGTTCTTCGTTCGGTCCACGACGTGCCGTTTCGTCCGCTCCTGTTGCCGTTGTGCGGTGTCGAGGCACTGAGGCTCTTCGTCTGCTTGGGGCGGTCCTGGGCAGTCGGCTCTCAGGAGCTGATGTCAACGCTGCATCGTTTCGCCTTGGCCTTGAGGACGTCCCTGAAGCGCTTTCTCTCCCCGTCTCGTGAGCGTACGCCTGGGCTGAGCCAGGGGAGTAAATCCTGCTTCGGGAGTCTGGCGTCAGATAGCCAGATGACGTGGCCGGCACCGCGAAGCTGACGTCAGATGAGGGATGCTCGTGGTGTTTGCTTGCGAGAGGACACTAATGTTGGTGCGTCTGTCTTCCCGCTGGATTCGAAGGGTCTTGCGCCAGCGGCGTGCCTGGCACTTCTCCCATGGCTCGGTGTCTCCCGTACGTTGGCCGTGTCTCAGCTCCGTATGGTAAGGTAGGGACCCCGACTGCTTGATAAACCGCGAGCTTGGTTTCGGATCTGATGTTGTCATCTTCAAACCCCCGTCTCCTCGGGCGTCCGAAGGCTGCACGCTGGAGGCGACGTTGGGTTTCATCCGACGCGGCCGGTAGCCCCGGAGGCTGCTCGGCGGTTCGTGCGACACTGACCGTGCCTTGGGAACGGAGGGGAAGCGCGAGCGAAGCCGCGTGCTTCTGGGCAACGTCTCCTTTTAAAGTAGCTGAACGGTGTGGTTTTTTCCCAGCCTAGTGGTTACGTCCTGTTGGGATGAGGATGTTCTGCAATAACAGAACAGGATAGTTCAGGAGAGTAACTGGATAGTTTGCAAACAGTCGCCCTCTCTTATTGGTCTGATAAAAAGCAGGCGCGTGGGGGAAAGCCAAACAGCCCTGCAGGCTCCGAGACGTATCTCGAAGCAAGGCGACTTGACGCCTGGACCAGCTGAACCATCCAGGCTAGGACACCCTTGCAGACAAGCAGCTGGCCGGCGCGTGCAGGAGAAGCACCGTCAATGGGACGGGGAAGGAAGCGCAGAGCTCGTTATGTTAGCATATATTAATCGACTTGGGTTACGGTCGCGTCCTAAGGGGTCCTGCTGGGCGAGCTGCTAAACGATGCCAATTGCTGCGCGGTGCCCGTGAGCAGAGAGGCAGGTAGCTGTGTCCTCGCGAAGCCCGGCCTTCAAACCCCTCCCTCCACTTTGTGCACTGCCCTGCTCACGTCCTGGCCCAGCATTGGGTGAAGTGAAAGTTGGTGCCACGCATGTCTGCGATTTAGTTAGTCTGCAAGGTGCATGGCTGCCCTCCCTCCAGCAAAACTGGATGCGACTTTGCCTACCCTTCAAATGCACCTCTCGGTCCTGCAGCCACCGCCTCTGCTCAGGACGGCGCGGACTTACACGGGGGAAGTGTAAATTTGCACTGAGCCAGCCAGGAGGTGGGCAATGCTGGCTCTACCCCGCGTCCTCTCTGGCGCCGCGGGAGACGGGCTATCGGGCTAGCTGCAGCTGTGACCCCAGGAAAGGACAGCTCTGCACCGCTGTTCCCAGCGCACAGCACTGCCAGGCACGAAGGGGGGGAGAGGAGGACGGGGAACAGTAGAGTAATTGTGTGCACTTAGATAACGGAGTGCAATGTGGCCGGGAAAGTCTGACCCGCACCTAAGGCAGTCAATAGAAAGCCGTGATGGGCTCCGGATCCAGCCCCTAGCAAGCTGAGGCTGGGGCGGGAGGGACGGTGGAGGGATGAGGCTGCGAGGAAGGAAGCTCAATAAATTGCCCCTCTAAGCCGTAGCGCGCGGAGGTCCCACCGGCTTTGCATAGTAGTGGCCCACCCACGGCAGAGCCGCTCTTCCGCCGTGCAATGCACACGGAGCCGGGCCTCGGCTTGGCGTGCAAGGGCAGAGCGCAGCTGTGCTCCTCGCCCCGCCGCTGGATTGTTGCCCGATGGCTGTGGGCAACGCGTGGGGCTGTGCCCACCTCGATAAAGGGCATCTCGTTATCCCTGCGCATGCCCTATGCAAAACCAAAGCAGAAGCCAGGGCGACATGGTGTAGACCCCGGGACTCCTATTCTTCCTCGGTTGCAACACCGGGAAACGTGCGCCACTTCTTTCCCTTTTTTTCCCTTCTCCATTTCACCTCTCTCGTCTCTAATTGGCTCCCATAAATTTGCATTGAGGCCAATTGATCCAACGCGACGCTCGCCGAGGTTTTCTCTAATTGGATTCTGTTGAACTCCCTCGGTTCATGTGTGTTCGCTGGGTTAAATTAACAAACTGATTAACTCGGCTGGAGATTTGGTGGGCAAAATAGATTTTTGTTAACTATCTGGTAAGTCGGTGCTGGAGGACGTGGTTGCGGGGAGTTGGATACAGACCAAAAGCATCCAAATTAATTTGTTATAGTTATCGCAAAAAATGGGTTTCACTAGCCCAGAAATGTGTAGTGACACATGGCCTGTCTGGCGAGCCAGCATCCGCTTTTCGGAGCTACCACCTTCCTCGAACTCACGGGCTAGCGCAAGACTTGAATGACGCCCTCCCCAGTGTTAGGGTGCAATGAAAGCACGCCGTAATTCATTGGAAAATGAAGAAATGACGTTGAGTGTGCAACTTTCTGGGAGTGTGTCAGGTGGGAAAGTGTCCCGTTACTGCCCTGACGGCAGATGTTAGAGCTGTCGCTGGGATCCACAAGCTCACGTGTGCACGACTGTGGTTGCGTGTGTAGAAGCCATGTGGAAGGCAGCTTGTACTGCAATGCCGTAATCCAGCTCTGCCCTGGACGCTTTGTGTGAGCTGGGGAAAGCCATTTAATTAGTCTCTGCCTCCACTATCCATCTGTAAAATGGGCATAATAATCTCTCTCCCCTCCCCACTGAGCGTCTGTTGTGTCTATAAAGAGAGCACGTGCTTCAGGACGGGACCCGCCTTGTGCTTCGTGCAGCGCCTAGCCCACCGCGGCCCTGATTTGAGCTACAAATCAATAAGATGGCCTGATTGCAGCCACTGAAGTAGATAGAAATGCTTCCAAGAGGCGGTGCTGCCGGGACGGGGTGGGATGTATGAATGCCGAGCAGCAGTGTCGGGGTAAAACAGCTTCTCCGAGGTGCCGGATGGATGCGCGATGCCCAGGAGCAGCTGACCCTGCCGTGCTGCTAGCGGCAGGGAGGGGGAATGTGGGATCTTGTGCTTAAATCGTTTCCCCAGCACTTGGGAGGAGGGTGCAAAACCCTGCTCTGCCGCAGGCTTCCTGAACGACCTTGGGCCAGTCCCTTGGTCCCGGCGTCCTTCAGAGCCTGTCTGCAGCCTGGCGTTCCCGCACAACCCTCAGCCAGAGCCCGTGGGTGAATGCAGCCGTGCCGGGTGCCAGACCTAGCGCCCGCAGCCCCAGTTGTCCGGGCGGCGCTTGGCTGCGGTAGGATGGGGTCAGGAAGGGATTTCTCCCCCTGCTCGGGCTGGTTCGGACGTGGGGAGGGGGGATAGGGGGTGTTGCCTTCCTCTCTACTGGCAGAGGGCAACGCAGCCTGTGCCAATTAACCACCGTCGCAGCTGCGGGATGCTGGCGGTTGTGATCCCGCTGCTGTGCCCGGGGCAGGGGCGGGCGTTTTGTCGGTAGCTGTGCTGAGAATTTAGGCCAGGGGTTTGTCTGGGATGGTTCGGACGGGACTGACCCAGGCTGGGGCTTGGACTCTGACTTCTGCCCCGCTGCTCCGGGATGCTATGAACGGGGTCACGGTCTGGCCCGTTTGCCCCAGGGGCTCGGGGTGGCTGCGTGGAGGGTGGGAGACGTGCCCCTGTGCACCAGCCCCCCGGGGCATGCCCTCCCCTGCCTCGCTCTCCCATTTGGGGGACGGAGAAAGGCACAAGCCAGCCCCCGAAACAGGATGCGACGCAGCGGGGAAGGACCCCGTCCAGCGACGCTCCGGCGCTGACAAGCAGCAGAAGAGACGTGGCAGCCCCGCCGTTCCCCGCTCCAGCCCTCCTGCCGTGGCTGTGCCTCGGAGAGCGTGGCAGGATCCGGCCCTTCGCTGCAGCCGCGGCAGGCGCAGTCAGGGCCGTAATTACCAGGAGTGGCCTGTCAGGCTAAACTGGGTCGAGATGGGACTTGTTACGCCTGTGCCTGTCTTGGCCAGATCCTCCCTTTTCCTCGTATGTGAGGTTTTTCCCCCCTCTCTTCTTCCCCCGACTGTGTTCAGCGGGAGGCTAGCGAGCTCCTCGCGGATCCACAGCGCGCCCAGCGCAAAGCCCCGCTCTCCTGCCCTCACCCAGGCCAGTCACACAGGGGGAGGCGGATTTGGCCAGAGCTGATTTTTGGGAGAAGGCCTCGCTCTTCTGCTTGTAGCTGAACGGAGCTGGAGCAGCATCGGTAAGACGGGAGCACGGCGCTTCACTGCGGTTTTAGCTTTGGGTCGTCCTGTCCCGGCCCCGACGTTGCGAACCCCTGTGTTCAATGCAGCGGGCATCTCAAGCAAGGCCCAAAGGGTTGGTATTTAGGTGCCCGAACGGGCAAGGCACCCAGCAGCCTGCAAGGCTTCTCCGTAACAGCAGAATCCAGCTGTGCATGCCACAGTGCTGGCCCTGGGGCAAGAGTCATTCGGGGCCCCTTAGGGGCTTAATTTTGATGACCTATAAGCAAGTCGGGCATTCGTTGCAAACCTTTGGGACCCCGGGCGGTCCCTCGGGGTGTCCTCCCCTAAGGCTGCCGCCGCGTGCAGAGCGCTGGGCCAGGGCGGAGGTGCACAGGGGATGGCTGAGTCGGTGGCAGAAAAACCATCCGTGCATTTTTTCCCTCCGTCTGTCTCTGTCTTTGGGGGCGACTGAGCAAGAGCGGCCGAGCCCAGCTCGCTCTATAGCATCTGCAAGCAGACGCAGGGTGCTGGATTGGCAGCTGGGCTGGGGGCAGCGTGAGGGTGCCTCTCGCTTCCAGCCGCTCCCGGCATCCCCGCGGCACTGGCAGCACAGAGCGGATGAGGATTGCGACCGTGAGTGGTGCCTTTTGTTGGGAGCAGCTGGCTTCGAAAGTTGTGTCTTATCACGTGCCTGAAGGAGCAAGAGCCGGGGCCAGCTGGCGGGTCGGCACCGCGGCGCTCTGATGCTGTCCGAGCATTGCACCGGACCCATGTCGGGAGTGGTTTGCTCCCGTTCCACTTCCAATGGGCCTCGAAAGATGCGTTTTTCCTAGAGCAAGGGGGTTTGTTTGTGCCCGGGTAACGCCGGGCGCTCTCCAGAAAAGCCCCTGGCTCCTGGCTTGGCCGGAGGGCTCGTGCTGCGTCCATTGCTCGTTCCCGGGCCTCACGAGCGAGGCGTCCCTCTGGTCTCGGCTTCGCTTCACGGCACTGCTGCTGCGGTGCCAGCAGCTCGGGAAAGCTCAGATGTTTATCGGAGGTAATTTTCCACCGGGTTGAAACTCGTCGTACCGGTTGCTGGCTCGGAGGGAGTGCCTCCGCCGCATCCCACGGGCACTTGGGTTAGCGCGGAGGTGGCTGCCGGTGTGTTTACCTGGCAGGAGCAGCTGACTCGAGTCTCTTGGCTCTCTCCGTAAAGGCTCGTTACAGCTCTGGGCCTCGATGTGGTCTAGGAGGAACGGTCTGCCACTTGGCCCCGACTGCCTCGAGCCGAGTTGCTGAGTGCTGCCGGGAAACAACCTGGTCTAATCCACCCTGCATACCCACGCGGGTCGGTCAGGCAGTGGAAACCCCCTTCTCCCCCCACCCTCAAGCTGGAAAACTTATTCTCCAAAGATGCACAAGTAGCCGGTGGAAGAGCTGCTCGCAGGCCTAGCGCTCGGGGTGCTGGGTTGGGATTCAGGAGATGTGGGGTGGACTTCTTTTGGGACCGTGGCCCAGTCACGTCATGCGCCCTGTCCTGGCTTTGCCTTGGCAGAATGGAGGTCCCTGCTTCACAAGGACCAAAATCCCCATTCGTGGCTGTGTCTACACGAGACTAATCTACTGCGCAGTAAAGTGTCACCATCTACACGTGCAGGTGCTTATTGTGCAGCAAATTAGTCTGCTGTATAGTAAAGCCAAATGCATTACTTGTGTGTGTAGGCGTGCCCGGTAACTGAGATGCTTGTGACGGAGCCAGACAAGAGACAAAGCCCGCAGCTGGGACTGGATCGAGTCTAGCACCGCATAATAACTCTGCTCGCTCTCATCGGCGCAACACGCGGCCCTGCTGCTGAGTTAGCGAGCCGAAGCTAATCGCGAGGGTCTGCGGGGCTGAAGCATTTGATTGGCGTATGTCACCTCCCGTGTAAAAATAACCAGGAATAATCGTCACGTTTTTCGTTAGGCTGTTATTGCGTGGCAGCAGGCTTCATCTTTTCCAGCTCATTTGCCTGGCAGTGGTTCGTGCACCGGAGGAGAGGGAAGTGCGGGTGGAATAAATCTAAATCCACGTCTTCGGAGGAGGAAAATGCAACCCGAGAGACGCCGAGAACCAGAAGGGAACATTAGCTTTCCGGACCCGCCGGCGCAAAATGCAGAGCAGCAACGTCTGTCGGGTCTCGAGCACGGACTGGCGTACTCCTAGCGACATGCAATGCCGCGTGTCCTGTGCCTGTACCGTGGGATTGTGGAGCCAGGGAGTCGGGATGCTCCTGGCAGGCCAGGTTGGCTGGTAGAGGTGCCGGGGGGGGGTCTCACAAATGAACGGTTCCCGGGACTTTGCACGCGGGTGGGTTTCCCTCCCCCTGCGAGCGCCCACAGTTTGAAGAGGAAGCCAGGCAAAAGACACGACGGACTGACGAAGCCGTTCCTGAAAGAATCAGGAAATGGTTTAGAGCAGAGGCAGGAGCACGGAAACGGCTTGACACGTGCCGTAAAGCTAATGGCAAGGAGCAGGCAGCGGTCCAGCACCGGCCTTTGCTCTCTGGGCTTCGGGGGAAGAAAACTTTGCTAATAACTGAAAGAGCTTCCCAGGCTCCGCTGAATGAAGTGAGTGGAGAAATCCCTGCTGACGGCCTTGGGAGTAAAAGCTGGGCCAGAACTGGATGCAGATGTGCTGGCATTCGACACGGCACCGACGAGGGGCTTTCCCGTTAAGAGCTTTCCTAAGAAACCTCCGTGTTGTGCCGATCCGCCGCCAAGTCTCCCGGCCCGGAGCGGTGCGGGGGCACTGCTCCGTGCAGCGCGCAGCCCGGCGGAGCGGCGGTGGGAGTTCGCCCTGCGCATCGCGTGAGGATAGTTTGATCGTGTTCGTCCAAACAGATTAATTGTTTACAGAAGCAAACGCAGGCCCTTGCTCGGGTTTGGCCCAGGAATGTAATCTGTAGGCATCTGTCTGCCTGATGGGACCACAGAATCGCCCACGAGTAGGAAAATGTGTTTCTCAAGGCTCTGGAAAATGCCTCGTGTTGCTGCATAAGTTGGCAAGGATCCTGCCGGGTCGTGGTGCAAAGGGTAAGCCTTGCCGTAGCCTCTGGGGTGAACTCTTCAGTCCTCTGCAGTTTTGCATGTATTTCTTTGCTTGGCTTGCACAGCTGCCGGGGGTGGGGGTGGCTGCTGCACGCTCGCCGGGGGAAGCTGGCCAGTCTGCCTGCTGCCTGGGTGCGCAGGACAGATGGACGCCCCGTCTTCGCCTGGAGGCAGGTAGAAGGCCTGGCAGATCGGCATCGACATGCATGGGAGCGCAAGAGGGATGCTGTAGCTGCGGTGACTTAGAAACTGAGCGAGCGGCGAGGGTTTCTGCAGTATTGTCTTTGCATTGGTCCAGCTGCCTGGTGGGGGTAGAGTTGTGGGACTTTCGACTGCAAGGCGGTCCTCGTCGGGTCTGGGCAGAAGCAGCTAAGCGTAGCGTAGCTGCCACCTATACACGTGTATATACACCACACACACACACACACACACACACACACACACACACACACACACACACACACCCCCGCTTAATGTATAGGGTGCAAATCTGCTGTACCTCCTCGTTACGCAGAGCACCAGGTCTCTGCGGCCGTGGCGGGACCCGGCAGGTCCAGGTCCGGCCGGGAGCTGACCCCAGGAAGGTGGCTGTTGTCCAGCCAGGAGACAGGGCGGGCCAGAGGGAGGAACCGGAGAGCAGCTTGGCCTTTGCACCAGCTCCGTGCGGCTTTGTTAATCGAAGTTTCTTGCCTCCGCGCAGCACGTAGCCTTCGTGCCAGAGCCGGGCGGGAAAGGTCACTTGCTTCTGAAGTCGAGCCATGTTCTCAAGGATGCAGAGACGAGGTTTCAGCCTCAGGCACAGTCTGCTTAGGAGCAAAGCCCCGCAGGGCAGGCCGGCAGTCTCCGCACCCCCGCCGTGCTGGCCGGGGCTGCAGCACATGTAAAGGGAGAAGGCAGGGAGGCCTGGGTTTGTGTGCCCCCACCCCTGCACGCTCAGGGGACCGGGCAGAGCCGTGCTCTGCTCACGAGCTCCCCACATCCCTGCTGGGTCCCTTGCAGTCGGGTTAGGGTTAGGGTTAGGCCAGGCTCTGCATGCCCTCCTCACCCCTACGCCGGTCATCTTTTCCTCCACCTCAGTCGGGGAGCCGGCTGGCCCTGCTGTGCTTGTTCTTTCCTGATTGCAAAGCTGACAGTAAGCACCTTGCAAACACACCCTGTTCTGGAGGTTTGATGGGTGGGACACGCGGCACGCCTGGAATTTTAATGCATCTTTAAAATGATCCTTGGTAGCAAAGGCAAGGCTTTTTTTGGGTGTGATCCACGGGACTGCGTGCAGAGCTGGTCACAGGCTGTTGCTGCCTGCCGGGGTCTGCACAAATGCAGTGCTGTTAGTGGCAGGGAGGGGTAGAAGTGTGCTATTGTGCTTAAATCACTTTTCCGGCACTTGAGAGGTGGGTTCAAATTCCTGCTCTGCCACATGTTTCCTGAATGACCTTGGGCAAGTCCCTGAGTCGCTGCGTCCTTCAGAGCCTGCCTCCAGCCCAGGGCTTTTGCGAGGATAAATGCGGTGAGGGCTGGGAGAGACGGCAGTGCGGGGCCCTCGGGGGTCCCAAGATGAGGGGACAAGTTTAAAACAAACCCCAGGAAGTCCTTTTTCACACCGCGTGTCATGAAAGGGCGGAACTTGTTGCCATCGGTTGTGCTGGATACTGAGTTTAGCTTGATTACAAAGGGACTGGACACATGCCTGGAGGAAAGGGGCAGTGGTCACTACGGGAGTGAGGGGCACGGCCTCCAAATCGGATCGTCAAGGCTGGAGGCTGCAGGTGAGAGAGGACCGAGGGAAAACCCCCTTCGTCCCCTGTTCGTTCTCGCTTTCAGCCCCTGCTCTGTGCTGCTGTGTGACATGAGACCGGGCAAGACGGACCTGAAGTCCGGCCCGGTCCATGGTGCTTATAGTGCTTTACGTGGCAGGTGCCTGCAGGTCTTGCTAGTGCTCGTCTAGACTAGTGCTCAAGCAGCCGCCCCGAAAGGGCTTGTATCCTTTGCTGGTTCGTGAACCTTGCACGTGGGGTGCACTGGGTTGCGCGATGCTGGTCCCTGCTGGGATGATCTTCCCCAAATGCTGGGAAATGCAGGTGCTTGGAGTGCGAACACCCAGAGCCTCGGGGATCGGGGCCCGCTCCGTGGTCACCAGGACCGGCCTGACCCTGCCGAGAGTAGGGCCTCACTGGCGAGCTCGCTCAAGACCGCTCTACCGTCTCTCTTGTAGCTACTTACTCCAGACAAAGTGTGTTTGAACCTGGCAGGAGGACGGTCCGGGAAGGTTAAGCAAGTAACCGTCAGCAGGGCGGTTTGCCTGAAAGCAGAGTCGCGCCCAGGAGGAATGCCGGGTCGCGGCTGGGAGCGATGCACGCTGGTCTCCGTCCTGCGGTCGCAGCATTTCCTCTGCCAGTTTGTCGAGGTTGTTTGCAAGGGTCACGGCGTGTGAATAACTCGATTGTTCCCGCTGATGAAATGGCACCGAAAGGAGAAGTCGGAGCTGGTGCGCTGTGGTCTGAAACTGCAAAAAAAGAAAAAGAAGGGAAAAGAGAGGAAATGAGACGAGCAGACCATCGCCATCCCGGGGAAAGCTGCAGTTCGCATTCGGGAGCTGGCGGCAGGAGGGTTAACAGCCTGAGACTTTAATTTTATGTCAAGATATTTTTTTCCCCGTGTGATTAAAACCTGGGGTACTGTTGCATATTCATGAGGCCTGATTTAAAATGACCATTATTTCTGCTCCTCGTGATTTGTGAATAATGTGCTGTGCCTAGATACAGTTTTTTAACTACTTAATAATACGAGAGTAATGACCTTGTATCACACTTCAGTGATTCAAGGCTCTTAATCTGTTGCTATATTCAAATATTGTGAAATATGTTACTCAGGGCTGCCTGAGCCGGAGTAAAAATAGAGGCCTTATCAAAGGGAAGGAGAAACATAGGCTTGGTTTTGCATACAAGAGCGTGGGCTAAGCCGGAGAGCTGTGCCCGGCGGTGTCAGGAGCCGAAAGGGAGAGGTGATGCGGGCTGCGCGGGGTTGCTGGACTGCCGCGGCTGCTTTGGTACCGACCACGTGGGCGACTGCACAGCCCCTGTCCTTGAGTCGGGGGGACGGTTGGGTGAGTGGTGGTAGGATGCGTGTCTCTGCACCCCAGGCTGCTGGTGCATGCCTTTCCCTGGTTACTGAGCCCATTGCATGGCGCTGTCTTACATGCTCAGCGCTACTCAGGGTGAGTGTGACGACTGTGGGCCCAGCATCCTCTCCTCTTCATTTCCCCGGCTCCACAACTCCCTTCCCAGCCCTTTGGCTGCAGTTGTGATGTCTAGTGTGCAAGCTTGTGGGCAGGGGGGCATTCCTGGCCCCTCTCCCCGGGCGGCCGCGGAGGTGAGGACCCTTGGAGGCCTCCTACGCTTTGCCGCGGGTCTCGGCGCTTCACCCCGAGCAGCATCTGGGATTGCTTTGCACTCTGCTCTTCCCCTTTGTTTTCTTTCCTTCCCTGCTTCAGCAGAGCTGGAGCCGGCCTTCGCTCTCCCAAAGCAGCAGGCGCACACGACCTCGGCGTGTCCTTCCCCAGCCGGAGCCAGCGCGCGGCAGGCCCACCCCGGGGCTGCCCCGCCAGCCAGCATAGCTCTCTTTCCTGTCCTCCCTTTCTGGTCCCCTGCCCTGTCGAGAGCAACGGGCCGCCGTTCCTTTTGCAAGCCTGCTCCCCAGCCGAGCCACAGCTAATCCCCCTCCGTAGCACGGGGTGACAGATGTGCTTTCCAGTCGTGCGCCGCCAAACAATACGGCCACCTCGATGCTCGGGGGTAGCAGGGTGTCGGCGAAGCCTTCTGTCGAGCGTAGCAGGGATGTAAGTACGGGGCGGATTTGCTTTGCAGCAGCCCTTCCGGACTTGGCGATGCTCAGCTGGTGACCTCTCCTGTCCCGTGGAGGAAAACGGACGGAAACTTTTCATATAGCCAAGGCACACGGGGAAGCGGGCAAAGGAAAGCTTTGATTTCCTCGTGGCCTTGCACAGATAAAGGAGACGCTGAGAAATGAGAGTGTGCGTCTGGGGCACACGTGTGCACACATGTACAAATTTCTACAGGGGGTGTGCGCATGTCAGGAGGGCAGTAATTCATCCGGATTAAGTCACTTCCTTCACACATGCATAGTGTACTAAAAATATCATGTGCTTTACTAACACCCTTTGTTCCAGGACCCCCTGGAAGCACATTTAAAGCACATCTAACGAACTGAATTATTTACTTCGGGGTGTTTGTTTGTTTTTTCCCCAAACGCCAAATTAAAAAGAGTTTTTGGTATGAAATAATGTAAAAGCAATGTAATGTCCGGTATTACAAGGGTGACTGTGGCTTTGAAAGTGTTTTCAAGGGTCCTTTCAAACTCCCCTCTCCTAATAGAACACATTTTCTTTTCTTAAAAAAAAAATGCTACTTAAACTGCACAAGCAGAGGCATAAACCGGTGAAATGCAGCCACCTCTGGGGTGCAACACGTGAAAGCCTTGTTTTCAGCAGAGCGCTGACGAGTTTGCTGAATCCCCATTGACTTCTATGGGACTGAAGCGTGTGCCGAGCCAGGGTCGTGCTGCTTCCTGGCAGTGGGTCTCGAGCGCATAGTGAACAAGTTAATAATAATAATAGTGAAATAAAACCTGCTACGGATGTTGCCCTGCTCGGTCTGGAAGGATTTGGCCTTTCCTCTACCGCTGCCTTCGGTGCTTCGGCAGCTCAGCCCAGCCACGGGTTGCCCAGTTTAACTAGTCTCTCTCATGTGGTACTGATTAAGTCATAAAAGTTAATTATTAATGGCTAAACCCTTCCCCCTGAATTTAAACCTTCCAGTGTGTCCTGTTGTATTTTAACTCAGATGATGTTTGCCCTGCAGCCAGGGATGATAAATGTAACTATAGAAACTACGGTGGGCAACTACACGGGAAGGTTGTTCAGTAGCTGCCAGCTCCTCTCAGACCCGTATTTTTCTCTGCGTAATAAAAGCCTGAGCATGCAGAAGAGAGGTGATTATACCGGGGGCGCGGGGAACGTCAGGCTTTCTCCTTTGCCCACCGCAGGCTTTAAAACTGGAAGTTAAAATGTCAGGGTGAAATATTCCCGGGTAAGGTAACAGGGGAGGAGAGGCCGGCTCCAGCCCGGATAGATGGGCGTGCGCCGAGTGCGGCGTGCCTCATAAAAAATGCCAGCTCTGCATGTATGGGCGTAGGCGCCTCTGAATTGGCAGATAAGTGTTTCACGCCGGGTTCCAAGCCAGTTTTGGAGCCGGACCAGGAAACCCTCACGCTCCCACCGCTCCGCTGAGCTCGGTGCGACACGCTGCGCGTGCGAGGCCTGCACAACGGGGAGAGGCTGGATGGGGACGTAGCTGGCATCGGGCACCTAACCTTGACAGTGGACTTTCGGCTATTTATACCCCTCTGACGGCGCGTGGCAATGATTTGCTTGCGCAGCCCGTGGCCCTTGCTATGTCGGCGGTTACCTTCTCCCTTGCTGGAGGCAGGGCCGTGTCCCCTGCCCGTGGCCGGAGGGCTGTGCTAGTCGCGCCGCCTGTGCGTTGGTTTGGGAGCTGGGCGCCGGCTGCTCTGCTCTGATATCCCCGATACCCAGTTTGCAACAGAGGCTGAAGGCAAGTGCACCCCTCGGGCAGCGAACCACATTGACACGAGTCTCGGCGGTCAGCCACGGATGCCGGCGTGGAGAGAGGCTGGGCGAAACCCGCGTGCGAAAGGTAAGGGTGGCTCGTGCTCACCCAGGACGTTTCGGGTCCGTACCCGATTCGGTGCCCGGAGAGGAGCCTGGCGGGGCGGGTGGGATGTGCCTTCTGCGAAGAACAAGTTTCTGCCCCTCCTTTACGCAGAAGACTGGGTGCGGAGGCTGCCGACAGGGACAGCAATAGCGTAGCAACTTGCTGGAAAATAAAGTAGTAGCAGAGGCAGGTGTTTCCTCCACTGTGCACACGCGTCCGCAGCTGAGCGGGCAGCACGGACTAGGGAAGCGCGCGTTGCAGCGGGCAGAGGAGCGGCGCGTACCCGGCACCGTGCCCATGCTCTGCCCAGGTGGAGAGAGGAGGTAACGCGCGCTCGGGCTCGAGCAGAGCTGCCGTGCTGGGAGCATCTTGAGGAGCTCGGGCAGTTTGCTCCGATAAGGGATCATTTTTATTCCGTCTCCTGACTCCACTTGCGTTTATGGCAAAGGGTTTTGGGAGAGGAAAGTCCCAGCTTCTGTGCCAAGCTGTCCGGGTGGCAGCGCCGGATGCCTAGAAGTGGGAACGGTGGGGGCAAAGCCGCTCCACCCCACGGGGGGTCGGGCCCATCGTTTGGTCTGCGGGCCTCAGTAGGTCCTAGGCTGCACGTAACATGCCAAAAGGCCTCGGAGGTAGCTAGATATTAGATGGCTGGATAGATATTCGAGAGAGATGCGTGTGTAAATGTCTGTCTGCACGTATCTATCTCTGCGTGTATATAGATCGATTGATCGATCAAGGAGAACTTTGGCCGTCAGATCGGGACGATGTGGAAGATAATTATGCATAATGGCAAAGCTCAAGCACCAAGTGTAAACTTTAACTACATGCCCTTTCTGATTTGGTTTTCTGTCGCGTTGAATGTCCTTGGCACCGTTCGTTTTCCTCTTTAGAAACAGATGAGTAAAGGTTAACTGGTTTCTGAGAAGCAGCTTTGGAGGGTGGACCACAGCGTTCGTTTTCCGTGCGCCGGGGAGGGGAGCTAGCAATGCAAACCCCAGCGAGAAGGTGTGGGGCGCTGGAGCGGGAAGAGGGCAGCCTTGTTAATCCATTAGACGGGGGGTAATTTGGGGGTGGAAAAGGATAGCAAAAGCTGTGCTTGCCGTGCCACAAGTTTTCTCCTGCCAGTGACGAGGGTCAGGGTGCAATCAGTGTCCAGCGTACAGTCCGCTCTGGAGAGGCGTGGGTCCCCGGCGCCGTCGTCGGAGTTGTGACCCGGGCCGTAGTCGTGGAGAGAAGAGGGCAGTCTGCCGGAGGCAGCGCTTTCTGACAAAGCCACGAGCGAAACCCCCACTTGCAAAAGATATTTTTGGCGGTGCCAATGTTTTCCCGTCCCGTGGGTCACGCTCTTTTTAAATACAGCGCAGCGTTTCCTTCGAGCGCTGCCTCTGTTATCCGGCTCTGCTAGTGCCAGCTGGCTGCAGATCGGCTGGACGCCGAGGCGGGCTGACAAGCGAGGCGTTTGGGTGCTCGCGCCGAAATGACCCCTGTCGCCGGCCGGGTACCGCGCGGCACCGCCTGCCCGGGCTGCAGAGACGCGGCTAGAAAGCCTGTGGATTAAACCCCACCAGACCGCGGCAGGTCGGCACAGATCGGGAACGTGGGATGTGCGTGTGCGAGCGTGCTGTTGCACGCTCCCCGCAGTCTTCCCTTTGTCATGCACGCTTGCCAGGACTTGCCTGGGATCTCTTGCGACTGTCATGCGTACAAGTGCCCTGAGCGATAGCACGAAATGTGGCCACAGTAACCCGTCCTGCCCAAGCCCGCGAGCAGCTGGCGTGCCAGAAAGAGCCGTACCTGCACGCAGGCCCTCGGGGAACGGTGCCAAACGCCTCCAGCGCTTCGGCTAACGTTTGCACCAAGTCAGCAGGCAGAAGGGCTCTCGAGGCAGTTTGCCTCTTAAGGCTCACCCAACGTGTGCTGCAAACGCCCCCGCTTTTTGTGGCAATCTGTGCGGGGGGCCGAGCTGAAGAGCCCCTCGTGGCTTCGGAGCGGTGGCCTGGCCGTCGCGGGGACGTTGGCGTGGGTTTTGCAGCTGCAGGGAAAAAGTGGAGACTTCCTCTAGGAAATTAGGAGCGCCGTATGTTGGCGTGGCTGTTCCCATTGAAGGCTCCCTCGTCGTCTTGCTCCATCCCAACCCATCGCTCCTGAGGCTGGCTCGGGAACCTCAGCCATACCGAACCTTTCCGTGCCTCCTTCCCATCTGCTGATGTCCAAGGACAAGCCCGAGCTGAGGTCCTCCCCGCGGCAGCTCTGGAAGACGGCTCTTGTCCCCGTTTTGTCTTTTTGCGAGCGTGAAATGAGCTGCTACCGGCTAAGGAGCTGGTCCTGCCACGCGCGGAGCTTGTGCCGTAGCCGGGGAGAGCCCGCGCCGTGGCTCGGTTTGCAGTCGTAGGACCAAACCGACCCGAGAAACGGGTCCCCGATGGCGCGTGGGAGCATCCCGCTGGCACAGCAGTGGGGATGGAGCCCCCACCCCGAAGCTGTGGAGGTCTGGGCAGGGGTCTCGCCTTTCTCCCTCTTTCCCAGGCCCCGTGTCAGCGCTGCTGATGCCTCTCTTGGCTTCTTCAAGTGCTTTGCTTGCCTGCGTCTTACCAAAGTGGGGACCGTCCTGTCTCCATCGTTCGAGTGAGTGTCCGAACAGGGGCGTCCACGGGAGCCAACGGGCACAGCCGTGGAGAAGGTCCTCTTCCCTCAGGGCCCTTCCCTCAATCACTCCTTTCACTATAGCAACCTCCCTCGTGTTTGTGCTCTTGCTCTCCCCAGCGCGCAAGCCCGGGGCCTTGGCTGTAGGCGCTGGGTGAAGAGGTAGGGAGGTGGAAGCAACGACAACCTCAGCCTGAGTCACCGATGAAGGATTAGCCGGAGCTGGTCTCCCGGGCGGTGGAGGCGGAAAGCGTTCGGAGCCAAAGCCGGCGCTGGCTGGCCGGGCCACGATGCTGAGCTTGAAGTTGCCAAGGCTGCTCAACATCAATCAAGTGCCCAAAGTAAGTGTGGCTTTGCTTCGCGGGTCTCTCGTGTTTGGCTGCCGCTGCGTCGGGACGTAGCAGCCTCTTGCATGCAGCCCGGTGCCGCTTTCCCTTGTCCATCATCACTTCGGAGCATTTAAATCGGAGCTGGAATATTAAATATTTGCATTAGACTCTGCGTGCAAACCTAGCAGTCCTCCTCCCACGCAAGGAAAGGCCCTTTTTTTCCAGAAATTCTTGAAAGATTGAAGTTGCTTTGCTGTGTTTTGAAGTGGGTTTTGTGTGTGCATGTATAGTGTGTGTCTCTATTGATTGATAGATAGATAGATCGATATACGTATGTGTGTGTAATAGAATCTATCTAGAGATAGTTAAGATATTAGATATCAGATAGATATGCGTGTGTGTAAATATAATCTATCTAATATATGTATGTGTAAATATTTCTATCTGATACCTAATATCTTAACTATCTCTAGATAAATTATATTTACACATACACATCCATCTAATATGTGTGTGTAAATACTTCTGATATCTAATAACTGTCTATAGATGTAAATATTTACACATTCATATATTAGATTATATTTACACACATATAGCTAATATCCATCTATCTAGCTATCTCTAGATAGACAGAAATATGTGTGTGTGTGTGTGTGTGTGTAAATATAATCTATCTAATATATCTGCGTGTATATATGTGTGTGTATAAATATATCCCTCTATCTGGAGATGGCTAGATATTGTATAGATTGATGGATAGATATTAGCTATATATGTGCATATACACACACACATAGTCCTATATAAATACATAAAAATCACTTCAAGCAAAGCAAAGTAAATTCAATATTTCAAGAATTTCTGCAAAAAAGGAGGGTCTTTTTTTGAGTGGGATGAGGTTTGCTTGTGTAGGATGCAGGCTTTAGCCCAAATATTTTATACTGCAGTTCAGGTGTGTGTGTATATACACATGTACACACACACCCCAACTTTATATATACGCTTGTTGCTTACGGGAAGAATGATTAACGTGATCAGAGATCTTTCGTCCACCAAAAAGCGGGTTGTGGTGAATGCGATTTTTGACTGTCATTCACAATATCTTTTAAAAACAGATTTAAAAGCAAGAAATCTGTGTTGTGAAAAGCGGAAAATGCCGAGCGTGTGGCACAATGCTGTGTTGCTGCAGAAGGGCCGCTGGGGTTGGGACAGAGAACAAGCCCCAAACCAGCCGGCCCTCTCGCACCAACAGACGTTGCCCCACTCTGCGAAGAAGATTGGCCTCGTGTTCCAAAAACCGCAGACCGAGGCCAGCCGAAACCTCTGCCGAGCAATGAAGTGCGCTGGGTGGTTGGGTTTTTTTAAAGCTAAAATTTAGCTTCTGTGGGAGGGCAAAAGCAGCAGGTGAACTGGAGCGCTCCTGTGTGTGCATGTTGGGTATCCCATGCCCTGTGCCGTGGGCTCTCCATGCCAGGCGAGCAGTTAGTGTGGTCGGGACAAGACTATCAAAGCTGGTGCGTGCAGTTCGGATGCTTTGCCCTTGCTAACGCACTTTTTAACCGGCCTGATTTTGCAGAGCAGTTGAGTCCATTGAGGACTCTGAGCTGTTTGGAAAATCAGGCCTAGGATATCTATATGGGGTCTCTCCCCTGGGTGCTTCAGGCTCCTGCCCGGTGACTGTTCCTTACCTGCCCAGGTAAGGAGGGGGATGTGCCATTTTTGTCCACCTACTAGCGAGCTCAGCCCACCCATTCGCGGCGGCGAGCACCCAGAACAAAAGGCAATTCCAGCTATTCTGCATCGCCGCTCAAAGCAGCGCCCCTCTTCCAGGGGTATCGATGCAGGGCCGGCATCCGAACACAGCTCCCGTGGGGCAGGGTGGACAGCACAGAGCCCGTCTAAATGAGAGGCTTCTGCTCATTCCCTTCCAGGTGTTTCGTGAGCAGGGCATCGTGTTCGGGTACCGCCATCCCAGAAGCTCAGCCGCAGATTGCCTCCTCAGTGTCTTCCAAATGACAAATGAAACCCTAAACATCTGGACGCATTTCGTGCCTGCCTGGTATTTGCCCTGCTTTCTCTCCGACGCTGCCTTTGGAGAGGCTCTTACAAGCCCTCCTCCGGCCGCGGGAGCCAGCGATGGGTTGATAGCCCATCGGGGTGGGAGGCGGCAGGGGAAGGGGACGCCGGCACACGGGCGAGTCGCACGCTGTGCTCACGGCTTCGAGCAAAAAAGTGCCCGAGAGCCCAGACAGCAGTAACCCACGTCTAGGCTCGTCGGGCAAAATGAGAAGTAGAAATCCTGGCCCCACCGAAATCGAGACGAGTAGGTCGTTGCCTTTGGTGGAGCCAAGATTTCCCCGTAACAAGCAGGGTCTCACTGGAGCCTTTGCCTTCCAGCTACTTCCTAGGGAAGCTGCTTGCCTTGTTATGTTCGCTGGATCTCCGCAACGACGTGTACGCTTGGCCCCTTCTTGCCTACATGAGCACCTGCTGCATTTACCCCTTCACGTCCAGCTGTGCCCACACATTCAGTACGATGTCCACCCAGGCCAGACACATCTGTTACTTCTTCGATTACGGCAGCCTCAGCATCTACAGCCTTGGTAAGAGCCGCTGCAAACGCTGCACAGAAGAGCCGGTGGGGTTTTCCAAACTGCCTAGGGTGCATCGCAGTGGGGCTAACGAGGCCAGGTGGAGAGCTGCCCCGATGGGGCATTGCACGGACGTATCCTGAAAGCTGATGGCATTTAGGTTCCTGAAAATGGGTCTGAAGTTCCTAAGTCACTTCAACCCGTTTGTACGTCTTGCATTGCTGAAGGGAAGGGGGAAAGGCTCTCGCACCACTTTGTGGACTAAGGAGCTGGAGGAACCGAGGCAAGGGAGCTTGTGACAGAGACGCCGTCTCCACCCAGCTGCACGGTGCGCGCGGCTGTCAGGGCTTTGTGAATCACCAGGGTTGTTTCCTTCCTTTAATCCAGTGTGACCCGCAGCCTTCAGAGGTGGAGGCATGCCAGCCCTCGACGCCGGCACCGCAGTTGGGTGAAGTCTGCAGTTGTCTTTACGTTGCAGAATAGCAGCACTTTGCACGTTAGCTCGGCACAGACCCAGACAGACGCGCACACACCTTCCCCATCCCCATCCCCGCAGCCGGACGCAACTCGCCCAGCTGCCACCGCCTGGGAACAGACCCCTTCTCGGGACTGCTGCTGCCCTCTGCAGACCTTCGCGCGTGGCTTCGGTCTGTTCGCGCGGGGTCCCGTCGCCCGCTGCGCTACCCTTCAAGGACGGCGCAGGCTTTTGTGCACAAGCACGTGCTGTGCATGAATCGGAGAGAGGAGAGGCCGGCGTGGTAGCTTGCTACTGCTACAGCTTTACAGACACGGCGTATCTGAACGCTGAGTCCAGGAGAGCTGCGTGAGCATCGTTCCGGCGTTTTAACGATGCAGACACGGGCCCTAGACCTTATCGCTCCTGATTATTCCTGTGCATTCGCAGGCAGTGGATTTGTCACGGTTTGGAGTGGCCTTTGGCTTATAAACCATATCTGTCACTGATGCTTTTGTTGCTGATTCCTGGCATAAAAGGAAGCAGCCCTGCATCCAAACAGCCCCAAATCTCCGTGCCCCCCCTCCCCCTCCACCAGAAAGAAAAAATAAGCGAGAGCCGTCCTCCCCCAGGCTGTTCTGCAGGCCGAAACACCAATTCGGCACACGTCGCTAACGTAGCCGCCCTCCCGGGAATGCGCAGATAATGCTTATCAGTGCTCGGTCACACGCGGGGTTGCTGAAAGGACCCTGCCCGGGGTCGGTTTAATCTCGGCGATGTGCCTCGTGTAAGGACGGAGGGGGAGCTGCTGTCCTGCTTGCAAATCGGATGCATCCTGGGGTGAAGTTGGTGCCGCCGGGTTTCTTTACGGCACGTGTAGAAGAACAGGCCCAGTGGGGTTCAGTCCTCCTTTCTGGGTGTGGGCATCCTGTTGGCAACTACCCGGGTGGTAGTTGCTCCTGGCGCTTAATACAATAATTTGGGCATAAACCTGGATGAAATGTCCGCAATGACACGCGAACACCAGAGACGCCAGAAGCATTTCCCCCGCGACTAAAAACGCCCATTGTACAGCCTGATCTGGCGGTCCTGATATAGCGAGTCGCTGGAGGGAGGCACTGGAGTCGGGGCTGGCCCCTGAGGTTTTTTTCAGTGTAAAAGGGGGGAAAAAAATGAAAGGGGCAGGCTGCAACAGCTGAAGTTGTATAAACATGGTGGCCTTCTGCTGGCATAAAACCCCGCGTACGTCGCAGCCAAACCAGCCCCGGAGCTGCACGCCCTGTCTGGATGTCTTTAAGAAAGAAAACACTTATCGGTGGAGATACATTTTTACCAGCTGCCCAAATTCCTCCCCTCTGACAAAGCAGCTTCTGATCTCCAGTGGACGAGGAGGTAACCTGGCTTCTTAAGGCTGCTGGGTGGGAACCGTCCGCCTTCGTGCTCCTTGCAGTATTTTTTGCCGCTGAATCTTCGGGCTTGTTTGAAAGTCAGAGACCTAAACCACTGTGGGGAAAAAGGTTGCTGAATAATACCTCGATAACATTCAGAACTGATCCGAGCGTTGTGTTTGTTTTCAGGTTCTGCGATGGCCTATTCGGCATACGTTTTCCCCGAGGAATGGGTCGGCAGCACTTTCCATCGCTGTTACGTGCCCACCGCTGTGTTCAACGCGGTCCTCAGCACCGGTCTCTCCTGCTATTCCAGGTACCGCTGTGTGACACTGTGATGGCCGAAGCGCGGTCATTCAAACCCGCAGCCTTGGAATATGTTGTATCGCCAAATGCCGTGAACTGGAGAACGGATAGATGGGGCGCTTGCTGTTATTACCATGCCGCGCGCTGGCGCTAGAATCGTTTCCCTGTGGAAAGACTTCCTTGGTGAAGCTTTAGACTTGTTGAAAGAGCGTTTCATATCTTACGGTCTCCAGCAGGAAGATGTTTGCCTATAGTAACTTGTTTTTCTTTAATTACAGCATGTCTGAGATGAAATGTGTGCTCCAAGTGCTTGCGCATATGCTTAATTTTAAGCGTCTGAATTGTCCCATCAAAACCCATGGGACTGCTCGTGTGCACGATGCTAAGGATGCGTGTAAGGTTTTGCAGGTGTGTGGCCTTCAAGTTCGTGCATCTCATTGACTCCTTTTTAAAGAGCAATGAGCATGACGTGTGTGTCTGCGGTGAGAAGGTACCTAACGGCGCGCCGCCCTGAGTATCCTCCTTGTTTCTAAACCCCAGGCATCTTGGCAAGGGAGGTCTTAGGAAATCTGGGGCGGGGGGGATAGGACCTTTTGACTTGGGCAACTTTTCTCAAAGCTTGCTAAGTACTTAGCTTGCTTCTGGCATGAATAACTGACCACATCTCAAGCCAGATCTTACTCGTTTTACTTCATAGTGGAAATTTTCTTGGAAGCTTTTTTGTGACGTGCCGCTAGTTCCCTTCGTGATCGTGTCGTTTGCATGTGATAGCTGATTTCTGAGCTGTGAATTGCTTGGGGTAATTAGTCTGTTTTGTGCGTGCACGGGCTGCGAGTGAAATGTTGCTCGTTAGCATGCGTGTGTCCAGTACAAGATGCACAAAAGTCACCTGTGGCGGTTTCTGCTTAAAGACCTTTTGCCGGTCGGCTTCGCTGCCCGGGTCTTGGCGCTGGACCGGTGCTGTTGTTGGTACCTAAATGAATACGAGGACGCCGTAGTCTCCGAACAGGGAGAGGTACGTTGCAAAAGGCACAGCATCGAAACGAAAAGGACGGAGGTAGCAGGGAACAACCCGATAGCTCAGCACTGCAAGTATCCCCAAAGCCTGCATTGCAGATGGCCGTTTGGTGGGAGTGTTACAGGATTCAGACCAACTCCTCAGCATCTGGGAAGGCAGCTTGGACCTTTCACCGTTAATGCTAATGCTAAGTGTTACCTGTTGTGCCAGAATTAGGAATAGACGCGTTTAGACTATCTTGCTAATCTTCTTTCCCTCCCTTTTTTTCCCCCCCTTGTATATAGTCTCCATTTATTTTCCCCCACTTTTTTCTACTAGTTTCCCCTCTCCCATTGTGTCCTGTCTGACTTGTATTACTGTCTGGCGAGGTGGTTTTGCTGAGGACAGGTGGCAGCGGTTTAATGCGTTTCAGGTTACAGTGGTTGAATGGGATCAGCCCAAGATTAGGGCTTTTTTTAAAAAACAAACCAACCCCAGCAGCAAAACCAACCCCTCGATTTATTTTAAATTCTTTTAGACCTGAAAAGCAAAGTGCAACATCTCTGTATTGCAAAACAGCAGGTGTAGTGACCCAAGAAATGCGTAACCGCTACCAGAAGGCGGTAGAGCCCTAGTTCCGGTTGCCTCAGTCGTTGTGGATATGTCGTGCCTCTTTCAACGGTCACTTGTTTAAGCACCCAGGAGAAGCTTCCTAAGTACCCAAAAATGTCATTCCCCCACGTGAGCAAGTGGGGAAGGAGACCCATTGATTTGGAGCAATAGATGATGGGGGCTGGACCCAATGGCCTCACGAGGTCCCTTCCAGCCCTAACCTTCTGTGAATCTGGGATACTTTTGCTGACGGGTCGTAGCGTAGCTAGCGAGGCGAATCGGTCCTGCATGCCAGTGTGGAGGGTCTGCCCTCCTCCTGCGTCGTTTTGGAAACGCTGCACCGCTCCACGACCCGCAGTGCAACACGGCCCACAACCATCGTCTCCGGTGCGTTGGTAACTTCTCCGTCCCTTGCACTAATAAATGTGCAATAGACTCTCAGCATGACTCTCGAACCACAGGCTGGTGTGTTTTTCCCTGACTGTATTCAGGGTAAGTGGCTTTCCCGTCGGAGCATCTGTGACGACTTGCAAGCGGCGTTGTCGAGTGAAGTGCAGTGGCACAGAAATGCAACTTGTCCTGTGCCAGGAGGTCTCTGTTAGCAAGAAGGCTCTTCTCCAGTCTCCTCTTCTTTTTTTTTTTCCTCTCTCCTTTCTTCTTTTTCTTTTAGGTTCTGGCCTGCAGCTGCCAAGGACGAACAGTGCCACCCTCTGGCACGGACTCCCTTTCCCCAGGGGGCTTTGCTCAGTGCGGCTGGCTAGGAGTACACGCAGTTCCATAAAATCCATAGTTTTGCGAATGTCTCTCCACCAGCGTCCTCTTTGCCTGTGTGAGTGGCCAGTCTCTGCTGCATCCTGCAAAGGGGACCTGAGCCACGCAAGGGGCAAAAGGCTCCAACAGAAACGGTTGAATTGAAAAGAGGAAGCGTCCTGGGTCAAGATTGTGCAGTGCAACGTTGAGCCATGTCTCACCGGGAATACGAAGTGCTTGGCAGACTGCAAAAGGGTCCGTGCTCGACGGCAGCTGCAAGCTTCATCTGACTTCATGCAGCAGAAAACGCCGCGGTAATCTTAACTGTGTTGCTATAAGAGCATCATTCTAGCAGGGAGACCAGGTGTTGCAGCCTCTCCTCCAAGTGAGTAGGGGTTGTAGCATGGCAAAATTGGGTCCAAAGTCGTTGTCTTCATTGTGTCTCCGATCCAACCTTTCTACATGGTCTGTTCCCAGAGGTCCCTGCTTCTGTTGTTGGTGTTGCCAGAGGGTTGCGTTGTGGTACTATACAGCATCCCAAGTGCATAGGAGACAATGTTGGACTCAGTGCAGCTTAGCCTATTGGTGCAGCCGTCCCTGAATCTGTCTTTCGTTTTGCTTTGAATGCTGGTAGCAATATGCCAATGCAGCCTGGGTCATCTACCGTGGTTTGAGCGTGCAGCCAGAGAAGAGCCGTGCTTGTACCCCTGCAAGTTTATAGCTGTTATGACACACGTATACAATGTTTGGCTTTGCAGTTCTGCTCCTCTAACGGTACGTGGCATGACCTTTCAGAGGCACTTAGATCGATTTAGCGGGCGGAAAAGAATTGATATGCTTGCAACAGGAAGGGGTAACCATGTTGCCTTGATGGCACTTCGAGTTGCTCCACAACCTCTGACAATGGAGAAAGGCTCTTGATTTCTTGTAGGACTTCTCCATGCCCCTGAAGTCTTCAATGAACCCATCCTTCGGACCTGCTGCACGCCGTATCTCCTGAAGATCAATGGGAATGCAGATGAATGGGCCATTCTGAAAATGCCGTGCAAGTGGACGCGTTATCTACCTACTTTACCAGCTCTAATTCCCTTCTTAGGAGACTTTTTCCCAATACCGGCTAGGTGAGTTGGTAATAAAATGCTTTTTGCCTTTTGTAAGCTGTCTAACCTGAACACTGGATTGCCGAGGCAGAAACATAAAAATTAACACATTTTGGTTTTCAAATGGTGCTGGATGCTTGCACGGCCCCTTCACGGAGGACTTCCTACTCCTGCTTCCATCCGTCTCACCTGCTGAACCAGCATCAGTGCAAGAGTCACCCGGGGCCTCTCGCCCGCGTGGGACTTTGGACGTTTCCTCAGTCCCATGTGGATCTATCCAAACACTGTACAGACTTCCTTGGGGGAAACAAGCTTCTGCATGTGTTGTGCCTTGTGCAAAGGAAGCTTTCACGGCACACCATCCAGGTGTTGCCGCACCTCTGCATTGCGCTGCACGCAGGAGCTGCAGAAATGGGTGTCCAGGTGGAAGCAGGAAAACGCAGAGCGCCATTTGGGTGGGTTGCGAGATGAGTGGAAAAAGTAGATGGGATCTGCGCGCCAATCTGAACCCGAAACCAGTCCCCACGGAGGATAGGAAAGCGGCCAGCAGGATCTCCATCGGTGTCGTGTGCCATATGCAAGGTTTGCAGGACATCCTACAAGCCACGTGGGCAGGACCAAAGATGGTCAACGCAGCTGGCTTTGTTGGGTGTCTTGCTGTCCACACGTCTGACTGCAACAGCATTTGTCCGTGCCTTGGTTGGAATAATGGTTTGTGGCGTATGTTCGATGGTCGGAGGCGTCTGAGTACCAAGCAGTGCAAACAAGAAGGGGCGGCATGGATGACAAGCGAGACAAGAAGCGCAGGGGAGCCTAACCCTGCAGTAAGATAACGGCCGCTGTGAGACCGCCAAGTTATTTTTGCATCGTAGTAAGAATAAGGCTCAGCGAGGAGTGCAGCGTTGCTCCTAGTTGCATCAGGAAGGTCACGTATAAACCCCTGTCGTTGCAACTTCCTCGCCCTCACATGCAGCTTCCGCCTCTGCTGGGTACGTCAATCCCGCGCAGGCTGCTACGGCACTGCTCGAGGACTTCCAGGATCAAGGCCCGTGTCTCCTCTGTCCTCAGGATGCCAAGGGAAGGGTGCAAAAGCAGAAGGACTGCTCACTCCCATCCGGCTGTCCCACCAGTTCTGGGAACACGGGAATCGCGGGCAAACGGCTGTACCCGGTGCTTTCGCTTTTCTCTTTTAGGGCCACGGGGGTTGGAAGCCATGCGGGCTCATTGCCCATCTGTATTATCCCTCCACTCTCCCATTTTGCCGTTTGTTTTAGGCTAAAAATATAACCCAAGTGCAAAGCCGGCTGGCTCCATGCTCTACCCATGCGTGTGCACAAACGCACGTGCTGCGTGTGAGTGGCTGTGCAAGAGAAGTGGGGTTGCCACCTACCTGTTGGCTTCAGGGAGAGCAGGATTCGGCCCAGCGTGCACGGTGAGAGCTGCTGAGCGCTCCCCTGCATCCGAACGCTTCTCGCGGCTTTCCGCCGGTAGACGTAGTGTCGTCTAGCAGAGCTCTTTGGGTTTGGGAAAGGCTTTGTGCGGGCTGAGCCGGTCTCCCCAGTTGCTTTAAGTAAGGACAGCTAACCGCCCTGTCGCCTGGCTGGCGAGGAGCCGAACCCTGCGCCATCCGGGAGAGGCGTCCTGCCCGCTCCCTTGTCGCACGGGGCCGGACGGTCGTCTCTCCAGCTTGCATCGTTCTTCACCCCGCGCAAACCCGGCGTTTGCTTCAGAACGTGGCTTTGCCAATGAACGGTGCGAGGGGAGATCAGCTTGCAGCGACTGCGGGAAGGGGATGGGCTGCGAGCAGAGAGCTGAAGCCGCCTTTGGTCCAGGCGAAGGGCTGCTCTGGGTAGAACCGAAACGCCCCGCTTCCCCCGCTCCTGTCAGCCCGTGCACCTGCACGGTGTCCCTCTTCGGTCCTGCCTTGGTCTGACACGTTGAACTGTCCCTTTGAGTGAATGAAAATCATCTTCTGCACCTGTCCTTTTTACCGAGGGTGGTGGTCCTCCCACCTCTCCTTTCTGGCCTCTGCCAGTTCTTCCCATCCTTTGCGCGCTGGTCAAGGGCTGGTAAGCTTTATGTTGAGGCTTTCTGCCAAGAAAATATCAACTGCATCTCGACGGTTGTCTCTGTCATGCTCACAAATTCCACCCAAGCATACCCTTTCCTTCTCATTTACCGTATGATTATAACCAACAGGCTCGGTGCTCCGTACCACCGCTATAACAGCGACATCCTGGAAAGGTAATAAAGAGACGAGGCTAGATTTTTCCTCTGTATTTTAGCAGATGCGTTTTGCATTCCCTAAGATGTCATGTTTACAAAATCTTGGCCGGGTGCAGAACACAAGTGCTCCGAGACCTGTTTCATGCATTGTAAATTGAAACTGCAATCCTGCTTAATTAACAAACAGCATGACTGCTGCATTATCCACCAGGCTTTCTGCACGGATATAAATTTCTCCGTTTATGACAGCACTGGGTTCGCTCTGCAGCCTTCGGATCACAGCAGTGTAAAAGCTGAGTCAAAATGACTAACTTCAGCAGCTGCTTAATGTAGAAAGCTGCCTGTCCTTGCTGCTGTGCAATGGTGGACAGCGTTAAAGGTGAAAGGGAGCAAACACAGCCGTGCCAAGATAGTGTAAAAAGGTTTTGCATTTTCTAAACTGCTCTCAGTCTGTGAAGAGGCAAGTGCATGCTCATCTGCATCTAGAAAATACATCTATTGAAGTTAATCAGAGGTGACAAACTGTACCTGATTTGCTTTTTTGTTTTGTGAATGTGTATCCAATGGTAGGAATATTATAATCTGGGCCATAAATTTGATAATCATGTGTCCTCAGTATGTCACTCCACTCCACTGTGGCCTGCAGAAAACAACCAGGGAGAACGGTCGTGCCAAGCTATTCAAATTTGCTTTTCCAGCACTGCTTCGAGTGTCGGTTCATGCTGGACCCTGTCACACCAATGACACAAGACCACACCTTGACACCCGCCATCAGGCCAGGGTCCGGGGCGGGAAGGACCGCATGTTATACTTCCTGAACTCCAGATCCCTTCATTACCTCCTTCATCCTTCCTTCCTCCCTCGCTTCCCTCTTTCTAGCAGCCCCAGCAATAGCTGAGCTTTGAACACTGTTCACATAGCAATGGAGATGGACAGACTGCAAGAGTCCAGGAAGGCAGAGGACACGGGGAGCCAGTGGCATTTAGCGGAGAAGGATTGTGAGCGCCTGATCTCAAAAGGCCGGGTGCACTGCATAGTGAAATCAATGGGAATCTTTCCACTGATTTCCGTAGGATTGAGTCAGGCCAACTGAGTCTCCACAAGCCTTTACACAACATAAGAAGTGGTCATTTGAGAGAACCTGGGTGCTAATATGTTGTGTTTCCTCCTCCGGCTACTACTATTGGGTTGAAAGCCAACCAAGAGTTGGGGTCCTTTTGTGCATGGGGATGCACACGTGCAGAGTAGAGGCAGTCGGGCTGCGTGAAGTTTCCGGTGCCGATTTCGATTCGGAGGAGAATCGGCCCGATTCGGTGGCTGAATCACCAGATCCAAATTGAATCGGGGGACCAGTTAAAAGGTCTGACTCGATTCAAAGCTCTCCGAATCGATTCGGAAAAGATTCGGAGAGCTTCTATGATTCGGGCGGTCCTGGGTGGCTGCAGCAGGGAGCTGGAGCCAGACGCAGAGCTCGTAAGTAGGGCGGGGGGGGACCATGGGGACTCCCCCGACCCCCCATGGCTGCCCTGCCTGCCCCACCTCCTGGTCCTTTAAAATAAAACAAAAAAACCCCTCACCAGGTGCTGCCGGGTGGGGGGCAATCCCTGTCACTCCCCACTACCCCACGCTGCACGGGGGGCTCTGTCACGAGCCCCCTGACCCCCCCTCCCTGCTCCACCAGCCCCCCCACATGGCTGTCCTGCTCGCCTCAGCTCCTGCCCTTTAAGGAAAAAAAACCCCCCGAACTCACCAGCTCCTGCAGCAGCTTTGGGGCTTCGTGGGGCTCGTGGAAGAGCCCCCCGTGCAGCATGGGGCAGCAGCCAGCGAGTCCAAGGTTTTGGGGTTTTTTTTCTTAAAGGGCCAGAGCTCGGGCAGGATGGGGCAGACATGGAGGGGCTGGGGGAGCAGGCAGGGGTTGGGGGATTTGTGTAGAGCCACCCATGCAGCATGGGCAGTGGGGGGCAAAGGGGGGATCACCCTCTGCCCAGCAGCACCCGGTGAGTCGGGGCTTTTTTTTTTTTTCTTTCAAAGTGTGGGGAGCTGGGGCGGGTGGGGGATGGGCCTGTGCGATTCGGAGATTCGACCAAATTGATTCGGGACAGTGATTTAAATCGCCGAATCAAATCGCTGCCCGCCGAATCAGCCGAATCCGAAGCAAATACTAGCTGCTTCGCGCAGACCTGGCAGGCAGGTCCTGCACTACTGGGTTTACGGTCTTAATAGACCAGAAAGGCAGATGGAGTCGGGGAAGGGGTAGGATGCTCCAGCACAGTGACCCTGACGAAGGTTTAGTTAGGGGGCAGTTGGCTCGATGGGAAGATAAAGGGGAGGACAGGGGAGGGGAGGGGAGAGGTAGGGGGAACAGGTGCGAAAGGAGAGGTTCGGAGTAAGGAGCTGCTCAGCCCCAGGCAGAAGCCAGACAAAACCCTCGGGGTGGCTTTGGCAGCTGCCCCAAGCTCTGGTCCTTATGGCTCCTCAGGGCTGTGTTAGCTCCACGGCTGCACGGGCCGGGAACGTCGTCCTAGTGCCTCCTGCGCACTTGTGTGGGTTTCCTGGGATGTATTTGGGAGCCGTGCTGGTCTGGGACGAAAAAGAACTGCAAATATCTAGAACTCTTGGTTCAGAAATAGTACTTTTATTAGACTGCGTGGGGTTTCCCATTTCAAGGTGGGCGAGGAGCTGCTTGGGGGTGTCCTTCTCTGCACCCAGTTTAATCCCTTTCTGCCCGGTGCCGTCATAGTTACAAAAAGCTCAGCCAGTCTGGGGACAGCTGTAACTCTGGTGTAGCTACAGCATTGCCTTCATGGATTTAGCAGCAGCTTTGTGCATGCCGGCACAGATTACAATGGCTATGAAAAAACCCACGTTCACCTCGTGTTCTGCAAGCCACAGTCCCTTAGACAACATGCAAACGCCGGTCGTGTATTTGCTGGGATTGCTCAGTCTAAGCTGCTTCTTGCTGCAGGTTCCCAGAGCTGGAGCAGCCCAGGTTCAGCAAAGTCCTTCGCACACTGGCATTCGCGTATCCGTACCTGTTCGACAGCATCCCGCTTTTCTACAGGGTAGGTCATGAAGGTTCACTTTCCTCGTCCCCACAAGGTACCTCTGCTAGCTGCAGTGATCATGGGTGGTTTAATGTTAGACTCAGCACTTTTAGGAAAATATGCAGATGCTTTTCAAGAGAGATTTAAATGATCAGGAAAACGACTCGATTAGTTTTGGTGTGTATTTGTCTTCCCCCGCACGTTATTTTCTGCACGCAGGGCAAACTTTCCACACGTTGGCAACTTGGCCACAATTTGCAAATCCAAACTCAAATCTCAGACTTGACTGGGATTTGACCTTATTGAATGAACAGCAGCCTTCACCTCCCTGCCGGGGGGCTGCAAAGAGGATGGAGCTGGGCTGGTCTCAGTGGGGGCAGATACAGGACAAGGAGCAATGGGCTCAAGATGCAGCAAGGGGAGTTGAGGTTGGATATTAGGAAAAAAATCCCACAAGAAGGGTGGTGAAGCACTGGGACAGGCTACCCAGTGGTGGTGCAGCCTTCATCCTTGGAGGTGTTTAAGACCCAGCTTGACAAAGCCTTGTCTGGGATGATGTAGTTGGGGCTGGTCCTACTAAGAGCAGGGAGTTGGATTAGATGTGACCTCCTGAGCTCCCTTCCAGCCCTCATGTCTTTGATTCTATGACATGAGCATTTGGCCCATAATTTGTGTGAAATGGACTTAATTGCACCAGACTGTCTTTGCTGCTGGGGTCTGCTGCAGTGCTCCAGGTCCTAGCATCTGGCCTGAACATGCGGGCACCTGAAGTCATGCTAAGGGAACTACTAGTCAAGGTGACACAGACTCATCACCTTGGTACATAGAGGCTGTGGGCGTACATGTCGCATCCTTCAGCAAGGCATGGCTAGAAAGCCCTACTGCATACAAACACTCAGGACTTGCTTGTCCAGGCAAGGAGGTTCCAGGTGTGGTTGAGGAGCCCTACCTCTCCCCCAGCCATGGGGGGAACCAAACTCCACAAAAGAGCTTCAATTGGCAGCAGTAGCATAGGGTCTGCTGGGTACTGCACAGCGTAGAGGTGCAGCTGAGCCGCCAGCCCCCTTTCTACAGGTAGTCTGCAGCTCGCTTTTTGCTTCCCTTGGTGCCCCTGCGTAATTCCCCTTTCAATATTGCAGCTGTACCTGTGTGCAGAAGACAGCTGCGCAGAAGGCGTGATCCCCATCCACATCCAACACGTGATATTCGCCTTCCTCACCTGCTTCATCTTCACTACACATCTGCCAGAGAGACTTGCACCGGGGCACTTTGATTATATCGGTGAGTGATGAAACCTGCAATTCTTGTGTCTTGATTTCCAGCACATAACTGCCCTGGAGCATGAGCAGCAAGCGTGGGTTATAATATGTAAGGAACGCAGAACTGGTTTCATGTTTGAACTTCTGGATATATTGGGCTAGGGCTCAAGTAGTCCTGCCTAAGTGGGTAAGAAACTGTTTGCCGAGACCTGTTGCTTCAGGCAGATTTGCATGGTCCTTAAGGACCCCGCACGGTCTTTAAGGACCACAAAAGGGGTCCTTTCACATGCAGAAGAATGTACTTCCAGCAAATGGAGCGCTAATAGAGCACTGACCGGCAAGAGAAACTGAGCCACCACTATTACTTAACAGCACTTGAAAGGTTTTTGAGCATTTGCCATCCAAATGATCTCACTCTGTAGTGACTCGCACTGGAATTGCAGTCCAAAACAGTAGGTCTGTAAGCTTGATTTGCAGCAGGCTGAGGTTCAGGGAGTTTCGGAAGGGACAATTTTCATACTTTAGTAGCCCAGCAATAAGAAGCAATGTAAATGAATGAAACGCAGTACACGGGGTTGCTTTGGGCTCGCTAACTCTTGTGGGTGTGTTCCCAAAGTAACTTTCTCATGAAATAGTTCTTGCCTCTGTTGCAGGACACAGCCACCAGGTCTTCCACGTATGTGGAATCGTAGGCACGTACTTCCAAATGGAGGCCATCATGATGGACATGGCTTCACGACATGACCGGCTTCGAGCTTCCTTCCCGTTTCCTACCCTCTCTCAGACGTTTGGCTTGATTGGCATCTGTCTTGTCGTTAACCTCGTCATCATTGGGGCTTTCTCAAAGGCGCTGTATTCAACTCCAGAGTCCTCCAAGAGAGAAAAAACCACGTAGACTCTTGATTGCACTCCTGCAGATGAAAGGGAATCAAGTCATACTAGTATCACGTCATGTAAGGTGACAAGATATTGGTGTATGTTCTCTGGAAAACCTTTATTTAAGGGTTTTCGGGAATGAGTTGCTTTGTATTACACCGTCTGTGTACACATGACTCCAAACTTGGGAAGAAATCGGGAGCATGTTTCTAAGTCAAGTTGATATTTGAGCTCAAAAAGGATACAGAATGATTTTTAAAACTTACTGCAAAAGGGGAAGAGATGTCCGTGGTTTGCAGTCCAGTCTAGGGAGGGCAGGTTTAATCAAAACAAGGAAACTCATGGCAGGGATATTATACCGGCTCACAGCCACATATCATGGTTGGTTGTATCTGACTGCTTTGCTGAACTTGCACATGGCAGTGGGTAATGCCAGTGGCAGTTCACAGCCAGAAGCATCTTTACAACATAAAATGTAATACACGGGCTGAATTTCTGCTGAACTCAGTGGGCATTTTGCCTTTGTTTTTTATTATGGCCAAGATTTCAACCCACCCTTGAAATGTCTCTGGGACTGGACCTTCCACTCTCGGTATAAGGAGATGATCCCCCAGTCTAGCAGTTCTCGTCCAGTGGGGAGGGGGGCTCCCTGTTGTTCAGCTTGCTGTTCCCCTCCGGTCGAGGGCCTGATCTCGAGCTCACAACAACCTGGGGAAGTTTCCTGTTGGGTACAATGAACTTTCCATCCGGCCCTTTGCTTCATTTGACATCAGTGGTTGCCTCTGATGGATGATCATGTGAATGAGAGGAGAATCAAACCACTGTTGCTCCCAATTCATTGATCCTCGCCAGGTGCTGGTGTAGTGAGGACAAGTGGGTAAGGCTTGGCATCCCACTTCATCAAACCAGTCCCGGGTTGCTGACTGCTTGGAGATGTTGCAGCCTCGTATAACTTACAGCAGCCAGATAGATGGCTGTGCTAGCCATCTCCAAGGGGGTTGACCTGGGGATATGGGCTAGGATCAGGGAAGCCTTAAGGCACCCTCTATCCACCGCTCCCCAACCTCACAACCTAAATTCCAACCCCAATCCTTTGCTGGTGTAGATCAGCATAGGCTCACTGATGCCAGTCACATTAGCCAGTGTGGGTCAGTGTAGTTCTGTTCAAGAGAATGAATCCGGCTCTTTTCTGTGATAATACTAAAAAGAATTTAAAAAAAATCTCTTGCTAATGTTTTTACACCAAAATAATATCTATGAGATTAAAAACTTACAGTTCTTTGCACTCGCCTTGCACTAAACCCAAGTGCTTAACAACCAGGTGCCTTAACGAAGGGACTTGAGTCCTTGTTTGCAGTTGGACATTTATCAAAGTAGCTATTCTGGAATAGCTCTCCCTATTGACGCTCATTCCAGGATATCCACTTTGGCAAACTTCCACGTGGGAGGTAAGGGCTAAGAAGGCTCACTTTGCAACTCTCTCTGGAGTTTACACTGTGAAGACCGTGTCGGGATTATTTTCACAGATGCCATTGGTGGTACCGAACACGAACGGAGAAATCACCTCTGCCAAAGAAGTGACTGGAGTCCTTGTCACAGAGTGAGCGCTGTCTGCAGCAGTTTATGAACTCTGTGGGGGTTTTTTTAACTCTGCATTCAGTGAACTCTTGCCTGAACATGCCTCGGGGCAGTTTGTCGAGCTGAATTCCACAGCTGCCGTTGCTGGGGAAAGGTGTTTGATATGATTTGTGCACAGCCAACTAGACTGCAGTCAAGAGAGCTCAGCTTTGACGATCTCAACCACAGGCCTGCTGGCAGGGAGAGATGGTTTTGCCCCTCCGCAGCCTATAGGGAGGACGAGCATGACTGGGGCTCAGCGTTCGGCGCGGAGAAGAATGGGCTTCTGCTCTCTGCATCACGACGCGCAGGGAGCAGGGGCAGCGCGAACTCTGCCAAGCCTTGAAGCGCTTCTGAGCCGTGGGCTCCCAGAAGGGGTGAGGTCAGACTATGCGAGAGAGCATCTTAGGACGTTTGTATTTGCAGCTCTGTAATTCTCAAGCACCTTACAAATTGTTGCTCGTTTTAACAAATCCTCTGTGCCTTCTGCGTCCTTTGCTTTCCTGCCATGTTGTCCCCAAAGGGGTTAAATTAGAAACTCAGCCCACAGCCTAGCTGGAGCTGCGGGGGAGAGTCTTATGGGGGATAGAGAAGGTGTGACTGTGGGGCTCAAACACTGATGTCGCAGGCTAGGGCGGCCGGATAGCAACGTGCTGCATCCCTGGACGTTAGCTAGGTACGAGCCTGGGGAGGTGTCCCTGGGTGCCAGAGCCAACGCAGTGATTAGACCTGGTCCGGACTTGTTGGATGAACCCATTGGCAACCAACTGGGGACCACAAAGCAGGAGAAGAGAATTTGGGCAGGCTGTGCTAGCCACACTAGCATTTTCACTACTGATTTCTATGCATGGGAGCAGTGTTCATGTATCTCAAGCCCGGAGGGTGTCTGTAACTTAATTGTCACATTGAATTATGTAATATATTTGACTGTAATGCAGTACTGAGCTGAAATGTTATCAAGGTTCTTGAAAATGACATGGGTTTATCATTTGTTTTCTAAATAGTAGCCTCTATTGAGGTATAATAGATGCACTTTTGGGTGACAGCGCACCAAACTTTTTTAATATATAAATACAAGACGCAAGGATACGGATATATCTTTTAAATGAGTAAGTCTTTGGGAAATGAGGTAACTTTCCTCTGAAAGCTAATCAAGATAGATGTTCAAGTTTATCAGCACTGGAACATATTTATTTCGTCCAACATTTGTATTTAATTTAAAAAATGTTAAAAATAACAGGAAAGTAGGTGCGGTATGTACCAACTCCACTTGGATAGTTCTGTAGGAAGACAACTGTCCTGTGATATGTTCGTCTCACTGTTTCGGTTGGCTAACACAGGAGGAACCTGACTTTGTTCGCCAGAAGCGAAATAAACTTCTACGCCATTTTGATGTAATCTAGTTCAGCTTTTTTCACATTTGATAGTTTAACGTCTCAAGTTTAAGAACTTCGATTTGCCAGTGACCAATACACATTCACAGCTAGCCATCTACTTATTCACAGGAAAACCACAAATACAGAAAAAAATAACCAGCTCTTTGTTTTACGTGATTGTTTACATCCTCATACTCTATTCTTCAACAGTATAACGGTGGTATTTTTTCTATAGGTTATACCAGAATAAATTATTTGAGTACTGTAGCATTTTCCCATTTTGGACTATCGTGTAGGAAGCTCAATCGGATTTCTTACTGTGTTGGAGATATACATGACTTAAGCTGCAGTCATGCAAAGAAATATAATTTATTTATGCAGGACTGCTTGTGTCAAATGGCTGTATGTGCAGAGTACAAGCAACTAGCTACTTGTTTCCTTCTGTCTCTTCGTTATGTGCTCCAAATCCTGAGTCCTGCAAACTGAAGGCCAGGCTGTAGCCTATCCTAGTCCTAACACTAACATCCCAGCACTGATCCCCAGACCCCCTTCCAAGACGGAGACACAAAAGCCCCTTCCATTAATAACTAAATCTGGTTGCTTACGTTGATTCTAGTCTATTTATTGGAATGACACAGAAAAAGAGATACTGTCCTGATGCGTATCTGAAAGAGGCAGGCTGTATCTCATCCAGAATAAAATGACGCATTGTTTTGGGAGTCGGATCCCATGTTCATTTGTCATAAATGTCATTCATTCCTGGTTCTGTGCCAGGGTACGCGATAGCTTGACGCCACCTCTTAGACAGCCTTTTACCTTAATTTTTACTTATTTTACCCTCGCTCTAACACAACCCTTCTTCCATAATATTAAGAGTAGCGCTCATTCTTTGGTCCTAGAGAATTACATTGGAGCTCCAGCCATCTGTCCCCAGTCCACTGACTGCCAGGCTGCAGCTGCGTTGACTTATGTGTCTCGACTCCACAAGGCAGTTAATTCAGATTAAGATAGCAATTAAGCAAGACATGGGCCTGTCTCGCCATCTCCTCTCTGTCCCCAGTGCGGATTTAAGGCAGAGCAGCTGTTCTTGCATCACCCCCTGTGTGGACTCTAGTGTTGGGGAAGACGTGAGTGAAGCCTGCCCGGCTGGGTCTCAGTTCAGGGAAGACTTGAGGTGAGAAGTCTTCCATCCCCACCCAGAAAAGAGGGGGATGGAAGAGGTGGGGGGTTTCTTCCCTAAAGGATGCTGCCTTTAACTGGTAGGGGTTGATATTCAGAAGAGCTGATTAGACTCCTGGCTGTTCCTGGAAGATGCTGCCATTTATCACCCAGGGCAATATTTTCTAAATGGGACTACTGCAAAATATTACAAACTTCTTTGGTGCAAGTTTGGGCCGCTTGCTTAGCAAGCAGGGTTTCTTCCGGTGACCACATTACATTGTGCTCGGATTAGTCCAGTTAATCTGCAACAGGGCTGTCAAACTTGTCGGGCCCCATGGGCTGCATAGGTGGGGCAGGACTGCTCCATGGGCCTCATGAATGGCACAGGGCTGCTCTCCAGCACCTGCGTTGCCTTCTTCAGCCAGTCTGGGACCCAGGGGGAAGAGAGCTGGCATCTGGGTGTTGCTGCAGGAGCAAGCCATGGTTTTGCGTGGGCACTAGACGTTTGGGTGTTGCTGCAGCCGGGTCTCCCCCAGGTGCGTGGGTGCTGCTATGGGAAGGTCCTCTGTTGCAGCCAGTCCGGGCCAAAGCCCACAGGCCAAATCCAGGTCATGGGCTTGACACCCCAGTGCTAGAACTGTGCTTCTGAGCTTTGCCAGTTGGGGATTTTGACTGGGTTGTGCTCATACCCCTGCTGCGACTTAAAGCTGGAGGCTCTTGGCTAGAGAGTCTTGTTTAGCATTGCCAACCCTCCAGCACTGCCCTGGAGCCTCCAGGAATTAGATATAAATCTCCAGGAGACAATCTGGGAGATAAATGATAGGTGATTCATTAAAATAAATATTAAATGTTGAATCCAATTCAGACGGTAGGCCGGTGGGATTTTAAAGTGCAACAGTCGTGTGCATTCACTTTCTTGATGTAAAATCTATGCCCTGTAATCCATAACCCATGCACGCGGGCACATCCGTGTAGTGTCCCGGGCACGGCGGTGTTCCAGAAACCTCCCGGACTAGGTTCAGAGTTGGCGATCCGAGCTCTTGCCCCTCCACTTAGGGTCAGACGGATGCAGTATTTGGGGCAGGAAGGAATCCTCCCCCCCCGGGCGGCCTAGAGGGAGTCGTCTTTCTGTGTAGCGGGGGGCACGGCTTCTTCCGGGGATCTCTCGAGCGTGCATTAACCGGAGTGGTGGCAGCACAACGTTGGCCACCGCCACGGCCCCTGCTTTCCCCGTGGCGGGGTTGGGTGTGATGTCTGGTGCTGTGGCAGCGTCGACGGTTGTTTGATGACGAGTTTAGGCGAGGGTTTTCTCTGCGCAAGCCTGACGCTGCCTCCGGAGGTCCCTCCCAGCCCCGCTCGTCTAGGACGAGGGCAAATCTACCCTGCCTTCCCCTCCACTTCGCACTCGGACTCGCCCAACCACGGCGCCGAGGTCCACTGCCCGCCAACGGGGCGGTCTGGGCTCGGCACCCGAGCTGCCCCAGGGAAGGGGATGCGGGGCCGGAGCCCTGGGGATGCTGGCACCCGATTTAGGCCTCAACTACGTTTAGGGGTCGCAATACGAGGGGCCTCGACACAGGAAAAATCAACCTGACCCAGCATCGAGTTTTATCAGCTGGTAAATAAAGCCGATACGGGAAACTGACTCTGTCACCAGGGACATTTTCATTCTAATATGACAGTAATGATAATAATTTAAAAATTACACACACACACACACACATATATATGTGTGTGTGTATACACACACACACACACAAATATATACATACACATGTATATGGCTCCACAGTTCTTCATATTGAGTTAATCAAGTATTAGATCATTTTTCTTTGTGCCTTTGCCTGCGTATATATGCAAATAAAGGTGTGTGTGTGTGTGTTTGGGTGCATGCATATGTGTGGGTGTGTGGGTCTGCATGCATGTGTGTGTATGTATGTGTATGTGACTGCGTGAGTGTGTCTGTATGCATGTGTATGTATATGTGTGTCTGTCTGTGCATGTGTGTGTATGTATGCGTGTGGGACTGCGTGCGTATGTATATGTGTGTGCGTTTATGCGGGTGTGTCTGTGTGCAGGCACGTGTGTCAACGCGCAGTCTTCACACGTGTCCACGAGGCGCTGATCACGTGCCCTCCGCCTCGCGCGGTCTCCTCCCCGGACGCGGGTCCGTTGCCCGGCAGGACGTGACGCGACGGCCCGCCCGTCTCCATGGAAACCATTGTGGGCCGCCCCGCCCGCCGTGCGCGTAACGTCACGGCGCCCCGCCCCGCCCCGCGCCGCGCCGCGCTGCGATTGGCCCGATTTGAAAAGGGTGGCGCGGGGCCCGCCGGGAGCGGGGGTTCGAACGAGGCGGCGCGATTGTCCGGCCGGCAGCGACCCCGAGGCGGCCCCGCCCGGCCACCGTCATGAGGGCCGCGTGAGTGCCGGGGGCGCGGGGCGCTGCGGGGCGGGGCGGGACGGGGGGCTCGGGCCTGTCTGACCCTCTCCTCTCTGCCCCCAGTAGGGCCAGGACCCCGCGCAGGCCCAAGGCGGCGCCCGGCAACGTCCTCAAGGATCCCGTCGGGGTGAGCGGGGTTTATTGCGGGTTTACTGCGTTCAAAATCTCCCTGCACGTGTGTAACGGGCCGCGTCTCCCAGAGCACACTTGTGTGGCTAACCGTGCAGGCCGTCCTCTGCGCGCTTTAACACTAGAACAGACGTTTTCCTCACGCAAAACCCGGGCTTGTCTTGCACCAGGTGTACTGCAGAGTGCGTCCCCTGGGCGAGCAGGACGCGGAGCGCTGCGTGGAAGTGGTCAGCGACACCACCGTGCAGCTCCACCCCCCCGACGGCTACCGCGTCTTCCGCAACGGGGAGTACAAAGAGGTAACGCTTCGTTACGCGCCTGCCATGCAGTTGAGAAGAAGCCTGGCTAGGAGCACAGAGGGGTACCTGTGGCTTGAAACAAATACGTGAACAAAAGTGATCAGGCTAACGAGCGTAACAGAGGTGGAAAGTGAACGGAATGAATGTTAAAAACCGAAGAAAACAGGTTTTTAAATGGATGTAAATTGGACCGTTCCCACAAAAAAGGGTTGTTTTTAGGCCTGGTGTTAGTCCAAAACCATTGCTGTGAAAGCTGGTGCTGCAAAGTAAGATACTTGGGTGTCCTTGATCCTCCCGGAGCATCGGGAAGAGGGCTGACGGGCATTGGGTTCGGGTGATGTTGGAGTAGCTGTCGCGCTCTGGTTGTTTCCCACGTTCCTGAGCTTTGCTGGCTGCCTCGAGGGGCTGGGGGGGGTTCCCCTTTCCTGCTACACGTGTCAGTGGTTGGCTCATTGGTTTGTCTGTCTTTAAGCCTTCCTTGGGACCATTGGGTGTTTCACAGTATCATAGTAGCTAGGGTCAGGAGGGACCTGAACAGATCACCCAGCCTGACCCCAGCCATGGCAGGAATGAATGCTGGGTTCACAAGACCCCAGACAGGTGAGCGCCAACCTCCTCTTGAATGTGCCCAAGGTAGGGGCAAGGACCACTTCCCTGGGAAGTTGGTTCCAGATTTTGGTCACCCGAACTGTAAAATATTGCCTCCTCATCACTAACCTAAACCTGTTCTCCATCAGCTTGTGACCATTGTTCCTCGTCGCCCCAGGTGGTGCTGGGGAGAAAACGGCTCTGCCTATTTGCTGATGATCCCCACCCCCCCGCGATGAGTTTGTAGGCAGCCACCAGGTCCCTCTCAGCCTCTTGCTGAAGCTGAACAGGTTCAACTCCCTCCATCTCTCCTTGTAGCGCCTGCCCTGCTGCCCTCTCACCAAGCGGGCGCCCTCCTCCGAACTCTCCATGCTGGCCACATCCCTTTTGAAGTGTGGCACCCAGTACTGGACTCAGTACTCCAGCTGTGACCTGACCAAAGTCGCGTAGAGGGGGAGGATCACCTCTCTGGACCGGCTTGAGAGGCACCTTTGGATACATGACAAGGTCTGGCTGCCCTTGCTGGCTGTGGTCTGGCATTGGCAGCTCCTGTTCAATAATGACTCCAAGATCCCTTTCTGCCTCTGCTTTCGAGAAGGGAGCTCCCCAGCCTGTATGTCTGCTGTGGAGTGTTCCCCAGGTGCAGCACCCTGCATTTGTCTGCCTTGAACCCCATCCTGTTCTCGTCTGCCCGCTTCTGTAGTCTGTCTGAATCTAGTTGCAGCCTCTTTCTTCCTTCAAGTGTGTCCACCTCGCCCCACATCTTAGTGTCCTCAGCAAACTTGGACAGCGTGTTTTCTATCCCTTCGTCCAAGTCACTGATGATGTGCTGATGAACAGTGCGGGCCTGAGGACTGAGCCCCGGGGTACCCCACTGCACACATCTCGCCAGTTTGAGTACAACCCATCCACCACTACTTTCTGGGTGTGCCCCATCAGCCAATTTTTTACCCATCCAACTGTGCAGGCATCAAGTCACTTAATTTATTGATAAGGATGGGGTGTTGATGCAGCCCAGGCTGGGGATTTTGACTGGGTTGTGCTGATTCTGCTAAGACTCAAACCCAGATTTTCCTATCTAGAGGGTCTTGCCCCTCTGCTTAGGATCAGACTAATTTGCCATATTTCAGGTTAGGAAGGAATGTTACCCTCTCGTCATGGGGGTTTGCTTAATTGTAAGGGTGGAGGGGAATGATCTTCCTCCATGAATCTCGGACATCATAACAACCCTGCAGTGGCCAACATAGTGCTACTGTGGTCCCATTGCTTTACTTGTGGCAGGTTAGGGTGTTGTCTTGTGGTTTTGTCAGGGTTAACAGAACTACTGAAGTTTGTGTTTGATGCCTGGATGTCAAGCCTTAAACCCAAGGATGTTTTCCAAAGATTGGATCACTCCCCTTTCTTTTCTACACCCTTTCCAGACTGTAGCTTTTTTGTCATGTTTGACATTTGCCAGATTCCGAATTTCATAGTTTCACAACCCTAGAAACTATTACATTTGGAATCTGGCAAATGTCAAAAAAGCTTCAGTCTGGAAAGGGGATAGAAAAGAAAGAGGAGTGATCCAATCTTTAGAAAACATCCTTGGGTTTAAGGCTTGACATCCTGGCATCAAACACAAACTTCAGTAATTCTCAACCACTGGTGCCAGAGCACCCTGGTGTGCCTCGAGATCCTTCCAAGGGTATTGCACAAGGTTAGCACTTTTAGGTGTGTAAATATGATTCACAAGATAAACCCAGAGACTTCAAAACATTCTGACCTGTTTTGGTCTTTGAGTTCTTCGTAATTAGGGAGTTGGTCTAGTGGTTTCTGTTTTGTTCTGTTGGGGGTGGAGGAGGATTGTAGTAAAACTGAGCAGAAATTTTTCAAGTGATGCCTTATGTCTAGAAAAGTTGAGGGCAACTGACATGCTTATATGGAGGGTGGCCATGTTATTTTTATGGAAATTTGGGAGCCTGGCCCCTCCCCAGGTAGGAGAAATGGTGCCCAGCCCAGCCTGCCCCCTGCCTCCAGCCGCTACTAGGGAGGAGCCAGGTGGGCGGTGCCAATCCAAGACCTTATTTCCATTTGTCCTGCCAGCAGGCGAAAATGGAAAGCCTATGAGATCTGGGACTGTCATGGCCAAACCGGGATGTATGGTCACCCTGCCTATATGGGGAAGAGGTTTCTGGCAATGAAAGGCTCTAAGTTAGCGGGAAAAGGTATTACGAGGGTTGGAAGGACATAACTGGATGTCTTCCTAAATCTGTCGGAATGCAACCAGAAATCTTGGGCTTGATCCATCCAAATCAGTGGGTGAGTTGCTCCTGGTTGTGTGATACAGGGTCAAAAGGTGATCTTGGTTTTCTCTTCTGGGCTTAATTATGAAATTTGGGGAATGTAGCTCAGATTTGCATACTGAAGAGTCAGTACGTCTCAGAATAAATGAACTGAACCAATTGGGTATGCTACAAAAGAACTGACTGGTCCTTCTGCCAGGTTTAGTGACAAGTTTTCTTTTGGAAGAGAAATTGCCTTTTGGAATCAGTGGACTTTTCAAGAAGCAAATTCCAAGCTTACAGCAGTGTCTCTTTTCCTTTGCAGACGCAGTATACATTTAAGGAAGTGTTTGGCACCCTTGTCACTCAGAAACAGCTCTTTGATGTTGTGGCAAAACCTCTGGTGGAAGACCTTATTCGTGGGAAGAATGGTAGGCAGCTATTTGTGCATTTAATGTTCTGTTAGCTAAAACACTTCTCTGCACTTTTGTATTACTGTTACGGCTCTGCAAAACTTCAGTGCTGATTTGTAATGTGCTCTTCAGCTTTGCTGTGCCTGTGCTGGCACTCTTCCAAATTCTGTCCCTCTCCCTAAGGCCAAGCTTTTTTAGTTTTCTGTGGGGAGGAGGGGGGAAGCAATGACCACCCACAGGTGCCACCAGCGGCATTACCGGCGCTGCTTTCAGGGGGTGCACATGCACTCTCGTTCACCCCCTACACATTGCCAGCGAACAAGGTATTCTTTTTAAAAAAATTGTTCCAAAAGATCCGTGTGGGGGTTTTTTTTCCCTGTTGTTGCCGTTTAATGAAGATGGGAACAATTTCTTTGTGACAAGAGGCAAAAAAAAGGATCAGATTTGAAACTATTGCTGTTTCTGTATTGAATCCTGTATCTTTTTTCCTTTCTTCCTTGCCAGCTTTGAAGGGTCTTTCCTGGGGTAGAGGGAGGCTTTTGCAGTGTGTGTGTGCGCATGCATATAAATAAAAATACACCTTTGTGAATCTCAGCTAGGGTGCTTTGAGTCCGAGTTCTGGCTGCTAGTATGAACTAGTCTTGTACTGGGCAATTTTATGTGCTTCAGCCCTTCAGAATGGTATCTGTAATCATCTGTTCCTCATGCTGAGCAGTCAGAATGGGGCTTGTTTTTTAAAGCCCTGTCTTTATTTGGTAGGATCAAATGAGACGATTCCAGCTTCAGCTGTTAATAAACACCACATCCCGATCTGTATCAATTTTGTTTCTAGGTCTCCTTTTTACCTATGGTGTGACTGGTAGTGGGAAAACGCACACAATGACAGGTTCTCCTGGAGATGGAGGACTGCTTCCCCGATGCTTAGGCATGATCTTCAACAGCATTGGACCATTCCAGGCCAAGCGATTTGTGAGAAACTTTGTGTCTTTTGTCTTTTTCAAGTCTTTAATTTGTAAGAGTGACCTTCTAGTACCAACAAGACATCTGCCTCAAATAACAAAAATGGAAATGCATAGATGGAGAATGTCATCAAAGTAATTTGGGATGATTGCCCTTCATATTTTTCTCTTGTTGAAATTTTCATTGCACAGTAATTGAAAAGAGAAAAGGCATTGCTTATTTTCGAGTACTTTGGGTATATCCAATTTTGTTCACCACTTAGGTTTTTAAACTTGATGACAAGAATGGTGTGGATGTGCAGTGCGAAGTTGATGCTCTGTTAGAGCGCCAGAGAAGAGAAGCCATGCCAGTTCAGAAGACCCCATGTGGCAAGTAAGTAACTACCACAACTTGTAGTGTACAATCCAATTGCAAACTGGGTGACTGTGACTTAAAGATGACCAGACTGACATAAAATTATTTTAAAAGGCAGGTGGAATGCTCAGGACAGTTGATATAGCATTTTTCACCTTGGGAGGGACAGGGAAGGCATGGGCATGTTCAGAGCAGAGGATGTGGGGTTGGCAGTCTAGGTGCATTCTTGGTAACACAGCTCAACCTTTCTCCTTTGCCAAGATTGTTTGGCTTGGCTTGGTTTGCCTTGTCCTGACCATGCCACCTTGGCCCTGCCGCTGCCCCTCACTCTCAATCCACAGTCCCATGCCCCTGCTCCCCTCCCCAGCTCTGCTGGAGGGGGTCTCCAGCTGCCCCCATCCTGTTTGGGCCAGAGCACGAGCAGTAAGTGTGGGCCCCTGTGTATATGGGCTCCGGCCCTGTGCTGTCAGCCCAGGCACACAGCTCCCTGGCCTGATGGACCTTTGCTCATCTGGAGAGCCATGGCTTCCCCTTGCCCCCATGGGCTAGGGGTGGGGCTGCCAACCTCTCCTGTCCCTAGATCCCACCACTATGGTGTGGCAGGTGCTGGGCCTCCCACAAGGGTCAGGTGGATCTTTCCTGTTGTAGCAGCGGGACTCCTGGCTATATGGTGGGTCTGTCCAATTTCCCTGCAGTAGCAGAGCTCCGAAATGCCCTGGGGCTGCACTCAACATGCAAGGGGCCAAAGGCAACCCCTCAAGCCAGGTGCTGCCTGCTCAAGCTGCTGCAGCACCTCAGGCCCAGCCAGCTATGCACTCGGCTCCACCTCCAGGCTGGGTCAGGTCCCGCTCAGCCAGTGCCGTGGGCAGCGTGAGGAAGGTTGAATGTGCCTGGTGGAGGCTGCCCCATTGAGCGCAGACCTCCTCTTCCCCCAGGATGAGCTGGGGGAGGGCCCAACCCAGAGGAGCCTTCAGGTCTGAGCCACAGCTGCACAAGCATGGTGGGAGGCACAGGGAGTCTGTTGCTCTGTCTGGGCCCCATTGCTGCAGAGGAGTCAGGCAGACCTGCTGCTACGTGTGGAAGGCCCTGCCTGACTCCTTCGGGGTGCCCGGCACCTCCCTCCTTCCCTGTGGTAAGGTGGAATCTGGGTACATAAGGGGCTAGAGCTGTTCCTGCATGGAGGTCACTAAACCTCCAGCAGGAATGCCCTGGTATGGGCTATTTGGCTAACTTTTTTTATCCGCTTAAACTCCTCCAACTATATTGGTTAACTTTTTTAATTTAATATTTATGTCCCTACTTTATTCTTCTTACTGTAACCACAGCTGATGATTTCATAGCCAATATAGTAATAAATGCAACTGGATTTAATTTTTTCACCAAGTGATTTTTTCCAATTTTTCCTCGAGGAAAATTAGATGCGTAGTTTTAGTGTTCAAGGTAGGCATTCCCAAGGTATTCAAACTACTGAAGACTTAACCTAAAGAATTCTTAGTAGGACATTAGTTTGGTTTGTTTCATTTACTGTTCTGCGTATTTAACAGACGACAAATCGATCCGGAATTTGCTGACATGATCAATGTACAAGATCACTGCAAAGTGGAAGAGGTTGATGAAGATAGTGTCTACAGTGTCTTTGTCTCGTACATTGAAATCTATAATAACTACATATATGACCTCTTGGAGGAAATTCCCTATGATCCAATAAAACCAAAGTAAGTATTTTTATTGAGCTTTGAGTCCTGTCACCTGTTGAGAGATTGCGTATTGGGTTATCTGACAGTGGTGTGCACTAATACCCCTTTCTTGGTTTTGTGCCTAAGAGCATGCTTTTGGATGCCATGGAAGTGTATACAGCATAGTGACATGAGCATAGAATGGTAGACCATGGAGTAGTTCACAACTGTGAGCCATGGAGAAACCCAACTTTGCCGCTAATACTCCCTGTAGACATGCACATTTCTGCCTCACTTGCCTCCTGAAAAATAGGGGCAGTGACAACCCTCTGATGTGAGGTATTAGCTTGTCTAAATACTTAAGCAGCATTTAAACAAGTGATGGGTACCTTTGCTACTAAAATATACTCGGGAAGGAAGAGCTTCAATGGTATTAAGTTCTTAAGCTTTTTGTTATGTTTGGTACTGGCTTTTCGAACTAGTGAGACTTCAAAACTTGCTCATGCACTCACTCATGGCTGATGACTGCAATTTACAGTCTACACAGATCATGACCAGTCCTTTTTTTTAAACAACTCTTTTAAGGAAGCGAATATTACACTGGCCAAAATATGATTTGCTTCCTATAGTTGACTCCTACACCTTTTGGTTTTGCCAGTCAACTGTTCTGTTCCTTAACTGGAGAAGAGAGTGGGAGGTAAGGATGTGGTAGGTTAAATGATTAATTGTTAAACTGATAATCCCAGCAATAACTGGTTAGTTTATCCGTTATCCTTTAGGGTGGGACATGGCAGGGATGCAGTCTGGCAGGGAAGTGGGGCAAAGGAAAGCCTGAGTTTCCCCAAGCAGGAACCAGAAGGCAGCAAGGAGAGTGGGGACTAGTACCCTTAGCCTATGAGATTAAAGAGAAAAACAGCAAGTGGCCTAATGATTTGTCAAATAACCAGTTAACTACTTGTTTACAGGTGTTCCCTCCCTCCCAGCCTTGGGTCTCACCTGGGCTGTGTTGTCTGGCCAGCTTGCCACTGGGTCCTTCCCCCCTCACCTCCCCATCCCTAAAGGGCGAGTGGCTCTCAGTAGCAGCTGTCCCCAAATTGCTGTGTTTAACTGTTTAACTGATCTGATTAGAGGTAGTTAAACAGAGATCTAAATATTGTTTAAAAAAAAATGAATCTAACGGGAGGTGTCAGAATCAAAATTGTAGCTGCCAGAAGTAGCCTCCAGACCCTGCCTCTGTCCTTTGCTAGAGAGTCTGGGATCCTTGAAACTGTAAGATGCAATAGTAGCTAGGGTCAGGAGGGACCTGAACAACTCACCTAGCCTTGGGTTCACAAGACCCCAGACAGGTGATCATCCAACCTTCTCTTGAATTTGCCCAAGGTAGGGGTGAGGACCACTTCCCTGGGAAGTTGGTTCCAGATTCTGGCCACTCTAACTGTAAAATATTGCCTTCTGATCTCCCTATTGTCCATCAGCTTGTGACCATTGTTCCTTGTCACCTCAGGTGGTGCTGGGGAGAAAAGATCTCTGCCTATTTGCTGTTGAACCCCCTGATGAGCTTGTAGGCAGCCACCAGGTCCCCCCTCAGTCTCCTCTTGCTGAGGCTGAACAGGTTCAGGTCCTTCAGTCTCTCCTCGTAGGGCCTGTCCTGCTGCCCTCTCACCAAGCGGGTGGCCCTCTGAATCTTCTTCACGCGTCTTTCTAAACCTTGTTATTTATCTCAAGTTTAACCTCAGACTCTTTCTCCTTTATATTTTTCAGTAACTTTAAATCCACTTGAGAATCTGGAATATGTCTTAGTCTTTCATAAGTGGGTCAGATTTTTTTTAAAACTAATTTGCTGTCATCCATGACAGCCTGCTCTTGAGCCCTCTGGAGAGGGGCCTCTTTGGAATGTTGCTCTTAATTGGGTTCAAATGCCTGTCGAACATGTGGAAGCTTTTAAAAGGAGAGTTAAATTTGCTTAGTCTAATTGCTTTTGTTTTTGTTGTAAGATCATCCTCTCATTTGACTCCCACAAATTGGTCTTGGAAAGTTCTTACAATAGTCCCTTTTGTTTACTTTGCTCCAATTAATGTTTGGAGACTTCTTTTATTTTTTTTTCTTTTTCTTTTTTTTAAAAGAACAAAGGTGGTTGGTGTGGACATCATAATGTTTTGTCCTGTTCCTTTGGTAGATGGAACAGCTGTAACACTCCCATGCGGAAGGGTGATAAGTGGAACAGTTGCAGCACTCCTGTGCGGATCGATGACTTTATGTAGGTGCACTGCATGTCTCTCCTACTAAATAATTTTAGCACCTATTTTAGCAGCAATAGCAGAAAAAAAGAAATGTGGACTGTATCACTTTTTTTTCCTTTGCTTTACTACCAAATACAGAATAGCGCTACTGAAACCATTTTTGCTTCTATAAGAGTTCATGCATGTAGGAAAGCAGCAGTAGTCTTCCAGCCTCATAGTTCCTAATAAGAATCGCAATTAAACATGGCTTATGAACTGAAGCAAAGCAATAACTGAAGTGCAACTAATCCTGCCTGAGCACTTTCCCATGCATTCATGTTGATTCTTCCTTCTGTTGGTATGGGATTGTCTGATGCCTTGTGTTCAGGGTGAATCTGGTTCTTAAACAAAAGAATTTGCATGTCTCTTGCTTCAAATGCATTGTCTGTAGATTTGATCGCAAGAATACTCTTTCCAGACCACCACAATCCAGAGCCCTCCGTGAGGACCAGAATCACAACATGTATGTTATAGGATGCACAGAAGTGGAGGTAAAGTCTACTGATGAAGCTTTTGAAGTTTTTTGGAGAGGTAAGATTGTAAGACACAGTAATTCTATTTTGTTACAATTGTGTGCATCTCTTCATAGTAGAAATCCATGCAGCATGAAAACCTGAATTGGCCATCACAGATTTGGCTCTTGACTAAGAAGGATGCCTTATTTAACAGGTCAGAAGAGAAGGCGGATCGCAAACACCCAGCTGAATCGTGAATCCAGTCGTTCTCATAGTGTGTTCATGATTAAACTGGCTCAAGCCCCCCTGGATGCAGATGGAGATAATGTCCTACAGGTGAAATTCAAAGGCTAGTTATTCAAATGAGCACACAATTCTCCCTGTCTGTGGTCCTATCTGAAGCACTGCAGTTGAGACTTCTCAAATGCCCCCCTACAAGTTAATTGTTTGATAAATGCCTTCAATTAAATGTTGTTATAAAAATGATGGGGGAAATGCTGTTACATTTAGAATACTAAAGCAGTAAGCCAGACTTGTTCTCTTGTTTCTTACTTTGCTTCCTCTTTAAGCCAAAACTGAAGTATGTGGAACTTCGGAAGCTGCCTTTGTGAAGCTGCCAACCTTGTACGCTTAGATGGAAAAGAGCTGAAAAGCTAGTGCACTAGCCATTAATGGCAGATAGCAACAGGCATTAATTATTATGACCTGCTCAAATTTTCTTTCAAAACTAAATTGCTAGAATTTGCAAGGCTCTAAAGCGTGTGTGATTATTTTTTTTTTTTCTTTATTTCCGCCATCCCACCTCCCACAAGTAGTAGAGCAACTGTTAATGGCAGTAATCTAACATAATTTTCCTTTCTGTTATAGGAAAAAGAGCAAATCACTTTGAGCCAGCTGTCCTTGGTTGATCTAGCTGGAAGTGAAAGAACTAATAGGACCAAAGCTGAGGGAAGTAGATTACGAGAAGCAGGTATGTACTCTAGCTGGATCATCTGTTTTATGTATTGGTGTGTATAATTGAGTGTGGACTAAATACTGAGTCATGGGATGACCTTTCTTATTAAAGATGACCCTTGAAAAACCCTGTGCCTTGTGTTCTGTTGATCCATAATTGTCCCTTTTGCCTGGAAAGCTGAACGCTTGTACCATTTGCTCTAAGCTCATAAATATAAAGGCATATGTTTCTGCTTCAGTCAGTACGACTGCCCCACAATGAATGATGACTGAGGACTGAACTGGCTGCTGAATTTAATGATAGACCTATACCCATGTGATTATTTAACAATTTATTTCTGTCATACCTCCTGTTTCTTTCAGGGAACATCAACCAGTCACTAATGACTTTGAGAACATGTATCGAAATTCTGCGGGAGAACCAAATGTATGGCACCTATAAGGTAGCCAACAGTTTTGTCATCTTATTGGCTTTTAACATGTCATGGTTTTGCTTGTGGTGGGATGTCTTAGATTTTTTTTTTGTCTTTTCAGATGGTCCCTTATAGAGACTCCAAACTAACTCATCTGTTCAAGAACTACTTTGATGGCGAAGGAAAAGTGCGTATGATCGTGTGCGTTAACCCCAAGGCTGAAGACTATGAAGAAAGCTTGGTAACTGGCACATGACTTATTCTTCTTTAGCCCCAGTACTTGCTTGCAGGGCCTTAGTGCATTCACAAACCAGGGGAAATGCAGTGCTATTTTTATGCTTCACCTTGAGGAACAAAACAGAAGCTTTATAGCAGGGATGGACAATTTTTTGGGCCTAAGGGCCAGATAGGGAATCTTGATGAGCTGTTGCAGGCTGGCTCAGCACTCTTCTCCCTCTTTTTTTTACCCTCCACCACAACTTGCGCCCCCACCCCAGCTTCCACTGGCTGCTCTTGCTCCTGATCTTACCCCTGGGGTAGGAGCCACCCAGCTGAAACTGCTTGCTCAGCACAGCACAGTGGTACAGCAGGGGCAAGATCGGAAGCAGGAGCCACCACTGGAGGTGAGGGGTGCAGAACAGCACATAGCTGCAGCCATGCCAAGAACAGCTGTGCCAGGAGCTGTGCTCTGGCTGGGGCCTAGGCTGGCTGGGGCCTAGGCTGGCAGGAGCCCAGCACAGGCTGCCCTGGTATGAGTGGGCAAGTCACGGCCACTTGCGGAGCACTTCAGGCCAGATCCAGTCACCTGGCAGGCCAGATCTGGCCCATGGGCCATATTTTGCCCACCCCTGCTTTTACAGGGAAGCTTGTAAGTATGATCTTACTCCTCATTCTTAGAAATAGTAGTTAAGTGCTCTCAGCAAAAGGCATTTCCCCATTCGTGTGCTAAGGCTTTAAAGGTTATTGAACTCCCATTTGGTCCGTGCTGACATCAGGGCTTAAGTGCTTGTGACATTAGTTGGTATTGCTGCAGCAGCAGTGAAGAGCAGAAAGGAACTGCGCAAAGCTGACTATAAAACTGTCTGACTGGGTAGGAGCTGTAGTACTAGGAACTGCTTTTAACTACGTTTTTAGAAAAGTGTTTTAAGTTGGTCGTGTCCCTGTAAGCATCCTCTTAAGGCAGTATTTAAATTTGCAAATTCATGATGTGGGTGGCTAAAGCAGTCAAAGGCTCTAAAACTGAATTTTGCTCTGCAGCAAGTCATGCGATTTGCTGAAATGACCCAAGAAGTCGAAGTTGCAAGACCCATTGATAAGCCGCTATGTGGCTTAACACCTGGTCGCCGCTTTAAGAACCAGGCCTTTAAAGATGAACTCTCACGGAAACTTGAAGCTCGTGGTGGCCCAGTGATTGGAGGTAAATTCTGCCATGGTGTTTGCTAATTGTAGCACAGATTTTTCAATTGTTCCTTCGTTCCTGATTTGGGAGTGGGGGGAGCTATGAAAGTAAACTTTTCACAAATTCTTAGTTCACGATCATAAGCCAGGCAGCCCTGGGTTTGTGCTGCAGCAGTGCATGCGCTCTTGTGGGACTCTCACTAATATCAAGGCAAATTTTCAATAAGCTAATCATAACAAGTTTGGGATTAACTTCTTCTAATTACTGTCTCTGGAAGAAGGTTGTTGCTAATTTTAACATGGGTGACAATTATCAGAAGAAATAACTTAAACTAGAAACAACTATATGCTCCAGGGAAATGCTTCTTTTTAATCTCTTCCTTTCCCTGCATTTTAGTACATTTTCCAAACTGCCTTCACCACTTACTTTACCTATTTCTATTATAGTCCTCCTAACAAAAGCCCTTGTTACTACATGCCAGTTTTTTGTTTTGTTTTGTTTTTTTTATTCAGTCCCTTATTTTGGTATAATTCTCTCTAGTTTGTGGAAACTTCTGGCTCTTGTTACGTAAAACTTTAATCAAAGTTTTTCGGGGGGGTTGAGTTGAGAGCATTCCAGTTTTTTTCTTTTTTCTAGCCTTTTGCCATAGGTGGACCACTTTTTTTTCTATTTTTGTAGAAACAGAAGATCAATCTGTCACAGAAATGTTTCTGCAAAATTTCCCTCCATTGCCTTCATGTGAACTGCTGGATATTAATGATGATCAAACGCTTCCAAGGCTGATTGATGCCTTGGAAAAGCGCCATAAAGCCAGGCAAATGCTGTCAGAAGAGTTTGCTAGAAACGGTAAGCATTAAGAATCTGTCAAACTTTTTTGGCTTGCTTTGTGCATTGCTATAGATGTGCAAAGTACCTGAGGTGAAAGAAATAGATCTTTTCTGTCCCCCATGGGACCGTGGTAGATCATGTTTTGCTCATCCATCAGAAGTCTTCAGTGTTGCTTTTGACTGCTGGTAATTGTCAAGCAAATAAGGCAATCTCTATATTTCAAGCCAGCGAGAACCATGCAACCTTGATATATTAACAGAGTTGGGGTGGGAAGAATCTTACCAATACTGTATTATGTTTTGAATCTGTTGTAGCGCTTGCATTTAAAACTATGTTGCAAGAATTTGATACCAAAATGATATCAAAGGAAAACTTTGCTCAAGGAAAGCTGGCTGAGAAGGAGAAAGCGATAGCAGGACAGAGAATGGAGATTGAACGGCTAGAAAAGAAAAACAAAACGCTGGAGTATAAGGTTTGTTCTTGTATAATCAAGTTGCCCACTTCTCATACACAATGTGCACCTTGCCTAGCAGAGGAAACTTGTACTGGATGCTTTCTTAAAAAAGCATCAGGTTTTCAAGTGCTTCAATTTGAGGAATTGAACAAGAACTTTTCTTACAGGGAATCTAAACTCATGTCCTTAATATTGTTTATGGGTTTTCAAGAAGAGGTTGGATAGGTATCTGTCTGGGGTTTTATGATCCCAGCACTCTTTCCTGCCCAGGGGCAGGACTTGATGATCTGTTCAGGTCCCTTCTGACCCTAGAAACTGAAACCATGATAATGTTTCAAAGGCAATTAGTAAAGCATTTGCCTAGTCCCTCTGGGTACATGTGCACTACAATTGAAAATATATTCTAAAAACATTGTAAGATGTGCTAAAACACAAACGGTAATTTGAACCCACTTGGTAGGGGAAGTGGCAGCTTAAGAAACGAGTAGTGAAAGTAAAGACTATGGCATTTTTTTTCCAGATTGATATCTTGGAGAAAACGGCTACTATTTATGAAGAAGAAAAACGTACTCTGCAGCAAGAATTGGAGAGCAAGAGTCAGAAATTGCAGCGTCAGGCATCTGATAAACGCAGGTTGGAAGCACGGTTGCAAGGCATGGTGGTAGAGACTACAACCAAGTGGGAGAAAGAGTGTGTAAGTGTACTATGACAGCTGTTTAAACTGCCTCCAGGAGCAGGACTGGTGTAGAATAAAGGCTGGAATTTTCCTATGTGGCCATTATGAAAGATCTGGCATCAGTTGAAATTTTTACAGACATTTTATGTCAGGGTGGAATCTGTATAGAAGCATTTTGATGCAAATAACATAACTTTTTAAAAAAGCAGATGTATTTCTATATAAGTCCAACACCTGTTCCTTCTGATTCATCATTTGCACTTCTTGTGTCAGTTGTCAGCTGTGGTCTAGTGTCAAGAGTGCTCCTCCTTTGGTGCAAGAATTTTTTTTCTTCAGAGCGCCAAAATGCATGTGTATATGGAGGAGAAACAGCTTCTTAGATAACAAACTATGATGACATAGCTCTATTAGAGGATTGCTTTCAAGGAATAATGTCTATGTGTGCTACTAAATGTAATAGTCTTAAGGAATGAAGCAACATGCAAATATGCCACAGAGCTTTGAAATGTAGCTCCACCCACTGCAATTAGTGTGGTGGTATTTCTAGGTTCTGCATCTCAACTGGAATAATTTAATCCCATTTGGGATTACATGGCTCCCTTCCAATTAATTTTTGACAGAATTACTTGGTTGTGCTCGTGAAATTGGTCTTTCAAACTAACATTTATCCTGTCCTCTCCAGGAGCGGCGGGTGGCAGCAAAACAACTGGAGATGCAGAACAAGCTGTGGGTCAAAGATGAGAAACTGAAGCAGCTGAAAGCCATTGTTACTGAACCAAAGCCTGAAAAGCCAGAGAGACCTTCACGGGAGAAGGACCGAGAGAAGGGTCTTCAGAGATCTGTGTCTCCTTCGCCAGTACCTGTAAGCTACTTGTAAAACGCTCTGCTTAGTGCAGGGATTCATGGTTTTTCATGAGTCCAAATGCAGCCAGCTCAGTGGCTAGAATGGTGCATGAACATGAATGTTTGTTTCAGCTGCTGTATTCCTCGAATCTCTAATGTGCTGTCCCTTTTATGCATGCTGCCTTCACTTACACTGGAGCAATTGGAGGAATGTCCTGCTTTTATTTATTTATTTTTAAGGCTTACATTGAAACAATTAGTCCTTTTGTGTGTATTAGATAGATACTGCCTTTCCTTGCAGAGAGCAAACAGGATGGTTTTCTGTTTCTTTTAAAATGTTGTATTAGCCTTTTTAACAGTTCAGAATTTCATATGTTCACTAACTTATCTTCCATTTTCTTCAGCTTTCTAGTAACTATGGTACTCGGGTCCCAAACAGCCTCCAACTTATAAGCCAGCCACAGATGCATAGACGGTCTAACTCTTGTAGCAGCATTTCTGTGGCATCCTGTATTTCTGAATGGGAGCAGAAATTTCCTTCACACAGCAAGCCTACCAGTGTCACACCTAATGCAAGGATTAGACAACAGGAACCAGAGCAAAATAGAAACTGTGTGTCAGACAGAAGGCAAGGGATGTACCGGACTGGAGTCACTGAGGTTCCCAGCTGTAGAAATCAGATAGACGTAGAAGAGGACCAATGCTGCAGGGTTAGTGCTGCTCCTAGCAATGGTTACGCATAGCAATGCTTAAATGCAGCAGCGCTTGGCTACTCTGGCTCAGAAGATCACCATTGTCAAATAACTGTAAAGCTAAAGAGTGTTCTGTTTCAGCATGAGCACCTGTGTAAAAGATTTGGACTCTACGTTATGGTGCTGCACGTGACAGTACTGCCTCCAAGTTGTGAGTCCTGGTACTTGCAAAACAAAAACTAACTTGTTTTTGAAGTCGGCATTTTACAAACCGCTCACAGTAGCGTGCCTGTGTCTTGTCGGCAGATCTCTAACCTATCTGAAACACCCGCCTAGCAGGAACGTTGACTCTAAACCTCTTTGTCCTCATTTGTCTGTCTCTCCTCAAACTTGCTGGGCAGTCTGCAATTTTATCATAGCTATCTTTGGGCAAATTAAAAGGTGGTCTCATAAGCCATTTGTTTAAGCTTACCTGCTGTAAAATAATATTTGGACAAGCAGTCTCCCTCTTATGAGCATAAGACTTGATTCCTAAACCTGTTTTTATTACATGTTAATGGTAGCGGTAAAGCCAACAGCTTCATTTTGGTTTGTGTTGGACTTCCTAAAATGGATTTCTTTGTAGAGGTGGTCTCAAGGAAGGGCTGCTTGTCTGAATGCTGTGTGCAGTGTTTTTAAAGCATGGTTACCACAGGAGTTCAGGTGAACAAAACCAGAAAAGCCCCCATGTGCATAGCACATGCTGCGTTGTTTGTTTGAGGGGGGAGAGATCCTCCACAAGAGCAAAGCTTGTCTCACCTTGCGAGTCTGTGTCTGGGACTCCTGGCTGCCAGCTGATTTCCTTAGAACAAGTGGTGACCTATCATGCCAATGCCATTCAAACTACTGTTAAGAAATCTTCATATACCTTAACCCCTGGTGGTAACAAATTAAGGGTCACACCATTCTGTGAAATATAATGCACCTCTTCTGTGGCTCTGAACTTCCAAGGCATCTTATGTAATTTATCTTTTAATTAACAAACTAATACTTGTGTAACGCTGAGTAACTTGGAATAACCGTAGTCGAATAGAATTTTTTTTTTTTTTTTTCCAATTCTTGCAGCTACTTTTTGCCTCCATGCTATGCAACATCCGTAAGAGAACTAACTTGGAAATGGTGCTTTTAGGTCATTTAAGAAGCGATTAATCAGGAGGGGGTTGCACAGTAGATGTTACCTTTAATGCTGAATAAAATATAATCAGTGCTCAGGTTTTAGAGGTGCAGTGGATTAGGATAGTGTCCATGGATATATGCTGTGTGTCTTTGCTAGGTGTCATTAGTGTAATTAAGGAAGATATGAAACAGTAATATAAAATTTCCCATATTATATTGCTGGTCGTCAAATCACAGCGGCTTTGCAGAGAATGCTGCCTTTTTGACTGGTTTTGGTAGCTTCACCTTGGGTTTTCTGTACCCTCTCCTCCTGGAGAAGGCTGAATGAGAAGGGTTAAGTCCAGTGTCTGGTGCAGTGAAGATCGCAGGTACTTTGGATAGCCTTTTTCTCTCTTCCTGGCTCTTCTCCCCTGCTGCATGAGCTGGGTTGGAAGAGGAGGGACTCCCTGGCTGAAAATAAGCTAGGTTCTACCTCAAGGTTGTGTTGGGTTTTGGCCATGCCCTCTGTATATTAAGGGGAAGTTCATAGTGACTCAGTTGGGCAGTTCAGAAGTTAGTGTGAGGTATCATCAAAACTTGCATCTCTCCAGTGTGGGGTTCAGCAGTAGGCTGGGCCAAATCCGGTCTTTGTCACCCTTTTGAGTGCTATTTCATACTGCATATGTGTTTGTCAGGTAGTTTTGGTCAGGCTTGACTTTCAGGAATAAACCCAGGTAATCTTTTAGAGAAGACTGGGAATAACGTTTAGCCTTGCATAACGTTACCTGCCCAATGCTTTCCAGACGTACATCACAAGCAGTCCCACATCTCTTTAATGAGGCATGGGACTTGGCTGTTCGCACTTTCAAACAGTCTTCTAGTCATTCCTGGGGCAAAACCAGGGGGGTTAAGCGGAGGCAGCATCTCCTTCTCTGCACTAAGTACACAAATCCTGTTTTCCTGTCCTTCAGACATGCTGAACCAATGGTCCCCGGCCTTTGCTGCCCATGGGCAACAGTAATGAGCAAATACCATGTCTGCAACCTTGGTTTTAACTTAACTTATGCCTGCAACCTACCCCAGAGGTCTCTAGCTTGGGTTGAGGACCACTGTGCTGAACTCAAGGATAAGCCCTCCTAAATCTCTGGATTTGCTCTCCCAGTTACCTGAAAAACAGGCGGTGACACTCAGGAATGTCCATGGACACTATCTTTAAACTTCCTCCTTTTCAGGCCTGTTTAGTGTATATGCAACCTTCACAGCTTCTAGTAATTCTCTTGAATTGCCAAAAGTACTAATGACATTTGAAATGAAAGGACAATTTAAGGAAAACCTCCAGCTGGCTGACACTCTATTTAAATCTGCAAAGAATAGACGCTGGCACTAGCAGAATGTCAAGCGCTGCTTGCGCTTGGAGGTCAGGAATGGTGCTTTCCTGGGCGGATTCCAATACAAAACAGCTTGCGAGGTGTGTTGTCATGCTTTGTACCAATACCCCTTCACCAGGCCTGAAAAGCTGCACTTCTGCTGAGGGGGACCTGCGAGAAATGAATGACTGATTGTGCTTGTTTCTTCTGGTTCCTTTCCTGCTCTGATCAGAACCCACCTCCAGTTCGGCTCAGGCACAGACGGTCGCGCTCGGCAGGGGAGAGATGGGTAGATCATAAGCCATCTTCTAACGTGCCCACTGAAACAGTCATGCAGCCACATGTCCCCAATGCCATCACAGTAGCAACTGCGAGCGAAAAAGCACTAGCTAAGTGTGACAAGTACATGCTGACACACCAGGAGCTAGCCTCCGATGGGGAGATTGAAACTAAATTAATTAAGGTAAAGCAAACATGTCACGGCACTGTTAAATGTTATTTCACTGACCTTGTGTTTCCTGCTGCACTCTGAGCTTGTGTAAGTTGCCATCGAACGCGCTATTAACTTTTAATTTGGATGTTACAGGTTGACACAAGGTGAGAGGCTTTTTTTTCTAGATGGCTTGCTAATTCAACGTTAGTCCTTCCTAATGTGCTCATGTCGCCATTTGCTATGTTGTTCTAGTAACGTGGGCTTAAAGGTCAATTATTTTTAAGACCCCTTTCCTAATGGCATTAAGCTTCTGCTTGCCACTGGCCTTGTGCAAGCGGCGGTCTTGTGGAAGTGTTGCTTCAGCCATGGCCAGTGTGACTCAAGCTGCTGCAACAATGCAGCAGTACAGAGACAAAGGCTTTAGAAACAGGATTTCCTATTGTGGGACTGATTTTTAAAGCCTTTAAAGGGTGGTGCCAAATAACATGGGCTTTGCGTGTGTTGGAATGCAGCTTTTTCCTGTTACTCATTGTTACGACACTTCTGTTTATATACTTGTGTAAATAAAATCCCTCCAAGCTAACATAAAGGCTCACTCACATGACTTACTCGAGGGTTTTAGCCTAAAAATCAGTGCTGTAGTATGAGAGCAGGGAAGTGAGCCCTGAGAGACCTGTGTCTAATGTACCAAGTCCCTGCAGTGACCTGATGACCATCTCCGGGTTCAATGATCAGTGGCAGCTCCCCTTACTGCACTGTCCTGCGTTGTGGGTGGATGAGTGCGTTTCTTTTCAACACCAAACGGAAGCACTCGGATCTTTAGACTCCTTCAGAGAAGCTTGTGTAGTAACCAACTCATTGCTGTTTCTTGCCATCAGGGTGATGTTTTCAAAACCAGGGGTGGTGGACAGGCTGTCCAGTTCACAGAGATAGAAACTCTGAAACAAGAGTCTCCAACTGGGTGAGTTATGTTGAAACCTTGTAGTGGTGATAATGTTGAGTATTTTGGCTTCCCCAAAGTGTACACGTGGCTCTAATGCCATCAGTTTGGTGAGCTGAATGTGAAGCTAGGTGTGAACAGAAATTATTGGTTTAACATGCACACAGTTCAGAGAAGCGTTTCTTGTTAAGCTCTTAAAACCAATGCTCTACAAATCTGATGACAATTAACTAGCATTAGACAAAGCTAGTTAAAAATAGCTAAGAGTACAGCTAGCATCTGCAGATGCTATCCCCTGCACTGCTTTCTGGACTAACTCTTTTCTTCGCCTCCTTCAGCCGAAAGCGACGATCATCCCAATCCAGTCCTAACCCACCAGAAGATGGTGCAGAATCTGAATGGACAGATGTGGAAACCAGAGTAAGTTGCAAATGATGTAGGGGAAAAGCTTCTTGATTCCAGCTTAAGTGGGTACCAGTCTGGGGCCAGACCACGGGGCCTGTACTGTTTTCTGGCTGCTGTGGGCAGTAGTGACTAACTCTTGACATCTCTTCAGTGCTCTGTAGCTGTGGAGATGAGAGCAGGATCTAATCTTGGACCTGGCTACCAACATCATGCTCAGCCCAAGTAGGTGGATCTTTAACTTTCTATAACCAGGGGTTCTGGGTTCTTGCCTTAAATTTTCCAGCTGGAAAATTTAACTTGCCGTTTAAATATTGACTTAATTTAAGGTAAGTATTTAACCTAGAAATGAAAAACACTGGCTGGTTTGTGCCTTCAACTCCAGCTGTTTTTAAACTGTAGTCACAACGGGAGGAGAAAGATAAAAGACAGGACAGCCACCCTCCTATCTGTTTCCAGCTTTGATTATCTAGTAGTGTTGTTGCAGAATAGATGACCAGAGACAAATGGCACAGCACTTGGAAGCCTAATATAGGGACATTGGTCATACCTAAAGTTGCTCAGCCTCAAAGATTTTATGTGGCTGCCTTTACCTCTAAAGAAGCCTGTCCAAATTCCATAACAAAGGCATTAAAACAGAGCCCAGAATAGGGCGGCATTGCTGCTTGGATGCTCAGTCATCAGGCCCTGGCCTGAAGCATGACTAGTAAACTTTTAGCACAGAAGGGCTATAGCTGAATGTCAGTTTAAGTGGGCTGACTGTGGCGAGGCTGCAAGCTTTGTGCTGGAACAGCCAATAATGTGGCAAATCCGTAGAGATGGGGCCAGCAACAAACAAAAGCTGTTCAATTACTTCCAGACTTTTTTGCCTTCTGAATCTAAAGGTGTGGAAAACTTAAAATTAGTATCAGATACTGTGTCAGCACCGAAGAATGTCAGTACCTGGAACAAATTAGTAATGGACTTGGCAGGGCCAGGAGAATACTTTGATTCCACTTGTTAATAGAGGTTCACCAATGCATCAGTCCATATCATATCAGCACCGATAAAAGGAAAATTGACGTTGGCAGCCAGCTTTTTTTTTTTTGGCTGATGTCGCCAATTTTAAATGCTATGTGCATGTGCACAGCTGCAGCATGCATGCAGCTAGGAGTGTAACCTAGCATTGTGAAGAGTGGCATCTGGGTGGTAAATCTCTGGGGGGAAGGGGCATGGTGGGGGCAGGTGCAGGCGCAGCCCAGCTTGGGTGGGGTGGGGCGTGGATACAGCTGGAAGCGCCTCGTCCGAGGGGGTGGCTCCCACCACTGCGTGCATCCCCAGGAGAGGCATGTGTGGCATGTTCCCCTTGGATCCATGTGCAGGGCAAGGTGCTGCTGCGTGCTTACAGCCAGGGGCAGTGCTGGGCTCTTCTCAGCACAGGGTGCTGGACTGGAGCTGTGCTTGAGGAGGGCAGCGGTGGTGCTGGGAGACCAGATTATGGGGGCAGGCTACAGTGAATTTTGGGGTGGCTGTAGCCCCCACTTTAGCACTGCCACTGCCTGACATGAGCTCAGCCCCGTCCTAGCCTCTTTCCCCCCCTCGGCTAGGGAAGAGCCTGGTGCCACCCCTGGCCTTGAGCAGGCAGTAAGCAGCCTACCCGTGTCCTGTGCGCAGACCTTGGGGAGCACGTGCCTTGCCATGTCTCTCCCAGGAGTGCACACAATGGCAGGGGCTGCTGCATACGCATGCCGCTTCCCCCCCTGCAATAAGCTGCTCATGGCTCCATCCCCTGCCCTGCCCTGCCCTGCCCCAGCTGGACAGACCCAGCCCAGGCCCCTCCTTCACTGTGGAGGCCTTGATTGGCAATCGGGTTGGTATCGGTTGATATGGCTTGTTAATAATCAGCCTCTGAAATCAGCCCAAAAGATTTTTATCAGTGTGCCCCTAGTTCTCTGCTTACAGAAGAGCATCTTAAAAGAAGGGCTCATGGCAATGTGATGTGCATTAGCTACATCAAATTTGCAATTTCCAGCCATCACTGTGCCAAGTCAGGGCATTCGACATGTTTTATGGGAGAAGCACAGTTCAAGCCAGGGAGAAGCTTTCACTGTGAACAACCTGAGAACTCGGAACTGCTGCAGCTTCCATGGCCTGACGAAGCTTGCTTAATAACTATTCTCTACAACCATTTGGGTTGGTCTAATAAAAGATATCAAATTCACCCAAGGAACCTTGTCTGCCTACGTCTTTAGACGAACACGGCTACAACCCAAACCCCTGAGAACTCTTCAGGGTTTTCTGGCTGACTCAGATTCCATCCTTCAGGTTTGTGGATCTGAAGCTCGTGTCCCTAGTGTACAAATGTCCTACTGTACACTGTCCCAGCGACACTGTTGGGTCAGAAACTCCACTCTTTCGATGGAGGCAAACACTTCTTTAGACCTAAGAGAACTTCACAAGCCATGAGACTGCAAACTGCAGTAGATATTTGCTGTCAAAATAAGTCTGTGATGGATAATCTGGTAACCTAGGCAGCACAGAATAGTGTTCAATACCCAGATCTGGCTTCTTGCAGATAGGTGCTGGCAGTGCTGTGGAAGTGACGTATTCAACTCAGGGGAAGAACATTTGCAGTTTTGCAAGACTTGCTTACAGGCAGGAGAGAGGGCTTCAGAGGTAAAAGGGCTTCCCGTGAAATGGTGGAGAAAGGGTGACCAGCCAAATCGAATACGTTTTGGGCCCAAACAGAAAAGTTCTGCAACTCTAGGATAGCACATTTTGAGCTAAGGCTATAGTCTTTGGTGTGCTTTTTCACCACCTGAAAACCGTGTTTGTCAGTCCACTGTCTCAGCAGAGTAAAAAGCAAACTTGGTGCTTGAGAGAGAGTGTGGTATCAGGGGGCTAGGTAATTCAGTTCTGCCTGTGACCATTTCCCTTGCAATGGGCACTGGCGTGCTGTGGTCTAAAGCTGCTGTGTGCTTTCCTGGGAATATTTGGGCCTGATCCTGCTCTTCCTGAAGTTTTAATGGGAGCTTTACATACTGCCTTTTTAAGTCCCAAATGCCCTGGTACTGCCCGAGGCATTCTGGTTGCATTAAAAATTGGTCATTTTGGCCTTTATTGTGCTATAGGAAAATATATCGTGGAGTGAACGTTTGCTGTTTCATCAGCTGTGTTAAATAATGCTTACCTTGAGAAGCGTGTTAAAATGTATTTAATAAAATGCATGCCACTGACAGCAGGGGTCAGCAATAGAAGGCCCACGGGCTGCATCTGGCTCGGAGCCACTTGCGCTGGGGGGCCTTTGCCGTTGCTATGCTGGGGATAGGGCCGAGGTCAGACAGAGTTGGGCAAATGACAGCTGCGCCCGTGCTGTAGTGGGGACAAGCAGAAGTAGTGAGGGGGCAGCTTGCAGCTGCTTGCCCTGGCACAGCTCCAGTCCAGCTGGAGGGCTGTCTCCACCCAGCTGGGTTGCAGAGGGTGAGGGGGCCTGGGAGAAGCCACGGCAGCACCTGGCCCTGGCATGGGTGCAGGGCACCACTACTCTTCCCGGCTTCCTTCCCTTCCCCTTGCTGCTGATGCATTGCTGAAGCCTCCCAGGTTGCCAGCCTCTCATCTGTGTTATCTCCATGCTACCAGATGTGCAAATCCCAGGTAAACTTCTTGGCTGCCATTATGAGAAAAAGATGCTCTGAGAATCAAACCGTTGATCTGTATGTTACTTCTGCTTCTTTTCTAGGCGCAGAAAACCATGAGTGGTGTGTTCACTACCATCCCAGAATACTGTTTGTTTTACTTCATCAAAGGGATTTAATCTGAATTGCTGCCAGCAATGCCTTGGTAAACCTACTGCCTTATTAACACTGCCTGTGTGTATTTTATAAGTGGCTGTGCTGGGCACCGGCGAAAGGGAAGGGCTTTCCCCAAACCCAGGGAAGTTTCTGTATATTCAACAGACTTGAAGGTTTTTTTTATGCTGCCATATATTCTGGACTTCTCCAAATGTGCCTTCTAGCTTGTTCATATCTGTGAGCCTCTTGATGATGATACGCTATTTTTCTTGTCAACTAAATCATGCAAGGTCTTGGCCTTGTTTTTTCCAAGGTTACCTTTTTTTATACATGTAGTGCAGAACGCTTTCAGTTTTGGTCACGGTCCTTTTGGGTCCTTTTGTTTTAAAGAAATAGACAAAAGCTGCTATTTATTTAGCTGCAGTCATGCACTTTAGGAGCGTTTCCTCTGCCAATTCAGGCTCTTTTTATCATAATTAGAAGCAGTTCAGCTATTAGAACAATTCATCAGAGAAGAGATGAGACTTTAATTGCTGGACCGACATTCTGTGCATATGCAAATTAGCTTGAGAAACCATCGCAGTCTTTTGAGCCACCTCCAGTGAGAGAGTACAGGGCTGCTGAGGCAGTGATGAGCTGATATCAAACCACCTCCTTGTATGTATGAGCGACTAGTATATACGTGCTACAGTGGTAGATGTGGGGTGAGAGGCTAATAGGCTCACGTGTGTGGTGACACTAAGTGAATCTGTAAACCTGTTTAAAATAAAATACTTTTTTCCATGGTGGCTCTTGCTCAGTACAGACTCGCTCACTTGGCACGGCTTTCTTACCCTTGCAGAAGAACCTCAGGCTTCCTCCCCAGAGTCTCCAAATCCTCTTGCACCACTGTCTTTGTGAAAACCCAGCTTTTGGTCATCCCGCACCCCTCTGTGCAGGACCATTTGCTGGCTTTCTCAAGGGCTCTGGTCCTTACTCTAGGGCTGGGGTGGCCAACCTGTGGCATGACTGCATCTGCATGTGGCCCATGGCAGATGAGGGAGCAGAAGAGGACTGGAGTGGCCCTTGGGCCTGGCCAAGTTGTGGCATGTGCTGAAAAAGCCATTTCCCGCTGCTGTAGGGCATCAGGCTCTACCTCTCAACCTCCCCAGAGGTGAAGGCGGAAAGAAGTGCTGAAGGCATCCTAAGGGCAAAAGCCTCCACTTGCTTGCTTTGGGGGTGCAAGCGGCTGCCCACGGGCAGGCCAGCAGCTGGTGGCAGGCTGGATTGCTCTCCTGGGTGCCACAATGGGTCGATTAGGGGTTTCTGACTGTAGCCGTACCAGTCTAAGGACATGCCCTAAAAAGCTTGCCTCCAAAATGGGCTGACGGCATCCGAAGTGTACTGCTCCTGCCGCTGGCAATGCAGCACCACTTTCGCAGCCTGACCTCCCTCACGGGCATTGCAAGCCCCTCCACCTTACGCTTTCTTCTTGCGTGGAAAAGGCGGCTTTCCCTAATTGCTTCCCCACCACAAATCGGGATGCTGCCGGGTAGAAAGGCATCGGCCAAACTGACCGAGTAGGTGTTGGACGGGGGAGAAGAGCTAAGCAGCTGGATGCTAAGCGTCACGTGGTACCTACAGCCGAGCTTGGGAGAAGCTTCATCGTTTATTAAGGCAATAAAATACGAGGTGCTTGTTCAACTCGTCCCACTAGATGGTGTGCGGTCGCACTATTCCTGGGATGAAGAAGTACCTAGCAGATTCCTTAAGTGCAGGCTGTTGTGAAAGAGAAGACCCTGTTCAGGCCCACGCGCGGGACATCTCGCCCCTTCAGCACTGCTGGGCTGCAGGCAGGGGTGACCTGGACCCTGCTGAAGTGCCCTTAGCGCTCCCTTCTCTACCAAACGGGCCGGGGTTGGTTGGCGGCTGGGTCCCGCGCTCTCCCCGTCTGCAAGGGGTCGGCTGAGCAAAGGTGGAGCGAGGCTTGCTGTCAAAGACAAAGAGGCCTGGGGGAGCGTGCGCATCCCTGCCCCTTGGCCCAGCATCTCCTGAATTTTGCATTTCTGCATAGCAAACACAACTGAGGCAAAGCCGAGGGGTCTCTTCCGAGTTTTAGGGAAGGGGATTTTCCAGTTCCTGTCCTGGCTGACGGGACAGGGCGGAGGCTTGTGCATCTGCAATGGGGTGGGGGAGCATGTGCCTGGATCTGCCCTCGCGTTACCTCCTGGAGCGTGCGGGCTGCTCGCCCCCTCGGTGGGGGAACGGCATTCCAGTGAAGTCACCATTCGTGTCTGCTCCTTTTCTTCCTTTATTTACTCTAGTGCGCGGCGTTGGCAGTGTTTGCCCAGCAACGATTCCTCTAAGACTCGGCTAAGCACACAATTTGCTCTGCTAACAAGCCTTGGCATTTATTGTGGGGATCGGTGTTTACTCGTCTTTCGTTGGTCTCCATTGACATTCAGTGGGAAACGTTTAAGCAAACAGGCGCGGGCAGCAGGAGATTGCATGCGCTGACGCTCTCGGGTGGAAAAATGCCTGGATTGGGGGCTGAATGCCATTGCTGTGCTGTAAGCGTATCTGGAAGCAACGCCCTTGGCACAGGGAAGCGGGTGAGGAACAGGGCCCGGGGGCTGGCTCATCCGCCGTCCCTTGGAAGAGTGTGCTCGTGCCCACCTCCGAGCGCAGGCAAACGTCTGCTAGTGTCTTAACGCCCGGGGGGGGCCATGTCATCATCTCTTCTGCGGGCAAAGTCAAGGGAAGGCCAAAAATTTGCACCAGGCTTCATGCTGGCGAATGGTTGGTTTACCCCGGATTTCTCTCCTGCCCGTGTTTTGGCCGAGGGAGAGGGAGGTGGGAAGAGTTGCCGTGTCTGGCTCCGTCCCCTGCCACGCGCCCTCCAGTCGAGCAGGGAGGCCTTGTCCAACTCACTGCGTGGGGCCTTGGAGGCTCAAGCCTTCATTTGCCAGTTGTCGATCTGAAAGGCGCTGGCTTTTTGCTTCTCCGCTAGTTTCATCTGCGACTTAAACAAGTCAAGGCATGGGGAGGTTCGAGCATCCTCTCGTCGGAGAGCCCCAGGGCGAGTGGACCGGGCTCCGCATTGCTTGCCCTCGCTGGCCGCCCGCGAGGGCAAGCAGGAGGCTCGAACCCCGGCTGTTGACGTCCAGCCATGGCGGCGCTACCATCCCCTTCCCCGTGCGGGCTTTGCCAGGGGGTGCCGCCATCTCCCAGGCCTCTGGTCTGCTCTCGGGGCAGAGCTCTGCCAAAGCAGGAGGATGCGTTTTGTGGCCGGCAGGACACGGCCCAGCGAAACCGCTGCCCTCCAGGTGCCCAGCTCCCTGCCTTTCTGCAACGTCCTCCCGGGGTGCCCCAGCCGCTCCCCGGCTGCACCGAGGATCCGGGCAGATCTCCCACGCAGCGTGTCGCTTCCGGGGATGCGTTCTCTGTACCCCGGCCACGTGGCGGGGAGAGGGGGGCAGCTGAGTAGGTCTAAAGAGCTACCGTTAGGCCAGGAGCCTGGGTCCTGTTCCTGGCTCGGGGGGTGGTGAGACTTGGTTCCTTTTGGTGCCTCAGTCTCTCCATCTGTAAAATGGGTCTGCTGTGTGCAAGGGGGCTGGATACGCGCAGTGCAGGGGGTGTGATGAACCGCTCCAGTTCAGCCCCTGGGACCGGAGCGGTGGATTTTGACTGCAGGGACTTGGCAGCCACGGTGGCACGGCTCGGCCTCGAGCTCTGCTTCCCTGCTCCGGGGAACTCGGCTCTCCCCATGCAATGGGGGGCTGTACCCTCTTCCTATGCTCCCCTCCTTGCCCCGTCACGCTCTCCTCGTACCTAGGCTTCGTCCCAGCTCTCGCCGAGCTTGCAACGGGTTGTGAGAACCCATTGCACGCTTGCAGGGCCTGGGGCCAGCTTGTGAAGTGTGGGGTGAGAGATTGCCGGCACCTGCGGCTCCTCGGCAGCGGCTGCAATCAAGGGCCAGGTGCAAACGCTCATTCTGCCGCCGGACTGCAGGTAAGCGGGGACCCCCTTCTGCCCCGAGCCCCATACGGGGTCACCTGCTGTTCAGAGAAACCCCCCCACCTGCGCGTGACCCGGCCCTCGGGGCCTTTCACCCGCCGCTTGGGGCAGAGGCGGACGAGAGGCTGCTGGGTTCTTGAATCAAGCGTTTCCCTCGGAAACCTCCGCTCCCTCGCCCGAGGGCAGGCCGTGTAGTCGAGGGCCCCCTCTCCAGCCAGGGCCGCTCCCCGACAGCTGGTCCCACGTGCCGGGCCTCGCCCCCCACCGAGGGCACCTGGAGGACTCCCCGAGTCCCCTTGGCTGGAAGCGACAGGGTCAAGCCAAGGACTTGGTCTGCAATGCCGAGCGCTGTACCTAGCCGCGGGGGGAGAAATCCTGGTTTTGCCTGGGTACTTCTAACGCCGCTTCCTCCTCTTGCTCCTGCCGTCTGCTCTGTAGCTTTAGGGCTGGATGTATTTTTGAACTATCGTTAGCGCTGCTCTCTCCCCCCCCCCGCCTCTGGCTTCCTTCTCCTTTTTTTTGCTGTTTTGGAGGGAGAGCAGCCCGGAGTCGGCAAAGCGCGATTCCCAGAGAGGGATGAAACCCTCATCCTAGTATTATTTTGCACGCTTCTGGATGATTAAATGGATGGATGCGTTAAGTAAGTGGTACCTGCCAGCAGCCGGCTCTCCTGCATAAACAGCAGCCCCCGGTGTTTGAGCGCCTGTTGCTGACACGGGAGAAGCGTCCTGGAGCCGAAAGCCGGAGAAACGACCTAACTGGGTGCTGCGAAGAGGGGGTCGGGGCCAAGCTCCCAGCCCTCGCCTCTTCCCCGAGGCCCCCGGCGCATTTCGCGGCAGCTCGGGGCCCTGCGCTGGCTCCAGAGGCGAGGGCCCTCCTCGGGGCGCTCAGCGCCGGCAAGCGTGCGGGCCCGAGAGCCGCTGCGGCTCCACGCCCCGTGTCCCTGTGCTTTCCTCGGTGGGAGGCCTCGAGCCGGGCCAGCTCGGCTCCGCGAGGCAGGGGCGGGCGCTTCCCCGCCGTGCATGGGCTGGGTCCCGGGGTGCTGGTGCCCGAACCCCAGCCATCAGATTGCCGGCTGTGCGGTAGATGGCGCTGAGACACCGCGTAAAGCCACCGAGGCCTCTGCTAAAAAAAGCCCCGGGCCGTCCGGAACTCCCGCTGCAGCGGCCGGGCGCAGGCGGCCCGCGCCTCTCCTTGCCCCGGGCTAAGCGGGGCGCCGAGGGGGACAGCCTTGCGGCCGCACGGACGGACTCGTGCAAGAGCCTTGGGGAAGGGGAAGGGGAAGGCCGGACAAGCTTCCTTGTCTCCTTCCAGGAAGCTGCCACTTAGCCCAGGCGTGAATCTGAGCGGAGCAGGGGCCGTTCCCACTGCCCCCGGCCAGGGAGCAAGAGCTCGGCTTGCGGCTGGCGCAGAGCGGGGAGGGCTCGGGTCGCTCCTGTTCTCGCCCGCGTGGTGCCGCGGGGAGCGGGGCGGGCGCTGCCGGGTGACCCCCGCTCTCGGGCGGCGGGAGACCTGGGCTGGGTGAAGACGGGTGGGTCCCTTCTCGCTGCTGCGTCGTGCGCAGGGTTGCAGCTAGGTGCAGGTTTTTTCTCCGCCGTTTTGAATGGTAAAGCGAGGCCAGAAGGATGAACTTGCTCCTTGCCGCCCTCTTCGATACCGGCGTCCTTGGAGAGCTATTCGTGCTGGATCAGGGCTGGGGCTGGGGGGCAGCAAGGGGCTGCTCTGTCCCTTCCCCACCCCGGAGGGGATCAATCCATGGCAATAGCCCCGGTGCCTGCAGAGGACCGGCTTTGGAGACGGCTTTTATTGCGGGGCAGAAGGGACAGGTGGGCCCCTCTCTCGCCTGCGCTCCGCAGCCGCTCTGGGTCCTGCTGAAGCCCGCGTCGGAGGCTGAGCCGTCTCTAGCGGCGCTCCCGCCGCCTCCAAAAGCCTTCCCTAATGCGGACGGATTAAGGGAGAAAATCTCCCGCTATTGATCTGGGCACAGCTGATCCTTGAAAGCCCTGATCTGCCACCTTAGCAGGGAGCTAGGCAGCTTTGCAAGCCCCCGTTGATGATCCCGGGAGCCATAAACCTGGCACTCGTTAAGGAAGGATGAGCTAATGCATGATCAGCCCAGGCCTTCGACTGGAGCTGCTGCTGCTGCTGCTCCAGGGTCTCTGGCTTGACGCTCCCCAAGGAGACCCTGCCCGGGGCAGTTGGCCCGCCAGCCAGCAAGTCTTGGCCCGTTGCAACGGGCTGCAAGGACCGGGCAACCGTGACCCGGCTTAGCTGGGTGCCCGAGACTTTCCTGAGCTAGTCTCCGTCGCCTGGGCTGCAGAGAAGGGCGGAGGCTGTCCCAGCTGTGGGCGATGCTGCAGGTTGTGCTGGGGGGGGAAGGATTGACTTGCCCGTGTCCTGCTGCTCCACGGCAGCCGCTTGGCACAGTGGTTGGAGGTGAATTGGGGGCTCTTCCTGGGCGAGCTTACCCAGCCTGCTGGGAGTACCTGGTTAAAGGCTGGTGGTATCGCGCCATGGGAGGCCCTGCAGCTCCTGCCTCTTCTGCATCCTTGCTGCGCCACGTGCAGCCTGGGCAGGGCAGAGAGCACACGCCGCAGCCTCATCCAGGCCTGCAGCCCTCTGGGAACTGGCTTGTGACCCTGGCTAGCATGTTCAAATGTTATTGTCCTGCCTTAGATTTTACGTTATCGCATAGTCCAGGAGGTTGCACGTTGCCTGTGCATCCCCCGGGGCAGAGGCGACAGGACAGGACAGAATAGGGCAAACTTTCAAATACGTGGAAACTGCTGAAGGAGAGAGAGACGCGCTGTTCTCCCTGGCTGCGGAGGGCAGGGCATAAGGCAATGGGTTTAAATTGCAGCAGAGCCGATCGAGATGCAATCTCAGGGAAAACTTCCGGGGGGCAAGACCCGCGGGACAGTGGGGGTGCTCAGAGCAAGGCTGGAGCTGCACCCGTCTGCGGTGGTTTAGGAGCGACAAAGCCAATAGCTGAGGGGGTAGGGCGGGGGGTCCTGCGTCCCTGCGACCCTCCGCTTCTGTAAGTCGGTTCGACTCGGGTGCGTCGGCAGCCGTCCCTTTTACGTGCAGCGCGGTGCATATACACCGGCCCAGGTGCTTTAGGAACCGTTGCACATAGACAAGGACGGCCGGGAGGGGCCTTACGCTTGTACAACAGCTTCTTTTCCAAGCATGATCCAGTCCCCTGAACTGCAGAATAAAACAGGCCTGATGTCGATCAAGGCTGAGTTTTGCCCCGGCCTTGAAGTGGGAGCAGAATCAGTCCCGTCTTCCCGGCAGGTGACAACACAATTCCTCAGGCAGTTTAAGGTATCCAGGTAACAAAATAAAAGCCTTTTTTTTTTTGCAAAAATCTTGTTGGCATAATAAAAGATACCATCTCTACTGCGAGTCCCGATTGCCTCAGGCATGTTAAGAAATTTGCATGAAAAATCGCAGTATCAATATGGGCTTGAATGGGAGTACCTGCCCCCATTGCTGCCCTGGGATTTCCCAGCGCCAGCCCGGTAATGCTTCCAGCGGTGTCTTTCCCGCCTCTCCCAAAGGTGAGGTTTAACCGCGCGGCTCTGTTTGCTCCCTCCATAATCGCGGCTGAGGGCCGCCGGCCCGAGCACGGGTTAAGGCTGGTGCATTAACTAGCACCGGGTCTTCAGGTGCAAAGGGGAAGCCACTTGGTCAAACACAGGTTCTGCTTATTAATGAATTCAACCTTGGATGCAAATTAGATTCCAAATAATAAGTAATTAACTTTATCGTATTGACATTCCCATTTATAACAGAATGTCAACATTAGCTCTGTACACACGGCAGAGATGCTATTTACCGAGTCAGCCTGGAGACCAGGATGGCATTAAAGCACGGCTCAGCCCGGATGAGATGAGCAAGTGATACACTCCATGAGCTGGGGGGGGGTCTGGCCTTGTTTAAATCGGAGCTGCGGCATTTTAGAAACACGGGAGCCTCGCCGCCGTTTACTATTTTTAAGCTAGCTCTGCGGCGTCCAAGGTAGCGAGTTGCTAATTGAGCTCCGGAGTCGGCGATGGGATTTATATGCCAGCAGAGACCGTGCAGCTTGGAGAAGCGAAAGCGTGCGTGCGCGCCGGTTTAGGGAATCCACGTGCGTGTGAACTCCATTTTAACGAGAGAGACAAAGGAAAACTCATATTTCGTTATCGGTATTTCCAGATTGGGGAATATATTAGGGCTGGGATCAAGCTGCAGTGTTCACAGCCGGGTCTGGACTTCTACCCCCCTGCTCTGACAGCCCAGGGTGTGTGGACCAGTGTTTCAGTTCAGGCCGATATAAAGAGAGAGGTCGTTTGGAAAATGAGGCCCTGGATCTCCACACCTACGATCAGCAGCTGTTTGGATCCAGGGCTTGGTTTCTGGCGGTCTCTGGTACATCTGCTCGCTGCATCAGTGCGTGCACGTATACGTGTGCGTACGGGAACGCCCGGGAAATTTGTTTCTGAGTGACAAATCCAAGCGGCGCTTACACTGCGCCCATGGCAGTGCAATCATTTACTGGAGGGCGCAGGCGTCGATAGTGTGTTTTTCCTGCTCGTTGCCCACGGAGCCAAGAGTTATTCATTTACCTTCAGCATCCTCAGAAGCCCAGGTTAATAACTGCAATGAGGATCAAGTTAATCCGCCCCGACTGTATACACTGGAAACACAAATCTGTGAGTGCAAAGTCAGAGGAGAATTTGAAACGCTGAGATCTGGAGATAACGCTTCCAAGCAGGAAATAAGGCTTGTTCCTAGTCTTCCGCACGAATACAAGTTCACTTGGGGCTACATCCAAGGAGCTGGGGAGACGAGCATCCGTGGGACCCGAGTCTTTTTTTGCCCCCCAGAAGCAGAGAGGCTGCGTAGACCCATAGCCTCCCCTCTGCCAGAATGGGTTGGAAACCCCCTGGCAGCTTGCTTGTGATGGAAAATGCCTTTTTCTTTGAAATACCGCCTCTCCCATGTGCATTTTCTGCACCTTTCAATTTTTGGTTAAAACCCGACAACTCCATCAGCGAGTGCTTTTCCAGTTTTGGGCAATCGCAACCCAAACTTTTAATTAAAATTGCTTCCCTGGGCTAGCAAGGATGGAGAGAGCTACCAGCCCGCCGGGCCCTCGCTGGGTGCATTATTGGAAGCTGGAAGAAGCAATCACTTTCTCGTGGTCCAATTGCCCAAAAAATGATGGGTTTTTTTCAAAGCTTCATATTAAAGGCTGCTCCAACTCGGAAAGCAGCAGCTTCATTTTGTTGGGGGTTTCCAGGTAAATTCACCTCCCGGCTAAGGACGAGCAGGATGCATTTTAGGAGCATTTGAAGGATAATTCCCACTCCAAACCCCTCTTTTCTCGAGTGGGGCGGCGAGGAAATTAATCTCATCGGTGGAAATAATCGTGTTGCTTCTGCGATCTTAATCTCTTCTGAGACACACATCTGGAAAAGTAATCTGGGGGAAATAATATAAACTTCAGCTAAGCTGTATAAACCCTGCAAGAAAGCGATTTCGTTTAACTGCAGTGGCTTGGACCTTTGTCACACTCCTTCTTGTAAAAATATTGACTTTATAACACCTACACTTTGTTCTTTTCCTTAACAGGACAGCTGCTAAGTGCTGTTAAAACAAACATCACATGTTTCGCGGTGCTCCTACAAGCCTTGCAATCAAACACTCTCTAATAACTGCTTAAATGCTCTCATCAAGCTTGTCCTTGCTGTTTGCTTTAGGACATTGTGTTTTTCTCCTCTCCCCCTGTGCTTTTTCCGTGCTAACGAGAGATGGAGCTAAAGGTCATCCAAGTAAAGGTGGAGTATTTTTCTCCTCCCCCCGCCCCCAGGCTTTCTCAATAAATAAAAAGGATGTCACTCATCCTAAAAACCTGGCCTTGCTCTTATATCGTCTATCCATCTCTCCCTGCTATAAAGCCCTTACCTGCCTTTTTGTATTTTGCTGGGCAGAGCCCAAACCAAGCGCGGAAGGATGGAGAGAGAAGCTGAAGCTTGCTGAGCAGGACCGAAAGAGCCGGGGGCATTTGCACCTGGCTCTGCAGGGATGCAGCCCCCGGGGCTGGGAGGAAAAGCGCCCTTTTGGGGGCAGCAGCTTTGAACCGGGTTTGGCAGAAGGCGGTGGAGGCGAGCTGGAGCAAGGCAGCTTGCGTCCCTTCCTGGCTGCGCCCCCAGAGCTCTGGGTTAGGCATGGGTTTAACAGGAGGGTTAAACGCTGTCTGCCCCAGTGGGGTCCCTCCGCCTGGGACCGTGTCCTGCTGTGGGTCGCTGGCAGGAAGCAGCTGCTTGGGAAGAGCCCTGGTGCTCCTAAGGCACCGGGCGTCGCGCCTCTGCCCCGATTGCTCCAAGGGCGCTGGGCTAGGGCAGACCCGGGCAGAGGATTTGCAGAGGGGGCCTGGCTTTGACCAAGGATGATTTAGGAAAGCAACTGGGATTGGAGGAGCCGGAAGGGGGAGGAGCCGGGAGCCTTTAAAAGCTGGCTCCCTTCCCCAGCTCAGTCAGTCTGGAGGGAGCAGGCAGGGGGTGGCGTGAGCAAGGTGGGTGCAAGGCGAGCCCTACGCCGGGGGTCGATCCCCTCTCGGAGGCTGGCGTTGCCGGCTTCTGGGTTTGTTCTGTTACCCCGGGGGGGCATGTGCCCCTCCTCGCTGAGAAGCTAGCAACCCCGTGCGGTTTCCTCGCTCTCTTCCCGGGACACCGGGTTTGCACCTTGCAGGCTAACTAAAATAGTGCAAGCCGTTGCGGGTTGAAGCTCCCCAAGGCGGCAGGGTCCGAGAGCGAGGCCGATGGAAAGACGGGCAGCGTGGCCTGCGGTCGGGAAGGGAGGAAAGGCCGGGGGGAGAGGCTTCTCTCGCGCCCCGTGCAAGGAGGCGGCTGCAGCAAAGCCCCCGGGGAGCCCCAGCTCCGCGCTCGGCTGCTTCCCACACCAGCTGTGATGACAAGCCTCTTGCGTTCTTGGCCCGCTCGCCTTTGGCAGCCGCGCGGGCCAAGCGGATCAGTTGCAGGATCTGGCTTCCCCCGCTCTCCAGACGCCTGACTCGAAGGCGCAGCCCAGCCATTACTTCCCCCCACAACCTTGTTCTTCTTCAATAAGTTTCCTGGGGTCGGTTGGGTCTGGACGCTTCCCAGGACTCGCGCCATGGTTGAAACCGTGCGCCGTGCGCGATGCCCGGTCGTTTTTCACGTTGAGTTCGGAAACCAAAAACCTCGCGATCAAATAACGCCGCGTGCAACTGGATACGCACCGGCCTTCTGTGTCTCGCTGTCTTGGGTCGAGCGGGGTTTTGCGGCCCACGTTTTGGGAAGGACGCCTTCTGAGCGAGCAAAACCTCTCTCGCCAGCGGCCCGGCGAATGTGACTGTGTAACGACCACAGTTGCATGTGTGCTACAACATGCTCTACACATAGCTGAAATCAAGCCTCGACTATAATCCCCTCTCCCCCGGCCAGCCCTGCCTCTCCCAAACCAACGGGCCGTGCAGGATGCAGCCTGTCCCGGACCTGGGACGCTCACGGCTAAAGAGGATCATATTAAAACCTCCTGCATTAAGAGCCGTGACCTGCTTTTAGGCTCTTTTTTTTTTTGAAAGGCCTAATGAAGTGCAGCTCCTTATTAGCAGCGTAACGAATATTTTGAACCAGATACTGCTGCCGGGGAGATTGAAATGCTTCCCATTGGCCAGAGAGACAAAAGGGCGTATTGATGGAGGGAGGATCGTAAATGCAAACCTAGCTACCTGGTGATGGGGTTTGCACGCAATATTCAACCTTGCTGCAACTGTTGTGAGCAAGGCACTCTGGGTGTGTGTTGGGGGTGTCAGACCCATTTAAATAGCTATTATGGGCCGTGCAGTCGGTCCTGCCTGGTTGCCAAGTCATTCCTATGGAGGCATTTGCTAGGATTTATGAAGTGATGTCCCCGGGAAAGCACGCTCTGTCCTACACTGGGACTGGTCTCCTGACAGGAGCAAAATGAATCCTGGGCGAGAATCTGGCAGTCCATAATTGCGTTCACCCAGGTCCGTGCACCACTGTGCGAGCAATTCCCTTGTTTTACTCTGCGTTTGAGAGCCGTCAGCAAGGATTTTAATGCCACAGGGGGAAAAACAATTTTTTAAAGCTTTAAATATATCCTTTTTATTTTTTAACAGGACGAACAGCAAGCGCCGGCTCCGTTGCAATTCCTCTGGCTGTACCAACCGGTAAGTGACACTGGATTGTGTTTCAGTTTGCATTGCTCGATGCTTTTATTTTGGGGCGGGGAGGGGTGCTCCCGTAAAGGTTACGTCTCGTTATCCTGCAAGCTTCGTACCCGTGCGTGCGAGGCGGACGCTTCCATCGTCGTCCCCAGAGGGTTTGCTTTAATGTCAAGGCAGCTTTTCCCACCGTAGCAAGTGAGCGATGCTGCAGGGGTGAGACCCGGGAACGAGACGGTCACGTCTAGCTCGGCTCGCGGGGCAGGTGGCCCGGAGGAGAGGGCTTGCAGTCGTAGGCTGGGAGGAGACCGTGCTTTTGGGAAGGTTGTGCTCCATGCCAAGACGGCATAGGGCGGAGCAGGCAACCCCCCCCCGCATGGGGGCACTTCAGCTGGTGCTTTGATTGTTCCCTCGCTATGCACTAGACTCGCACAGGTGCGTGTGCACGCAGGTTAGCACGGCTAGCCCTCCAGGAAAGGTGTGCGACGGCTCTCAGGTGGCTCTCCTCTGCTGAGTTGCGCGGCTCACGGGTGGGAAGCTGTATGGGAAGCCAGGAAAAAAAACACAAGCCAGGCTAGAGAGCGCTTGGCATGCACGATCTCCTTGAAGAGCAGCTGATATCCTGCTCCGTAAACGCTGATAGATTGTTTTTTTCCCCTCCGAATGCAGAGGGAAGTTCCCTGTCTTCTTTCTGCCTCGTGTTCAAGAGCAGATTACTTAGGTTGAAGTTCTTGTTTAATAAGCAGAGCTCTCCATACGCTGGAGACTTGCCAAGTAACACAACTAAAACAAGGAGCCGTACTTCTGCTAGTGTAACACATGCTGGCACAGTATGCCGCACTCTTTTCTCCTGCCAGGTTTATTATTGGATAACAGATTAGTATCTTTGCCTGCTAATAATGGAGCTGCTCCCGTAGTTCAAGTGGTAGGGGGCTGTGCAGTAGCGGGGAGGGCTGTATGCTGCAATCTGGCACGGGGCCGCGGGAAGACTCGGCGTTTGGTTGAAAAGCTGAACTGAAGAAAAAAAAAAAAGCAATGTGTTGTTTTTTTTTTGTCGTCGTCGTCGTTGGTTAATTCTTCCTGATCTTAAAAAAGAGAGAAATGTTCGTAGGGAACAAACTGTTTTATTCAGCCCCGAACAGAACGGGTGATTTTCAAGTACTTGCAAGAAAAAGCCAGGGAGTGACAATCTAGACTCCCCGGGTGGGAAGAGGACGTGTCATCCCGCTGCACCCAGGAGGGGATTTGCCTCCACGTCTCCCGTGAGATGTCTCAAGCTGTTATGGTCAAGGATGCTCTGGGTTGGGTCGTTTAGACGCTGTTGTACGGTCCATAAATAATTAGGTACTGACTGGAGAAAAGGCTGCAACCCAGGGGGGCCCGGAGGCTAGAAAGTCATCTCTTTTGCTCGATAAATATTCATATCGCTTGCGAAGCAGAGCAGGGAAGACGGGGGGGGGGGGGTGCTGCCCAGTGGGTAGAGCACTCACCTGTGCGATGGGCGACTCGAGTTCAGGTCCAACGTCTGCTTGAGTTGGAGCAGGATTGAACCCAAAGCTCCCATAGTTCATAACCCAGCTCTCAGGGGACCCCAGTAGCCATCTGGTGCAGGGTGCCCGAGGTGGGTGTCATGGGATGCTAGAAAAGAAGTGTTGGGAGGGACCTTTCGAGGCCACCCCCCCGGCTCCAGGCAGGACCATCCCTATGCAAACCGCCCTTGGCTAATCTGTTACCAAAACCTATCGCCCGACTGCAAGGCTGAGCACCCGTGGCAGGCTAGGGTGGAGGTTGGAGACAACGGTGGCCAATGTCCTGCCGCTCCAAGGGGAGTTAAAATGCACTGAAAGGATGTGAGGAGGAGGGTCCTGGTCCCAGGTCCAGAGGAAGGGACCACTGTATCCCTTCAGGGCCCTCTTTGCTTGGAATAGTAATCTGCCCTCCATGCCGGGACGTGAGAGACCGCGACCTTCTAGCCCGCTGGAGAAGGGGAGCCTGTGCCCGATCCCAGCCTGTGCCCCAATAAATGATCTGCGTTGCATGGCATCCCCGGGAAAGATGGGGGAGAGCCCCGTGCCCGAATACACGCCGGCCAGGGGGTTACAGAGCCCTCCTGGCTAAGACACGTGAACCGCTGAGCTACTGGATAGAAGAGGAATAACCCTGGGCTGACCCTAGCAGCCTTGTAGCGGTCACCCCAAGAATACATTTTCAAACAAAACCATCTGAAGGGAGGAAACTACACCAAAATCAAGTTCACTGGCCTGAAATAAATAGCAAATGATCTGGCTCGTCGCTATTCGTGGACGTTCGGACCTGGGAGGGACCTCTTGAGTGTTACAGGCTTCCTGGGAAGGTCCAAGTTGGTTGCTCTCCTTTCTGATGCGTTAAACTCCTCCGGCATCTAACAGGGACAATGACATTTAAACAAGTTGGGGCAGAAAAGCTCATGGGAGGCGCAGTTCCTCTTTAGCAACCCACCTTTTCCTTTGTCAGGGCCTGGAGCCTGCGGTGCTCTCTGCGTGGCAGGAGCAGACCGTCCCACTGGAAACCCAGGTCTGTATCGGGGCACGGAGGCTAACCGCGGATTTAAATCACCCGGGAAGCCATTTAAATAACAAATCAGTAACCAGCTCATGAGAGAGTGATTTTCAGCATTTGTTTTACAGCCCCAGACTTCAAGTGGCCGTCGTCTTTTGCGTGACGAAAACAGGTCCCCATCTTTATCGTTTGGCATTTGTGTCGATTTGGGAGCTCAGGGCCATTGGAGACGTTGCGAGGGATCGCTACATGGAAGTGGCTCACATTGATCCCCAAGCGGCGGTCAATACGGTATGTTAAATCAGCGGACGTAGCTGCTGGGGAGCCCAGGCAAACCTCCGGGTTGGACTGGCTTCAAGGTGTGGGGAACAGCACAACCCGCGCTGCCGGCAGGTTGCACGGGTGCGGCGGGGTAGGGAAAGGTAATGCCGTTTCTCCTCCCGTGATGACACTCCTCGCCCTCCTCCCTCGGCAGCAGAAGCAACAGCAAGTTGCTTTCCGGCAGCACGTGCAAGGCCGTTGGTTTTCTGCTAGGATAAAAGAGGGTTAGACAAGGGGATCGGACAGCATGGCTCCCCGGCTTGCATACCCCGCTCGGCCACGGCCGGGGGGTGGTTCAAGTGGCTTAGGCTCCATGAATGCCTTGGAGGGAGAACGGGGCTGCTGCCGTCGCTGTTGCGAAGCTCGATGAGTTTGCAAAGCGCCCTGCGGACGCGGGATGAAAAGGCGCTGTGTGCAAGGCTCGGCGGCGGGGAGGTCCGTGGGCAATCTGGAGGCATCAATGGGCCACTTGTTTGACTTGCTCAGCTGGAAGTTCAGCAAAGTAGGACCTTTTACCTCGAAACAAGTCATGCGTGTCCCTGCTGAGGGGAGCTTTGTCTAGCAACCTCGATAGGTGCTTAGTAGCTAATTGAAGGACACCATATGGATTCCACGGCTTATTTGTCATACAAATCAGGCCTGATTTCAGTGTTTTACCACTTCCCATCTTCCTGACGACTACAACGAGCACTTTCACCTCGGCCGTGTCGGAACTCCTCCGAAATAATAAACAGACGTTAGCTGGCACCGGCTTGCGTCGCCTCGATTACCTTGGTTTCCACAATCAAAAGCCATTTATAGTAAATGTGTTTGCTTTGTACTGAATTACTCGCAACGCTGCCAAGTACAACCACACCAGCTGTTAATTAGAGTTGAGCTTTTATTACCCAAAAAAACTCTGCTCTGTTGATATGGAAAATGGGAATAAAAAGTCATTTAACCTATTGTGATGTGAAAATAAATGATGACTTGTTGGTTTAATTAAACAGTCTATTTATCTAGCTGTCAAAGTGTTTGAACATAGGCGGGATTATGAACAGCATTGCCCTGGCTTATTTCCTGCTTTCCGGATATAGTGCGCGGTGTTCGGGGTGGCAGTCACCTGCTCGGCGGCCCGCTGAACTTGCCGCGAGCCTTTCCGACGCGTCGTTTTGCTCTGGGCGCTGTCTGATGTGTTGTGAAAGCTGAAAGCCACCTCCGCATTAATTCATGCCGTGCACAAAGAGGCATCTGTATGAGCATCTTTCGTGACGTTGCACACGGGTGCACACGTGTTCCTGAGCTTTGTGAAGCCTGTTCCCACTAGGCTGTTTGCAGGACGTTGCTCTGTTGGGAAAGCGATGCCAGGATCTAATCTGCACGTTCTTCCAAGGCAAGCGCACAGTTTTCCCTTCCTGTTTTTTGGAGCTTCCAGGGGGGTTTCTGAGCGTGGATCAAATGCTTCCTCAAGTTATCCAGGTTGTAGCTGCATTGGCCTAGAGGAAAAAGCAGTCGGGGCTCGTGGATGTGTTTAGGCGTCCTTGGGGAGAGCTCTTCTTCAATCACGAGTCTCTTTTCCAACAAATCAGGTGCGGGATGCATCGCAGACCATCCATCGGTCCTACCAGGCTAGGTTGATGGATAGTCCGTGATGCATCCAGCAGTTTGGACTTCTGAAATGCATCGCCATACGAGGTCAAATGGACTGACGGGTGTAGTGAGAGATTTTTGTGGCTGGGAACAGCTCTTGATCCTTTTTTCGGGATGAAACGACGGCAAAGAGTGCTTTAAATGCTTCTAAAAAACATGAATTTCACGTTTCAAAGCCAGTATTGGAAGGGGTTACTGAACATGGCGTTGGTAATGTTCATAGCAGACGGAGCCACTAAAACATGCGGCCCAAGTACACGACTGCATCATTGTCCCGGGGTGCAATGACATGCTTGGGTTTTCATAGCCTAGTCTGTGACTATGAAGCAAAGTGGACAGCCGCTGTTTGGGGTTGCACGCGTTCATGCAAGTTTAGGGCTGGACGGGCTCATCGGGTCCAGCCCCCCTGCTCTAGGCAGGAAAGACCGCTGGGGTCGAATAACCCAGCAAGGTGTGCAGCCTGTCTCCTTTCGAAGGTCCTTTGGAAGGGTTGTGCAAGATCGGTGCCATCCTGGTCAAAGGAAGCAGGCTGGAGAGACTTTGCATTGCCTGAAACCTTCCAAGGATCCAAGTGCTTTTCTCACGCGTCGGAAGAGCTCCAGCTATCTCTCCTCCTCCCCCTTCTTCTGACGTATTTCACCTGCCCACCGTGCTTTGGAAAATTTGGCCTGGTCTACAGCAAAAAAGACCAAAGGGCATCCGTTGGTTTCCCCGTTGACGTGTAAAAAACGCAGCGTTGTATCCCATCCCCGCCTGGGTTATGCTAAGATTAAAAAAAAAAAGTAGGCCAAGCGCTGCTGGAGATGGCTCGCGCTGCGGAGGAGAGGGTGTCGTGCCGTGATGCAGCGAAATCCTACAACACTGCTTCCTTCTCAATAGCTTTTTCTTCTTATTTTAACCCCAAAGTCACAGTTGTGAGATCATCTCGGGGGACGGGCCCTTGAGGTACCACGGTGACTCTCTCGTCCTATTGACATGAAGCTGTAAAAAAAAAAAAAATGTGTTGCGGGGGAGTTTGTGACACGGCAGGCGCATCTATGTGCATTTACTGAGCAGGAACCAAAATTACTGCACAGTACAGGCATGCGTCTACATGTGTGCACCTGTACTGCACAGTAAATATGGCTACTTGTATCGACTTGAGCATACATTTGATGCCTGCATCATGCAGGTGTCAGATTTATGCCCAATTAGTTACTACACAGTAACGCACGTGTAGACACCTTACTGTGCAGTAACACAGTGTTAATGCGCTTTAATGCCTGCATGTGTACATGCCAGCCTATTCCTGCTTCCCGTGCAGTGAACTTAAACTGGCTTAAATGCACGTGTAGACACACCTGGTATTTGCCCTTAGGAAAGTAAATCCCAAAACAGTGACCTGCCGTTTCTATTATCTCCTCCTCCTGCGCTCTGGCACTCGCCCGGTCTTTGCAAAGTGCACGTCTCATGGCGAGCGCCCTTGCCAAATTCGCACCGGGAGCCAAGGGAGGCCAGCTCCTCTCCATCTCCTTCACTTTGTTTTCCGTCCAGGACGAGAAGAACGTTTCAGGAGGCGGCCTCGAGCAGAGCCGCGGTGCTGTACACGCCTGCTTGTGTTTGCAAGGGGACGTTGGCACTGCACAGCAATTACCCTTCAAGCAGCAGAAGGGCTGGAGGGATCTCAGCACTGCAGCATTTCCATGTGCTGGGGATTTCTGAGAGGAGCTTTCTGTCTGGATGGGAACGCCAGCAGAGTTTGTACGTTGGCGCTGTCTGCCAAGCGCATAGAAGTGCCAGGTGCCAACCTGGAGGATGCCAGTAGAGTAGTTTATCGACTTTTCCGGATGCGTGTGGGCGGCAGCGCTCTGGTCGTTTCTGCAAAGAAGCTATGCTAAAACCGCTCTCTTTAAAACCAACTGGCCTAGCTTGCGCTGTGCAGCCTGACCTTTGCTAAAGAAAAGCCAATTGTATATTGCTGTTTGGTGTCAGCCTGACACTTCCTCCTTAAATATCACAGCGGGAGCTGTGACACGAAGCACATGTCCTCTGTGCAGAGCCCCGTCTCGGAGAGAGTGCTAAACTTGTCAGGGCTGTTTACTTACGGGTTTGTACTGTTTCTGCACTCAGAAGTCTTGATCTCGTATTTGTCTCCTCTTAAACCAGCTACGGTTTCTAATTTAAACACATTAATCATCTCCAAGCCTTTAAAGGGCTTTTAAGTGGAGACTGTTGGTTTTGTTTGCCTTTTATTTTTTATTTAAAGCCACCCTCCTGAATTCAGACGGCCAAGCGTGTTAAAGGGCGCCGAAAGAACATACTCTCAAATAAACGGCTTGGAGATAAGCATGGTAGCCTGCCAAAGTGTCAAAGTGAGAGGCTTGTCCTCAAGTGGGGAAATACACTTCTGGGCAGATGACCAAGCGCGCGGCCTGGGCACCACCTGAGTCCTCCAGTTAGACATTGAATGGGCTGGTGTGAAGCATCTGTCCCTGAGCCACTCTCACCCAGTGGGACTGTGGACGTACCTGTTGATTTGTAGCGTACAGGTCAATGCGATGTGACGATCAAGTTGGTCCACTGCTTTCTCTTTTGGATCAAATCAGAGCTGCTTCCCGGGTGCGGTAGATCCCATGCTGCTAGTGGCTGATTGAAGAGTCTTGCTTCGCGCCAGTGCTAGGCGGTTGTGCCTTGAGCAGGAAGAGGAGCGCTCCCGCCTTGCTGTTCTGGGGAGGTTGTAGGTGACCAGGGCCCACAGGGCGCAGCCCCATGAGCAGGAACGTGCGTTTGCTCAGCAGCAAATAACCGTGGTGCAAATTCGGGCTGTTCCTCCCCAGGGAACGCCCCTGCAGGTGCTCTGATGCGTGGCAAGTTGCCCTGGGCGGGGTACGGGAGGTTGGGGCCAGCTCCTGGGCTGGTCCTGGGGGCCTCCTGGGGCTGCAGCAGTAGTGATCTGGGTGCATGGAGCCTGCATGGCAGCTGGAGTGTGTCTCTGGCTGGCCAGGCTCAAGTTTTGGGCAGTAGATTGGACTGACTAGGGAGTAAAGTTAGCCCCACGTCAGTCCACACAAGCAGCGTTACTGCGCAGTAATGCATCTATATGCACGCTACCGCGCAGTAACAAATTGGGCACAAATTGTCTTTCTGCAGGATGCAGGTAGCAAATTTACCCTCAAGTCAGCGTAAGGCATCCTAGTTACTGCCCAGTACGGGTGTGCACATGTAGACTCACACCTGTGCCGAGCGGTAATTTTTGGTTACTGCGCAGCAAATGTGCACGTGTAGACATGCCCACTATCTCTCTGACTCGCAGTCCTCAGGCTGCTTTAACCCCTGCGGCCTTTGGAGATGCTGGTGGGGGAATGACGGGAAGAATTGCCTGGGCCACCCGTGCTAAGCCTCTTCCACATAATTGCAAGCAGTCCGTCTCCACGCCTGTCCATCCTCCTGCCCCCCGTGCAAGCCACGTTCGCGGGAAGAGGCAGCCAGCGTGCGTGGCGGGTCTGGCAGTCTCCTCCCTGGACGCGGCGGGGTGCCCGGGGGAAGGCGCGTGTCCAGCCAGTGCATTAACACCAGGCTCCGCACGTGGCTGTTCTCATCGTGTGAGGCAGGCGCTTGGGTGCCTCGCTGAGTGATGAACGTTGCAGGAATGCCTATAAACAGGGAAGCGGTCTCCTGCTTTTCCAGCACTGCCTCCACGTAGCCTAGGTGTGAGGAGCCTTCCCGCGTGACCTGCGCGTGGAAGTTTCTCCCGCCGCCACGTTGCGCTTGGATCTTCCTGCAGCTTCATTTCACACTTGTCTCTCCCCCCCCGTGGGATTTCGTTGAAGGATGAATTAAGCAGAGTGTGTCAAGTGCCACGTAAATGCTAAAAGCATGGTGTTATTATTATTGTTGGAACCCCGTCTAGGTGCCACTAGCGAAGCCAGATGTATAAACACGGAGCTGGTTTGGGTCCTCTGAGAAGGCCGGATAAAGCACCGTGTCACTGGGAAAGAATCTCTGCGTTGGCAGCGGCCGGGCTGTATCCTCATGTAACTTTATGGAAACCTGGATGTCTTCGGTTTCTTCCTGCTTTCGGAGCTGGGGGAGGATTTGCATCCAACCACAGCTAACAAATCAAGGTGCTGCACGGCCAAGGCCAGATCCAGCGCCGATGGGAGCTAGCTGGGTGCGGGTGCAAGGAGCCGGGGGGAATCGGGATCCTTTTGCCGCGGGCTCTTTTCTGCAGCCAGAAAATAAAACCTTCTTGCCGGGAGGTCTGTGATCCTAAAGCCCTGCCTGATTTTTTGGGGTGCTCAACGTCCCCGATGGATCGGTTCGATGCTACTGAAACGGGTCTTTGCTGGGCATGAGCGTTGCGAGGGTCCTCGGAGAAGCTGGCTCACCAGATAATAATTTATGGCCCCTCAGAGCTCGGCTCCCTCTCCCCCATTCCAGCAAAGCCAAAAACGTAGCTTTTTGCAGCAAACTGACAATACGCCCGAGGCAATCCCAGTGCAGAAACAGGGCCAGACCTGCAGCTGGAGTGGATGGAGGCCGCTCCACTGGCTTCCATCAGTTGACACCAGATGGAAATCTGGACAAGCAAAATCCGCCCCCCCACCCCACCCCAGTAAGCGCTGCAAAGCGACGTGACACATGCAGACAGCGCTTGGAGGCAAATCCACGGGCCAGTAATGCTCGATTTGGAAGAGCTGCAGCAGGCCCCGAGCTACTCGCTCTCAACCCGAGAGGCAGCCCCGTCAGCCCCGTCGGTGGGACGAGGAAGGGGCTGCAGAGCTGACCTGCCTCTCGGCCCCGTCTGCAGCTGTGCGGTCCCCGGGGAGCGCTCTGTTTCCTCCCCTCGGCGCCAGCACCGATCCGAACGCAGAAGCTGGCGCTCGGGAAGATCGTGTGGGCTTGACACGGCCCCTGCGGGCTGTGGGTTCGTAAACCAATGCATAAATTACTGCGCGGCTTAACTAGTGCTGCCTGTACGTCTGAGAGAGGCCAACCTGTCCCCGTATTTTTCACGATGCAGAGCGAAACCGGCCCCGTTTTCCTTTGACGTTTGAAAAGGAAACAAATGCCGCTCGGCGGGCACGGGCGGAGGAGCGCACAAACGAATTCCCCGCCTCGCGCGAGGATGGGTGCGCGTTTCTCTCTCGCTCTCTCTCTCTCGGCCGTGGTTTTATTCTTAGCACGCTCAAATAGCTATTCGAGCCTTGCACGTCCAGAGGAAAGCTGCTAGGTGCTTTGCACTCTCAAAGAAGCAAGCCGTGGTAGCGCTGCTCGTGCAAGCAAGTCCTGTTCACTTCAGAAGGGTTTGGTGCCTGGAGGGAGGCGGTCGCATCCCGTTCTTCACCAGTTCAGCTGGCCGCGGCCGGCAGCAAAGCGCTGTTTACGCCGCGGCATGGCTGAGTTCAGCAAGTTTTCGGTTGTCTGTCCTATGTTCCAGCCGCGCGACCATCTTCTGATAGTGAGTAGGTGTGACCAACCGGATGCAGCTGGCACACGTGAGCCTCCACCTGCAGCCCCCCTCATTTCAGAAATGCGTCTCACCTACGTGTTGGTGGACCCTCGTGTCTCTAGTGGGTTATGGACTAGAGAAAATCCCACACAACTGACTGATTCGTTCTGATGCGCTGGCGGGGGGAGTCGTCAGTGCATTGCACGATTTCACAACGCTTACACACTCAATTCATACAGCACGATTTTATTTTAAAACTCTTTGCTACGCATATAACACTGCGTAGCTTTAAGAAATACCACCAATATTAAGAAACAATAATTACATGCATCAGAAACGACGCTCCGCATGCACTTCCTTCCCAAACAACGCTATAAGAATTCGTATGACAAAACCAACTACAATTACAACTAGAGGTTACGTTTGAATCAGTACTATTATTTTCATAATATACTTACAATCCTAGGATTCTGAGAAGCCAAACACCTAAATATGGTTTCATTCCTCAGTAGTACAGTTTAATGGGTTGGCCTCAGTAGTACGGTTCAATGGGCTGGCCTCAGCAGTGCTAGGACTAAGTCCCCTTCCTTCAGTCCCTTCCGGGCACTCCGCGGCTTCAGCGTGAACTAAGAGATTTGTGTTCACGGAGAGGGTGGTTCAGGCGATCGGTCTGATCCGGCCTACGCTTGCGATTCTTCCTTTGCTGTCCTGCAAGTGTAGTCACCTCCAATTTGGGAGAGTAGGTTACAGCCTTTATTGCGTGAGTTTCCGCCCTGGGCCCCTCCTACCCAAACCCATCACTACTCCCAAATTTGGGCTTGGATCTTACTTTACAGATCCTTTTGCTTGGTCATTAGTTTCTTTCTTGACCATTCTAATTGCTTGGGGGAATTTCATTTCCATATCACGAATTGACTTTTTATTTCCAATCTTGTCAAAAGGCCCTAGGGTTTGATCTCTCGGCATCTGGGGTATTTGCTTAAGGGTCGTGTTTAGGTTCTCTTCGCTAAAAGCCTCTAAAGATAACATTCAAAAGTTAAGACTTTGAGCAAAGTCAGGATCTTTCGCACGTAGACCAAAACAATGACCTAGGTAAGGAAATGAATCCTGCCTTCTTCCTGAAACTGGCTAATGGGCAACCATTACAAACATTCAAACTATTCCATTCAATATGACACCTCTTAGTAGCCCTGCCCCGGCAAGCCTTGTGGTGGCATAATTGACACTTTCTTCATTAATATTCGGCTTGGGTGAGGCCACAACGGGAATCCTGTGTCCAGGTTTGGGCCCTCCATTATAGAAAGGATGTGGACACATTGCAGAGAGTGCAGCGGAGGGCAATGGAAATGGTTGTGGGGCTGGGGGACAGGACGGGTGAGGAGAGGCGGAGGGAAATGGGCTGATTGAGGCTGCAGAAGAGAAGACCGAGGGGGATTGAACAGCAGCCTTCACCTCCCTGCCGGGGGGCTGCAAAGAGGATGGAGCCGGGCTGGTCTCCGTGGGGGCAGATGGCAGGACAAGGAGCAATGGGCTCAAGCTGCAGCAGGGGAAGTTGAGGTTGGATATTAGGGAACACTCTCGGTAGGAAGGTAATAAATTACTGGAACAGGCTCCCCAGAGCGGTGGTGGAGTCTCCATCCTTGGAGGTTTTTAAGGGCCACGTGGAAAAAGCCTTGGCTGGGATTTCATAGGTTTCACAGACACTAGGGCTGGAAGGGACCTCTCAAGATCGTCGGGTCCAGCCCCCTGCCCAAAGGGTAGGCAGTCAGCATTAGTAATGTCTGCTTGTGTTGTTGGAAGGAACCATGCAAAATGCTCTTAAGAGTATGAATGTCTATTCAGCTTACTTTGAAACCATAATTTTGATGTAGTTGGGGCTGGTCCTGTTTGGAGTGGGGGGGTGGGCTAGGTGCGACCTCCCACCCTCATTTTCTATGGTTCTGATGCATATTATCCACCTCTCAAACCTGCTGCAGTCTATGGCCTACGGTTGCAGCTACAGCCTAGAAAGTGTTTTCCGTTGTACCAGTTTCTGCCCAATAATTAGACCTCTGGGGGAGCCCGGACAAATTCCCTGCTTTCCTTGAGGTGGATAAAAAAACCCAGAAAGGGCCAGATAATGTAAACTCTGGGATGACTTCATCCAACCAAGTGGTAAAAACGCACCTGGAAGAATCAGGGCCAAATTCCACCACTGCAAATGTGCCTTGGGCTGTGTGCAGCTTATCTCAGGTTAGTCATTTGCTTAAAGCAGCAAGCTATTACCTGCTCCGCTGTCACTGAGTGCCATGTTCCTGTAATAGCACCTGTTGTGCGGGACTTCTCCAGCATGGGTACATGTTTGATTGCTCTGGATCTTGGGGTTATTTATATCCACCCACAAGCCCATTGTAAGTTATGCTGGAGTCTCTCCAGACTCAAACCCGGGTCATTTGGGTATAGAAGTCTCGTATGACTCATTATATTGTTGACTTAATCTTTGCAAAGAGTATTAACTTAAGTATAACAATATCTTTGCAGTTACAGCCTGAGACAGAGAGATGCTTTGTAGCTTTTAATAGCTCAGTTAGGGGAAATATCCACAAGCTTTAATATAAATATGGCTTTGTCTCTGTTTCCTTCTTCCTTCCATGTCACCCCCCCTACCTGCTAGTTTTTAAACATCTTTGAGGCTGTTGCCATAAGGAGCAGGCAGAAGAGCAGCTCCCTCTTGTAATTCATGGCGCTTTGAAGGAAGTGCCATGAGTTACAGTGATTCCCCAGACCCAACAGAAGTTTGCATTCGGGTGCCAGGGGCCGGGGTATCCAGCTGCTGGCTGCAAGCCTGCAGCTGGTCTCCCCTAGCAATGCCTCTCCCCGCTCCCAGCTCTGGGGCTGTTTTCAAAATGGGAGGAGGGAAAGGAAGTGGAGGGAGCTCCTTCTGGGGGTTCCCAGCTGGCGCTGGAGGGTGGGGTAGGTGGATTGGAGATGCCTTGGGGAGGTATCTCCAATCCACTTGCCCCACCCTCCAGCGCCAACTGGAAAAGAAACCCCAGACCAAACTCTCCCTTCTCGTTTCTCCCCTCCCATTCTGAAAACAGCAGCAGGACTGGGAGGCAGTGCAGACAGAAGTTACCAAGGGTGCTCCATTTTGGAGCATCTTCATCTGAACCCTCATGTAATGAGGTTTCAGATTTTCATGGGATTGGGCCCTTTTAGGGGCAATGAGTAGGGGGTGCACGCAGGTGCATGTACACCCCCTACAAAAAGAACCATCCCAGCAGTCGCTGCTCACCAGCCCTGCCATCAACACCGCTGGCAGCGTCTGCGGGTGGTCAGTGATCCCTGCTGGCTGGCTGCCGACGCTGCCGACAGCATCTGTAAGTGGTCACCAACCCCTGGTTGCTGCTCGCCACTCCCCTGCCCCCCCTCCCCTGCCAACAGTGCCAGTGGCATCTGGGAGCTCCTACTTACCACTACCACATGCCCACCACTGCTGCTCTCCTGCCACCATCATGATGCTGGGGTCGTGTGGTGTTCGTGGGCCTTTGAAAGAGCTCTGTTGCCATGCATGTCTGTTTAGTCATGGCTGGAGAGCACTTTCAGGGGCCAGATTGGGTAAAAATTGTCACTTCTGTCTGCGCCTTCTGTTGAAGTAGCTTGGCCTTAACATTTGCATCTTAAACTTCTGTCCTGAAATGTTATATGAGCAATTGTGGAGCGAAAGAAATTAAATGGTGCAGAGGCAATAAAGATCATGGAGGCTGGCAGTATGCTAGAAATAGAGTGAGAATTCTTGTAGGACGGACATTTGCCATTGATGTTGCAGCAAAGGATTTCAAATGAAAGAGCTTATGTGTCCAGATCCCATCAAGTGCTGGCTGTCCACTGAAGTCAGTGGGAGGGCTGCTCTGCCTCTGGGATTGGGCCCCGGTGAAATACCGAATCGGCTTTTAGAACAAGACATGTTGAATTGGTGTAAGTAGAGGCTTAAAAATTGGCATGTCTTTATTTCTGGTCTCAGCTGTGACACTAATTCCTTTCTCCAGCATTGGGCAGGTGATCACATCAGAACAGCCATTCCCTACAGCTGTCTTGCCTAGCCTGCCTCTCCGCCAGTCTGGAACCAGACAGTGACCCACCCTCAGCAGAAGGTACCATGGCCCAGCACAAACCCCCAGAGCTAAAGAGCTGCAGAAAAACAGCCTTGTTCACGGTCTTGCACCACCTGTAACTTGACTTATCTGAGTTGGGCCTAGGTCAAATGCAGACGCTTTGAGGCAGTCCAGTTGTGGATGCTGAGACCTGATCTTTAGCTATGTGACAGTTAGAATGAAAAGCTACAGACCGGGGCTGTCTACACATTCATTAATGCCCTTTTGGTAATGCACATTAAATTTAGTACCTCCATTGTGAGGTACTCGAAAAAAGCTAGTGATGCTTTAATGCACATTAAAATAGGCTAATGTGCATTAAAGTGCACATGTAGACGCACTCATTTGTACCTCACACCTGGGCCCACGACCCACAACCTTACACTGCAGTAACAGCTACTTCCCACACACATCTCTTCTCTATTTTGTCTTTAAGCTACCATCTCAAGCATGAACCTGGTCAAGCAAGGGATGGACTAAATGACCTCATAAGGTCCCTTCTAGCCCAACTTCCTATCATCCTGTGATCTCTGTGGCAGAATTGCCCCCCTGGGCGCCAACCTGCACAAACGTCTTTCTGTGCCAGCCTGAGGGGCGGCTGGAGAATCCCTCAGGGCAGGGGTTTCAACCCGGGTCACAT
>JAGPOW010003364.1:2617751-2644005 GCA_030014935.1 Caiman crocodilus | reverse complement strand
GGCACCCCAAGGGAGGCACTCGGAGCCTGGAAGGTGGTCGGGCGCAGGGAGGTGGGCGGCTCAAAACGGGAGCGCCCCCTACTGGCCCGCCACAATCTCATTGTGTTTTCAGCTCGAAAACCTATGCCTGTGACCATTGACATTTCTCTTCAGCTGAATGAGAATTAACAGCAAAATTGTCCATGGCTATATCTGTAAAGGATTTACTCAGGAAATTTGAATTGGCATCTGAAGTCTGGAAGGTGTGTATCATATGGGATTTTTTAAAATCAAAAGATTTGTAATACGGAGTCATTTCCATGACCTTACACTGCTGGCCAGATAAGCAAGGAGGATGGTTACTGAATAGACAGCTCAAGCAACCAGTTCCAAAAGTTGACTTGAAATTGTTGTTCATTGTAGGTCTAGCAATTTGTGGACATTTCCATGTAAATCTCATTGTGAGTGGAGGTATATCTGCTGCCTCTGGGGCATGAGGCCATCTCTTTGTAAGGAGATGTTCTGGTCTTGTTTCCTTGATGTGTTGACAAGAGGAATTTGTGAGTCAGTGCTAGATAACTCCCAGCGGAGGAGTGATGTACATGATTGCCAACCCCAGAAAATTGATTTTCACTGACATTTTGCAAACTTTTTACTAGCAACAAAGCTTTTTTTCTGACGAATGTTTGTACTGACCAATGTTTTACACAAGGGAAATGCAAGCCTCAGCTCCATCCTGGCTGCAGTGCTCACGTTCCTGTCCTGCTTGATGCCCCAGACTGTCCAGAGCTGTGCAGCCCTGCCTGCCTTTGAGATGAACAGCTGCTAAAGGCAGGCAATGGCTGATGGGATACAGGGTCAGCATGTGGCTATGAGGGGCAGGGGGATACAGAAGCAAGGAGCTCCTTGTAGGTGCCAGGCTGTGCTCTCACTGAGGCATTGCTCTACTCTGTCCATCAGCACTTGCACCCAGCCTCATTCTGATGACAGCTCTTCAATCAAGCTCACTGTTTCTTAGTTTTTTTATAGACAGCTCAATTTTGTTGCAGACTTTAGGGGCAGGCATTTTTATCCCCTTTTTTTTTTCAATGGGCTATCCATAAATTTTTGGACAGTTGACAATCCTGGCGATGTGCTCTGAGCTCTCTTTGTCATGAAGACATCTATATTCCTTCCTTCTCTCTTTTTATCTGAAGTGGATTAAGCTAAAATGGACAAAGGCTCATTGAGGGTGGAATAAGTGTGTCCAGAGGACCTATGGCAAGAGCGGCTAGTGTGCTTTACATTCCCTAGTTTATTTTGGAGTAGCGCTCTTGTGTGGACAGAGGGAGGATGGAGGAGGGAGCTGGACTGGTCTCAGTGAGGGCAGATGACAGGACAAGGAGCAATGGGCTCAAGCTGCAGCAAGGGAAACTGAGGTTAGATATTAGGAAAAACTTTCTCACTAGAAGGGTCATAAAACACTGGAACAGGTTACCCAAAGAGGTGGTGGACTCGTCATCCTTGGAGATTTTTAAGACCAAGCTAGACAAAGCCCTGTCTGGGCTGATGCAGTTGGGGCTGGTCCTGCCTGGAGCAGGGGGCTGGACTGGATGTGACCTCCTGAGCTCCCTTCCACCCTCGTTTTCTGTGATTCTGTGATCTCCTGCAGTGTGAAGCCTTGCAGTGACTGTCCTTCATCTTTAAAACTGCAGGCGTTTCTGACTTCTTGAAGAGAGACGCTCCAAGATGGCTGGTAGCAAATCAATAGGCCTGGCTGGGGGGGAAAAAAAGGAGATTTCTGCTCTACAAAAAATGTCAGCATTTCAAAACATGCCTTTGTTCTGATCTGGAATGGGAACAAGATACTGTGAAGGGATTTAAAAATTTTTTTTGGAAGTGCACATCAGGGGAGAGAGTTGCTGCCAAAATACCCATTAACCTGTTCTGCCTGATTTGGAAGAGAGGCTTGAACCTGGGTCTTCCCCAGTCCACAGTCCAGGTGAGCATGTTGAACACTGGGCTGCCTTTGACAACCCCTCTGATGCAGGCCAGCGATTCTGTCCCAGAGCCGAGGAAGTTTCCTGACTGAACTTTCATCGCGTCTGATAATTCTTATGAAACATTAAGGTTTTTGACAACTTTGCGTCTTGGGACAGAAAAGAGTTTTTCTTTGGAATTTTTCTCACCAGCTTTACAGTTTAGCAGCCAAGTATTGATGTCCTCCCAGAAATTTAATCTCTCCCTCATGGTAAGAGGTATGATATTGCAAAGTTACGACATGGGGAAACTGGTATCACCCCAAGCCATTTAAAAATGAAGGTAAGGCCATAAACTAGCAGCAGACGTGACCTCTGTAGGGCAATTGGCTTCCGTGCTGGTGGTGATAGCTCTTGGGCAGAAAGCGTTAGCTGCCCACAGCATGCCCAAGGGACGCTGCAATTAAAGCATCACATGCAAGGTGCTCTGTCACGCTTGCCTGGGCCAGAGATTCATTCCCCAGCCCCTAAGCTTGGTGCATCTAATCCTTGAGCACGGATTCTCCCTCCAATAAAGCCTCCATTTTTACACGGAGGGTCAGAAGTGTTTTTCATCTAATCTTCATAATAGCTTCACTGTTAATCACCAGCAGCAGCAGCAGCAGCTGGGGGATTGAGTTCCTGTATTTTTTCTATTACCCTCTAGGAAGGGGGGAAAAAATGAAGAAATTATGCCTTTTTTTAATGGCCGGGAGCCTGTGACAACTGTTAGTTTATTGAACTGAGGAAAACTTCCTTCCTTGGGCAAAGGCTCATTTTTGTGAGTGTAGGCAAACATGAATGTAGTGCCTTGGGGAGACGTTGGTCTGGAGATCTGAGGGCTATTGTGGTTGTGAACTTGCCCTAGTTGTGTACTTTGGCAATGGGGGCCCTGGAGGGAGGTGGCACCGGTACTGTAGAGGCATTGCCCGAGTCTGAGGCTCTTGTGTCCTCCCATTTCCTGTGTATGTGTGAACGGAAAAGGAGGAAATAATTCACGTTAGAATTATAGCCTGTGGCTCGAGTGTGTGATTTTATAGGGAACATTTCACAGATGGTTTGCATCAGTTCGATATTTTTTCCCATCCAGCCAATCGTAACCTGCTAGGCTTGGGCTTCCGTGTGTAAGCAGCGGGTGTTACAGAGACGGGCAGCGAGGAGAGAAGTAATTCAGGTGTGTTTGTGACAGCGTCTGAAAAATAACCTGGAAGGCTGTCACTGGGATGTTTGGGTAGTCGTGGGAGTCTCAGGGACCTCTTGGCTTCTCATGGTTGTCCTGCAGGGCTAATGTCCTACGTTTGGCGGTCACGTCCCTTTCCAGAGGGCAAGTGGCCTCCTGCGAGGCGCTGATTTGATGGGGAAACATTGCCCAGTCACTCACTGATCTGTCAAGCACGTAGTCCTGGCCTTCCCCCCCGGCTGGCAGAAAGGCTCGTATGATGATGGTGAAGCTCCAAAGAGGTCCATGGATGGAAGGCAACACGGACGGGCAAAATCCCGCTCATAATTCTGTGGCTTTATTCCTTTTTCCAGAAAGCAGAGCAGCCATGAGACCAAGATCTGCTTTAATTAAGCAGTGTGTCTTCAGGGAACATCTCCAAGAGACCCTGCAGCAAAGGGCCGATGGACACTTCCATGGTGCTTTGCATGAGTTAGTGGCTTCCTAGGAGGAGTATTGCAGTTGGGCCTGGCCAAGGATACCTGTGCAAACATACAGGCGGGTGGGAGAAGAGTTCCTGCCCTGCAAAGTCTGTCTGTTGAAGTTTAAGTACCTTCTGACAGACAGTGCCTCACTACGACGCTGATCTAGCATGACCTCTTAGCCTGCAGAAGAGGAGACGGAGGGGGATTGAATAGCAGCCTTCACCTCCCTGCCGGGGGGCTGCAAAGAGGATGGAGCTGGGCTGGTCTCAGTGGGGGCAGGTGACAGGACAAGGAGCAATGGGCTCAAGCTGCAGCAAAGGAAGTCGAGGTTGGATATTAGGAAAAACTTTCTCATGAGAAGGGTAGTAAAGCACTGGAATGGGTTACCAAGAGAGGTGGTGGAGTCTCCATCCTTGGAGGTGTTTAAGACCCAGGCATTTTAGTGATCCTTACACCTGTCTCTGTGCTAGCTGAGTCGAGACGATAAAAGGGTCACCGATCCAATCTAGTCTGATGGTTCCTTTGTTGTTTGTGGTCCAAAATGATCATATAGAAGTGGCAGGAGGCCTCAGCGTGGCTAAAAGGGTGTTAGTCTGTTGAAAGTAAGCTAGTGAAAGCCACTTTGTTCTTTCAGCCCAGCTGCACACCACTGAGACTCGGTGGGAACACAGCTTTAGACAATCCCTATCGCATACCAGTTCAGACTTGGATTCTCTGTGGGATCCGGTGCCAGACCGTCTCTTCTGTACATCTCACAGTGGAAATGCATTGAAGAAAAGGTGGAGGCGACGGGACCTGAACCTGTTCTGCCTTCACAAGAGAAGGCTGAGGGGGGACCTGGTGACCCTCACTAGGGGGGACCAGAAGGGTTTGGGGGAGACCTTGTTTCCCCTAGCGTCCCCTGGGATAACAAGGAATAATGGCCACAAGTTGTTGGGGAGCAGGTTCAGATTAGACATCCGTAGGAACTACTTCATTCAGGGCGGCTCGGATCTGGGACCGACTTCCAAGGGAAGCGGTGCTGGCTCCCACCCTGGGGGTCTTCAAGAAGCGGCTCGATGCCAGCCTGTCTGTGGTCACTTGAGCCCAGTTTCCCTCCTGCCCAGGCGGGGGGTCGGACCTGAACATCTACACGGTCCCGTCCGACCCGACTTCTATGATTCTGCGAGGCGAGCAAGTTTTGGAGTTATGTGGATGGTCCGTAATGTTTCTCCTAAAACAAAAGGAGCAGCTGTTGTACAATCTCTCTACACACTGGAGGTGGTCTGCAGTATACGCTGATCGCGCACACGTCAGCAAATTGCTACACAACCTTCAGTCAATATAGGCAAGCAAGGCCTGGTGAGCTTACTTGCAAACTGCCTGTTGCCTGGTCGTTTCTAGAACCGTGTATGAGCTCCTCCGATGGGAGCTTTCCTGTAGCGTGGGGTCTGCGTCCATTCAGTGTGGCCAGAGGTGAGCGTGCGTTCTCGGTTTCTTCATTTTGGCTTGCGCTCACTTCTCTGTTCGCCTGTCAGCTGAATGTAGATGCAACGTTACCCTGACTAATAACACTTAGCACTTGGTAGCACTCTGCATCTTCAAACTGCCGTTCAAATACGAACTAATTAAGTGGAACTAACCTTATCCAAAGGACGTTTATGATGGCACCGCTCCTGGTCACAGCAGTTAATCAGAAAGATTAATTCCAGACAGTGTTTTCCATAAACGTTAGTCTTAGAGCTCGTTGGGAAATTTTTCAGCAATGCTTTTTTTTTTTTTTTTTATGGTTCAAAATGCTGATTAATTTTGACCAAAGCTTTTTTTTCCAGCTTTGAAGAGGCAAAATTTCTCAGCTCAAGGGCTACCTAGTTGAAGCAAAAGAAAGAGATACTCATCCCTGCAGAGCCAGTAGTCCCACCGTCATGGTGGAAGACCTCCATGATCAAAGGCTGTTAGGTCTTTGAGAAGATCCCGCCCTCCCCGCCTACCCCCCAGGACTATTAGGTCCTTCATACTAGAACAGCAAGAGAAATGTAGTGACCTTCAGCAAAATATGTCACTAGCCTAACGGCTAGGGCAGGCTCTTGGGATGTGGGAGAATGCAAAAATGGTGACCAAGTCTCCCATAGCCACTGAATGACTGGATCTTCTTCTCCTTCTTGTGTCCTATCACCATGTTCGATGATGGGCCCGGAAACGGGCACATACCCTTGCTTGATCTGTAGATTTAGTAAGGTCCTCATTGGTGCACGCTTCTCATAAACCTGGGTGGTTCAGGAGATGCTCTATAGCAGGGGTGTCCAACCTTTTTGAATGTGGGGCCGGATCATGAACTTTTTAATCACCCAGCGGGCTGGCAAGCCCTATTCAAAGACCTCACAGGAAGCAGTATCACATCAGGAAGTGATGTCACGTGACCTTTGACACCAGTGAAGTTGCAGGAAGTGACAATGAAATGGGTCTGGAAATGTGGTTTAAAATCCCAAATAAAAACAACATAAAAGCAACAATGAAATAATACCAAACACTTGACCAAAATAAACACTTTCGCATCATGCATAATGAAAGAAGCATAATGCAAGTCGACAGATCAAATGTGGAAAAGGTATCAGCCGGCGTGGAAGCTCATCAAAGATGGAGGGATGTGTCTCGGACCCCGCCAAGCGTGGCCCTTTGCAGCCTCCGCCGGTCGCGGTCTTGCAGGGGGAGGGAGGAGGGAGCAGGGCTGCCCAGCGCATCCGAGAGGCTGCAAGAGAGACTCGTGGCTCAGCTGGGCACAGAGCGGGGTGGGGAGAGCCGCTGCCATGCGCCAGAGCCCCAGTCTAGGCTCCTCCTTGTCCTCCCGGTTTCCCCAGGATGTGCAGGAAAGACGCCCTCTGCTCCACCGCCGCCCGCCTCGCTGCCCCAGCAGCTGCCTGTGCCTGTGCCGCCACCTGCTCCCGCCTTGGCGCTGCGCGTCTCCGCCGCTGAGCCCCAGCCCCGCGCCGCCACCTCCGCCTGCTTTCAAGGATGCCCAATAAGTCATCTGGGCACCAGGGAGCGCATGGGGCACTGCTCGCTGCAGGCTGCATGTAGGGACCTCGTCCCTTCCCCAGCCCTTCAGCAGACATTAGGAAGGTGCTGAGGGGCTCGGGGAGGGACAAGGGCTGGGAACAAAAGTAAACAGTGTTTACTTTCGTTTCCCGTCGCAGCACCTCGGGCCACAGAAAAAGGCTTGGTGGGCCGTGTGGCGGCATGTTGGACAAGCCAGCTCTATAGTTTCCTCTGCACTTGCACACGGTGTTTTGTGTCGTTGGGGTACCCCCCCCCAATAAGATGACTTATTGGGCATCCCCCAATTGCACGTTATCTTCAGCCTTACCAGCCCCTTGTGTGCGTCCTTCGGGTCCGCTGTTGGGAAGCTCGGTTCCTCCAGAGACTGCAGGGTCTGCACCCTTTTTGTGACCAGCGGCCCGTATATCTGTTTGATTAAAGTAGCGGGACACATCTGATGGGAGCTGGTGGGATGACAGCCAGGCTGTATTATATTGCAGGTTAGCTGGGGCATTGGCCATTTTTTTTCCAACCATTTATTGTTTGATGAACTTTGCTACACCGTGGCAGGCGAGGTTCTTTGGGTAGATGTGATATCTTTTATTAGACCAACTGAGTAGTTGGAAAAAAGTTCTCTGCAAGCTTTTGAGCACAGTCACCCGTCGTCAGGCCTAGGGAGTCTTGTGCATTCGTCTTTAATTGCTTACCAGGTTTGATGCTTGGTTTCGACGGAGTCTAGAGGATATAGACACATTTATTTATTTTTTTTGCTGATTTTCTTTTCATTCCTACTGGCTGATGCATCATGTCTGCTCTTAGTAAAAGTCATCTAGCTTCGAACGTGAAAATCTGATGTGGAAATCAGTAGCAACAAAATCTCCAATGCTCCCCTGTACAGCAGGAAGTCCTGTGCCTGCTTGCTTTTTTCCAGTTGAGGAACAAAGTCTCTCTGTTTGGCAAATGAGCTTCAGTGTATTCAAGCCCTTGTGTGTATCATCATTATATGCACAATAACCCTGCTATCCCATTTCCTTCCATTTATCTCTGGAAGACTGGTTTTTGGTCCCCTAATGCATTGATATTTGCAGCAAGATTTTTTTTTTTGGTCATAAAAGCGCTGGAAGCAATACAATGTGGGGTTAAGTTTCGGATTTGTACAGGAGATGACAAATCCTGTTCTCTGCTATGGGGGTGTTAGGGGCCAGAATATGGATGGTCTCGGTGACATTGATGTAACCCCAGGGAAATCCCGCTGATTTTTGAATGGCTTATCCCCGAGTAACTGGAAACCCCTCCATTGGAAGACAGTGGAGCTGTTTTGAATTTATACCCATGTAAACTGAGACCAGAATTTGGGTCATTAGCTTGAAAATGCGTCTTTTTAAGTTTCCGGCTTCAGAAGGCTGCGTGCCGAAGACACGCTCGGATGCGTGACCCCGCTCTGCTTGCCCCATTTGTTTCCTGGTCTTGCCGCTCAGGAATTGTAAGGATTTTTTTTTCCATGAGATGTCAGTGTGGCACAAGAATTTACATGTTTGTTTGTTCCTAATGCGAGCCAGCTGTCATCGAAAGCAGATGGGGGGCCCTTCTCCCGCACCATCTCCACGTTTTAGCTCGTTTACAGCCCGTGGCTTGTAACTTAATACGCTCCTCTGCTGAGAGCAGGAGGAACCAGTGCAGTGATCAAGCGATGTGTATTTTGTACTACAAAAAGGCAGCCACCAGCCTTTAATGTTTGCACTTTAGTTACAGCTCCCAGAGAGGCAATGCAAGACTAATGGAATCACAAAATAAATGAGCAAGATGTCCAGCCAATGATGAGCCTGATTGTGTTCTCAATAACCCCCATATTGCATCAGTGCCGTTCTGGTGATTTCCTGGAGTTTTGCATCTGTTTAATGCCGATAGAAAAGAGAGGAGAATCAGGCTGAGGGTGCGGAGCTTGGGTTTTTTTTAACTCCATTTGTTGAACTACAAAAATGGGATGAAAAATGTAAATGTTACAATATCATGGTTTTCTCTTTCTTGAACACGTGAGGGTACAGTTAAAGTAAGGAAAAAAGGACGGTGATAGTTGTGATTAGTACGGGACCTAGGAGGTGTTTACCAATCCTGAGATGCTCATCCTCATCTGAGAAAGAGAAAGAAGCATGAATAAATATGGCTGATGCGGTGGTTACAAATGTCTCGTGGAAACTTGTGCAATACTTCCTATGAATTTTCTTACGGTTTTCTATCACCAAGATGTTAAAGCTTTGGGTAAGGTTCAGCATGAAATTGAGGCAGGCTGACATTTATTCACTATGGAGTGTGCAGAAATAGAAAAGGCTCCATCCCCTTTGCAAAGGCCCTTGAGGTCTCTTGATAAAAGGGCTGTTAAAGAACTAGGCATTGTTCATAGTGTGAAAAGGCACAACTCAGAAAACTGGCAGAGTATCTGAGTCCAAACCTACATCTCATGAGGTTCGACAAGTAGTGGTGTGACATGTAGGGGGTGCATGGGGGTGCACATGCACCTCCTGAGAGTACTGGTGCACCCCCTGACAGCAGCATACCCTGCTTAGGTGATGGGCAGGGGGGACAGGCAGGAGTGCTGGTGCCCCCCCCCCCCCCCCGACAGCACTGGCCAGGGAGTGGGGGGGCCAGGAGAAGCAATCCCCGCGTTCCCCCCATGGCTGATCGCACCAACCGTGGCCGAGGAGAAGGGCTCCCCGCAACTGATTGCACTGGCTGGGAAATGCCAGCGATGCCAGTGGCATCAACACGATTGTCCATGAGGGACCCCCCCACCCTGGGTTGGCTTCTGGGGGGGCAAGTGCCCCTCCTGACTCAGGTGTCACCAGTCACCCCTGTCAACAAGGACAAGTGCAAAGTCCTGCACTTAGGAGGGAAGAGTCCCCTGCTCCGGGGCAGGCTGGGGGTGACGGGCTGGGCAGCAGCCCTGCAGAAAAGGACCTGGAGGTGACAGCAAACAATAAACTGGATATGAGCCAGCAGTGTGCCCTTGTTGCCAAGCAGACTGATGGCATCCTGGGCTGCATTGGTAGAAGCGTTGCCAGTAGATGGAGGGAAGTGATAATTCCCCTCTATTCAGCACTGGGGAGGCCACATCTGGAGTCCTGTGTCCAGTTTTGGGCCCCCCCACGACAGAAAGGATGTGGATACATTGGAGTCCAGCAGAGGACAATGAAAATGGTTCATGGGCTGGGGGACATGATTTGTGAAGAGAGGCAGAGGAAACTGGGCTGATTTAGTCTAGAGAAGAGCATGAGGGGAGATTGAATAGCAGCCTTCATCTCCCTGCAGGGCGGTTGCAAAGAGGCCAGAGCTGGGCTGTTCTCAGTGGGGGCAGATACAGGACAAGGCGCAATGGGTTACAGTTGCAGCAAGGGAAGTTGAGGTTGGATATTAGGAAAAGCCTTCCCACTGGGAAGGTGGTGAAGTCAGAGAGGTGGAGAGGTGGTGGCCTCTCCATCCTTGGAGGTGTTTAAGTCCTGGGTAGACAAAGCCTTGGCTGGGATGCTGTAGTTGGGGCTGGTCCCGCTTGGAGCAGGGGCTGGACTAGATGTGACCCCCTGAGATCCCTTCCAGCCCTCGTTTTCTGTGATTCTATGAGGAACGATGACAGGACCGTTGGCAGGTCTGGCATTAATGGGGAACCTTACCTAACTCATTGCTGTATGCTGCAGTCAATGCATCTACAATTTTCAAGTGTCGTGTGGCTTGGCTCTTAACATGGCCTGAATTAGTAAATAGTGTTATGTGCCAGCTCTCTCTCCTGGTCCTCTCCACGGACTCTCAAGACCTCTGACAAATGGGTTCCTGGAGTGGTAGTTGCCTGCCCTTGACCATTATGATTGCAGACCTATCAAACATGAGAAGCGAATGGGGTTGTGACCAAGTGCCTGCCTGCACCTGCGGGTGTGATTCTCCCTGCCTACTGCATTTGGCTCCCTATGTGTACAGTGATGAGGGGTTGTGGTAGTGCCCATGGCTCCAGGGGATCAGGTTCTCCACCGAACCGAAGACTGCCTGCGTGCTGCTATGGGTAGAGCAGAGCTCCTCTGCACTGAGTGTGTGTGCAACCTCTTGGCTTGTTCTCTTGCTTGTTAAGTTGTGCGTGCCTAAGGAAGGAGCCGTTTTCAGCTTTGGCTTTGTTATGACGGGCTAGATCCAAAGGCCACTGAAGCCAATGGAAAGACTCCTGTTGACCTCATTAGAAGTTGGATCAGAGCCTGATGGCAAACAAAGGACTCTCCCTCTTTGGAGCTGGCTGAATTCGCAAAAACACATACCCTTTCTCCTTCAAAGGCAATGGCTTTTGGGGCTGAGGATATTTATTTCTTCTCAGAGTAACAGACAGGGCTGGATAGTTCAGAGGTTGCATAATCCTTTTCATTCTCTAGTTTCAGCCTGATATTTAAATCCAGTAATATGCCTAATAATCTGGATGTCTGGGATTAATATAATGTTATATGTTTCTTGAAAGCCTTTCTGATCCCATCATTCATTTAATCTTTTATTAATGTTAACTTAGTACCATCCAGCAAGTCCAGGAAATATTTTTTTCCACTACTAGAGTATTATATGAAAATAAAAATATGACAACATATGAATTCCTCCTTACCGCAAAAAAAAAAAAGAAGAAAAAAAAAAAAGAAACAAGCCCTCCCTTATTCTATTCTATTGTCTCAGAGACAAAAAGCATGTGTTACTTCCCAAACTTGAACTGTCAGGAAGAAGCACTTATTCTCAAGACATTTTAATGGTAAAGGAAGATCTTTGAAAGCTGTGTTTCTGCAGTGGAAATTGTTTACACTGAAGAGCTACGATTAGAGATGCACCAAAAGGGAAAACGAAAGCTGCCATGGATGGGAAAATGCCAACTTTCCACCTAGGTGCAGACAGAAGTGACCATTTTCACCTGATCTGGCCCCTGAAAGTGTTCTACAGCCTGGACCAAACAGAAGTGCATGGCTGCAACGCATTTTAAAAGGACTCAATATTGCAAAAATCTGAACCCTCATTGCATGAGGCTTCAGATGAAGACACTCCAAAATGGAGCATCTTCAGTAACTTGTGTCTGCACTGCCTCCCAGCCCCTGTGCTGTTTTCAGAATGGGAGCAGGGAAAGGGATTGGAGGGAGTTCAGCTGGTGCTGGAGGGTGGGGTGGGAGGCTCCAATCTGCTTGCCCCAGCCTCCAGCTCTGGCTGGGGAGCCCCCGGGTAGATCTCTCTCTTCTCCCTTTCCCCCCTCCCATTCTGAAAACAGCGCTGGGGCTGGAAGCAGGGAGGAGCATTGCTAGGGGAAACCAGCTGCAGGTTCACAGCTAGAAGCTGGATTCCCCAACTCCCTGAATGCAACAGAGAACTTCTGTTGGGTCTGGGGATCATTGTAACTCATGGCACTTCCTGCAGAGCACTATGAGTTACGACAGAGAGCTGCTCATCTGTCTGTGCCTACAAAGGCATCCCTTCGTCCAGTTCATGAAACATCATCATCTTTGCACTGTTGTTGCCCATATCACTGTTATGCCGTGTCCATTTTATGCCAGGCTGTGGTGTGATCATTCCCTTTATTGTGAGACGGCTACAAGCTTTTTCATATGTATCCCAACCGCATGCTTTTATTTGCCTGTAAATTTTGAGTGCAGATGTTGACCTTCTTCACAACACTACGATGCTGTAATGCATTTTTAGTATGCGGTGATAAGCTCTTGCTGGTAAACAGAACCCACAGAAGTCAGGGAGTGGGTCAAAACCTGTCTTGTTGTTGGGGAAGATATTGCACGTAGAGTATGAAAAATGATGTCTGGAATGGCGGTTAAGATGACTGATGCCTCAACTATAACAGAGAAGCACGAGGAGTTGTGGTTATTTGCTCCCGGCTGGAAGAAGAACTCAGTGCTGATTATTAGAGATTACGGGGGGATCAGTGCCTTAGAAGTAACTAGGATAAATTGAAGGGCCCAGATTCCCTGTTTCACTGCCTCATTCTACCACTCCAGTGGCGTAAAGGGGCCAGAAACAGCCCTCAGATATTTGGCTGTGCCAAGAGCAGGGCAAAGCGGCCACGTGGCTTGCTCACTCTCGCGTTTGTGTTGCAGCGCAAGGTGTTGATTCCACCCACGCGCCAAGAGCATGATAGGATGGTTTGGCACAGCCCCTCTGCCAGGGTTGAAAGCCCTCATTGCCCCCGTCTCCCAGCTTCCCCTTGGCTGCAAGCATGGCTTGGCCAACACGCAGGGCTGAGCTGCTAATTGTGCTGGGTACAGAAGTTTGTTCGTTTCCAACCGAGTGGTTTTCTCCATGGGTACTTAGCTTCTCCTGCCGAAACAGACTGTTCAGGGGAAGTTTGCTGCCTCTGACATGTCCTGGTGCTGTGATAACACAGGCATTAGATCCAGATGGAGGAAGGCTTCGTTCCGCCGGCCCAGAGGGAACCAATTAGAACGCACATTATTTTTCCAGCTAACCCCGTTCTCCATTTCCTTTCCGCTGCTGCTGCTGCTTAGCCACAGTGAACTCTCTTCTGAGTGCGCTTGGGTTCATCTTTGCCCCGAGTCTCTTGAACTTGCAGGTTTGCTTTCCGCTTTGTCCTGTTTTTACAGATGTTATTTTTTTAATGCTGGATGGTCTCAAGTAGGCAACCGTCAATCGTCTGGATCACCGTCTACGCATAAGAGGTCTAGTCGCCAAGACCTCCGACACGTACGCTTAGGCGAGAGTATGGAGGAGTGGAGGCTGCCCAAGATCTACCATCTCCCCTGTTGAGACTGAGGCCAAAGGCCAGGCCAAGTCCAGATGTTCGGTGCCTTGATGGTTGTAGCTTCGGCTAGAGAGCAACAAATAAGACCTGCTGCTGACTGCCTAACGCCTCAGCAAGGGTGTGTTTCTCTCAAGGTGATGCCCTTTAGCCTTTCTCCAACCAAGGGATACCCACAAGGCGGTGGGGGCTAAGGTTTTAAGGTGCCCTATACCCACCTAAATCTGGAGGTTGCAACATTACGGTATAAGAGCCATCCCACCACGAGAAGCTCCACCACGTTGCCACCAGGCCCTCCAGCAGTTTACAGTCATGCCCAGGATGGTCCAGAGTGGCCATAGCAGCCCAAATCCATTTAAACTCCCCAAATCCAACCCCATAAAGTCATGCAGCCTCCCCAACAGCTGTGCTTGTGTCTACTGGGGCTACGATTTCATTTCGGCTTTTGGGACTAGCTTGTCTTCGGTGCAGCATCTGATGTTATTGCTAGGTTTGAAACCCCACTTCCAGTAGGGCAGTGGCATATACCAGATTATAGAAAAGGGCATTTGGCTGAGACCCTGATGCTTTCTAATAGAGCAGGGCAAGAGGCCAGCCAGACACCTGATGGGGATGGGGATGATTTAATAGCTATCATGCGTCTCCCCATCACAGCAAAGGTGCTGTGCTACTGGAGGCGGCTTCTTTCCTAAGAAAGATAAAACGGATTGTTCTGGGATCAGATAAGATCCTAGAGCACTTCTTGCAGAAGAGCAGTGTCCCGAGTCCTGTGCCTTTCTGCTTACCCGTGTCCTGTCTGTGGTTTGCATTGAATAGGCTCTTCCTTCCCCAGCATCCTGTCTCACACTGATTAAATCACTGCTGTGTTTCGCCAGTGAGGTGGGGAGAGGGGGTTGGGGCTCGTTGCTATTTTGTCAAGCTGTTTTTGGTTAGACAAGCAAGCTGCAAATGCAGGGGGATGTCTGGGTCGTGGTTCCGGGCTCGCTGCACCGCTCTTCTTTTGTCGGTGTCTCGCTGGCTGCTCTTGCGCTGGTGTCCAGCATTGGGCCTTTGTCTCTCTGGGTGGGATTCAACAGTCAGACCACCCTTAGGACATGGGCATGCCGCACACTGCCATTTAATGTGGAGGTTCCCCGGCTAGCTTGGGCAGCACGAGTCTAGCCACGGACCTCTGGATGGTGGTGGCTGGCTAACGTGCCTTGCTTCTTGGCTTCGTGCTGGAGGATCTGAGCTAGCGTGGGTATCACTACACTACTCTTCAGGCTTGGGTTTAAGTACGTTCATTTGCATTACCACTTCTGGATACCAGCTGGGGCCGTGTCAGCTGGTCCGCTGGGTTTGGCAGATGATTTCTCTGCAGGCCCATTGGCAGGTTGTTAATATACGGGGACTACACACAGCCCTCTCTAACTGCTGTGTTTAATGTCAACAGCAAAGTGCGGCACTGGAGGCATGGGTGAAAAGAAATGCACACAAAGGCTTGGCTCTATGGATCTTAGCCTGTAGCCCATCCAGCTGGCCCCAGGCCTAAATGTTTATAAACTGGCTCGCAGAGATGCAGCTTAGAGCTCCTGCTCCTCTCCTGGTCCACGCCTCAGCTTCTCTGTATCACCCTCCCTTTGCTCCTAGGGTTTTGGTCTTGCAATGGTCCATGGTTCACTCTGGTCTCCCATTTCCCATCATCCCTGTTTGCCAAGGTGGTCTTTACTTGGCTCAAAGTTTTACCAGGAAGGAAGAGTTTCTTTATTGGTCCCTTTTGCTCAGACTCATTGCAAGTAACTCGTCCTAAGCACTGACGTGCACAGAGGGGCGCGTCTTGCTTCATGAAAACGTCAGATATTTTTCCTGCTTCGGCACAAATATTAGTTAGGACCGTTGCCTACACTGTACCACCCAAGTCCATGTAGTTCATCCATACTGGGGGAGTGGGTGGCATGCAGTCATCCTAAAAATACCATTCTGCCCCAGCTCTTGCATAGCTTCTTCCCAGGACCTGGACTCTGCCACGACCCATGTCAGCGAATCACGCACGCCTCGAGCAGCAGAGCATGAGATCCCATTTGCTCCAGAGGCCGTGACTACAACTTCTTCCATATTCTGCCACCATTAAAGCACAGCAGTCGGCTATTTTTAGCAGTGGCGTCGCCATTGCAACGAGTATGAAGATGCTAATTGTTTGCAGTGGCGGCCGCGGGGATGGTGAGCAAGCCCAGCTTGCTGGGGTTTTATTTGCAAGCCCACTTTGCTCTTTTAGAGAGTCAGACTGGTATGTCAGGGATGTTGGTATAAATGCAGAGCCATTCCACCTGCTTCAGGGGAGTTGCCCTGGCCTTAGACACTGGTGCCACTGGTCGGAAAGTAGTTCCTGGGGAGTACATCTGACTGGTACCAGGGCTTCACCATTTCGGTGGTGCTTGAGACTGTTGTCTGCTGTACATCAGAAAATAGGCTGCTGGAAAGCAGTGGTGCACTCTGCTAGATCACTCTTCGTTTTAATGGTGGATTTTCCCATTCCTGTGCCTTGGAGCCGTATTGCATAGAGTAGCTGATGTATTCTCTGCCTGCTGGGAAGGTAATGAGAAATGCCTGACCTTGTTAGATGCTGCCTGGTTGTATCCCCAAGTGCCCCGGCCCAATGTGGGTCACCGTTTTGTACTTCCTCGGTTAGAGCCTCTACTGCTAATCTTCAAGGAAGGTGGGAGATAGCATGTGTGCTATTATGATCCCACAGGCTACGTGTTTCATGGATGCGCTAGGCTGTCTTTTAATTTTAAAAGCATCTGATTCACAAGGTTGCAAGGAGAGGGTTTTGTGCCTTGCTCTGTCTTGCCCAATCTGGTCCTGTCTGAGAAACAAGCTTCTCCGTTCGTTCGTTCGTTCGTTCGTTCGTTCATTCATTCATTCATTCATTCATTTACTCATTGTGTTGTGCCCTCTAGTGTTATTTCACTTTGTCACCCGACAAATTGCAACATGCTCGAATCTAAAAATCAAGCCTTTGGCTTAGTTGAAGTGGGAAATGAATTAAAATGAATTTAAGCTGCTAGGCCAATGTCGTACAGACGAGGGTTTGATCGGCTAATGGCCATTTCGAACAAGGCACGACGAGACACCGGTGGAGGGGACCTCGGGAGGTCATCTGGTCTTCTTGCAACGTGCTTCAGGGTGCATGCTCAGAGGCATTTGGCTTTGTTTTCACGTATTGCAAAAGCTGTGGGTAGCCTCGAGTTAACTGCTCTGCTTGCCGGGGGTGTTAAACCTGTTGTGCACACACTGGCTTTGTGTGTGCTCCGGGTTGCACCCAGCAAAGTGGGCTGTCCGCCTGTGTCAGTGGTGGCCTTGGGGGAGGGCAAACTGGGCAACCGCCCACGGCCCCACACTTCAGGGGACCCCAACATTTTGCAACAGGTGTCCAACTTGCGTATAGGTCGTTACAATTAAGCTTCGAAGGGGCCCCAAGTAACTCGTTTGCTCAGGGCCCCAACAACCCTAAGGCCACCGCTGCCTTTGTGCGTGCACACTGAGGGTCTTAGCACACCCACCTGCTGAAGAAGGCAATGTTGCTTGGGTAGTCAGACGCGTGGACAAAGTGAGCCCACAAGACACGAGGCTAGCTTGAGACAGCCTGCGATTTGGCCCTGAATGGCCCGAGCTGAGATTTTATTGGCCTATAAAACTTAGTTCAGAACTAGTACAATTACCCCTGCTCCTAATACGTCGGCTAAAAATAGCAACAGGAGTGACATGCCTGTGGTGGGTTTTGCTATAGCTGGAGGTCTGCAAAAAAATAAAATTAAATTAAATTAAAAGTTGGTTAAAACGAGCTTTCCTTTTGCAAAACATCCATGTTGCCAGCGTTACGCGAGGCCAGAAACATCGACGGAGAAATGGATACGAGGCGGCGACAAAATAGCAGCGCCGCGGTTTTTTTGCGCTGGTTTGCGTGTTTTGACGCACAGTGCGGAGAGAAAGTGGAAATGGAGTTCAGAAGGATTTGAACCTCATTTTCTGAGCTTTGAGCTGCAGTTAAAAGTAAACAGGAGGAAAGTGTGGTCTCCCCACCTAAATCCCTGCCATAATGAAGGCTGGCTATGGTTTCCAAACCTCAAGTATTTTCGCCAGGCTCATAAAGATATGAGAAGAGAAGGAAACGATGGCAGGGAATCGGGCTGCGTGAAAGCCGGGCGGGCCCTGAACCAGATCGTCAGATCTCTCCCCTTCCGCTGGAGAGAAATCCAGAGTGAAATCCAAACCTCTGGCTCAGGGAAGTTGGGCGAGAGGCAGGAGGGCAAATGCCCCTCTCCAGCAGCTGCAAAATCCAAGGCGAGACCCCTCCGGGACTTTTGCACACACACAAAAAAAGGTCAAATGCACTTTTTAACCCATGTCAGAGACTGTGGGGCAGGTGGGCTTCGAGGCCAGGACTGCTCTGCCTCTGTGTCCAGCCTGGCATTGCATCCAAAGCACCCCCACCCCTGCCCAGCGTGTGCAAAATGTCAAATATGCCTCCAAGTGGGCCAAAGCCCGTGCCTAGAAGCACTCCTGAGATGGGGAGAGCCCAAGAACGGCTCTGGGGCACAGGTTGAGGGTTGCTTTAAGCCAGCTCTGTTGTCTTGTACCACGAGTTTGGGTGTGCTTCACGGTGGTGGGACTGGGCTTGGCCATGCGAACAGACCCTTCATGCCCTGGCTCGTATTCGCGTCGGTTTTGTCTTGCCTGGCCTCGGAGAGGTCCAGCTGCATTTGGTTTTCTTTGTGCTTGGGAAATAAGGCAGAAAATTCGCAGTTTGGGAAAACTTAGCGTTGCATATATTTGGGGAAAGCTGCTAATTGATGTGGAGAGTCGCCACGCGAGGGGAAATCAGATGAAAGGTAGCATTCCAGAGCGCTTTGATTTGCTACGATTAGAGACTATTAATCAGCTTGGCTGAGCGTCGCGGGGAAGGCAGGTCTGTGCGGGAATCCCAGACACAGCGCGAGGAAAATGCTGCAAGAGGAGGAATTGCAAACCAGCAAACAAGCAGCCCTGGAAGCTCTTCAGAAGAGTGGCAAGGACAACCTTTTGTGGGCATGTTGGATGCTCTCTCTCCGGGGATGGGAAGCTAGAGGCCCTGGACCTGACTCTCCTTCCTGTAGAGGCAACCTGCCCTGGAAAAAAGACTTTAAATAACCCTAAATTAGATTTACCCTCACTTAGGCCAGAACCATGTGAAGGGACCTTAGTGCCAATGAAGCTCGAGACCCCAAAATATTGAAAGCATCCCTGGGGAAGAGTTTCCAATGCATTTGCTGTGCATTTTTAGGGGTAGAGAAGGACCAGTCGTGCAGCTCTGATGGTCCTGCTATCCCTCATCGAGCTTAGCGATGGTGCACTCCGCTGGTACAGCCTGATCCCGTGCTACTAGAGGTTGCCCATGGGATCCACTGGATTCAGGATCAGGCCTTGATGGGCATGTCCTTTGCAACTGCCAGAAGGTTCACCACGCACCCCTAAGGAGTAAAATTATCATCCAGTCTGCATGGGGACTTATTTGCCTTCATGTAAGAGTTTTGAATGACCTGTGGGTTGAGAGGAGTCTCGTGAGCCCTCCGGTTGGCCCAGAGCTGTACGCGTGTGTGTATTCTCTCTTTCCTCTTGTGAAGCGTGCTTTCGAGTGCTGAATTGGGGGATTCTCCAGTCTTTTGGAAGGACACGGATGCTTCAGTTTGTTTGGGGCTTGGTGAGGGAGAAGCTCGGAAAGGCGCTGGAAAAACGCTGTGCTGACAGTTTTACCGCCTGTCTTGTAAGGCATTGCATGCGTCTGCGTGCAGCCGGACCTACACCGCGCGTGCAGGTACAACCCACACACGCATGTAACCCGTGCAGATGTTGAGTGGGTCCCTGTAATGACACCCCAGTCAGGACATCAGCGGAGATGCGAGCCTAGGACCTCAGTATCAGGAAAGCAGAAGCTATAGGAGCAGGCTACTAACTCCAGGGACAATTGCAGATTCCTATATGGCAATGGGACAGAGCTGCATTCGGGTAGCCCAGGTTACACACATCATCGCAATGTATCATGTCCTGGAGAGCGGCTTGCAGCTTGTGAGAGGCCACATAGATATTTGGGATGGATTGCAGCGGGGCGTCTTGGACTAGGTTATAAAGTGCCCCCCGGTCCCAGCCCCACTTCCAAACCCTCACCGACTTCCCTGTGAGCCCTGTGCATGTCAAGAATATAGATTTGTGTTCAAACATTACCCATAAATGTGCTGATTTAGAGTGTTTTTAACATCTGGGGCTTCGCTGCTTCTATTTGCTCTCTCCTTTTAGGGGAGTTGGAGAGAGAAGAATTGCATTTGCTTACACGGTTTTCTTTTTTTGTTGTTTTTTTGATGCATGTCTGTAAATAAGAGATTTTAGGTCAACGGTACTGGAGTACTGGGAACTTTCCCGCGTACGCCTCCAGCGGCAGCGAAAAAGGAAAATCTATCTTCAAAATGAATCTGTTTTTTAAAAAAAAAGTCCTTTCTCATCATTGATATAATCACTCTAGCTCAACTAGGTGTGTCTTTATTACACACTAACACATGCCCTGTTATGTCTTATTGTTTAATTGGTACTTGGCACATCCTTCATATGAGTCTGCCTGGGACCTATTTGAGATAAACTTATCCTCCATTAACATCATCTAGAAGTTTTTATGGGGGTGATGAAAAATATGCATGGGACAAATCATTGTTTTATGTCTTGGAGAAGTAAGACTGAAGAGGCCTCCCAGGCAGGCGGGAAGAGTATCATCTGCCATTAACATGAAGGCATAATCTGTCTCTTATCCTCTTTAACATAGGGCTGAGGGATACTTTCTAGGTAAATATAACATTCAGCTGTCTTCCTGGCACATTAGATAAGGGCAAATCAACTTCCTTGGTAGATTATAATGATATACATTAGCCACCCAATTTAGTGAAAAATATTGTTTTCTCCTAATTAAGCAAATTGTTGCAAGCTAGGTCGCTGACTCCTGGGGAAGTTACAGTTTCTGCCTTCTAGGCTTGCTGACAAGAGAATAGATTTATCTCCAATTCAGATCACTAGAGATGGTTCTCGGTGTTTTATTACCGCATGCAACTTTCGGGATGCTGCTAACAGATTAATGAAGAGGAGAGGGGGAGGGGGCTCAGCAATAGACTATGCATGACAGATATTAATTATATTTCATTTCATATGCAGATGATGCAATCAGCTCTGCAATGTTGGAGATAATACTTTTGTCTGGGTTTGTTTTTTGACCTTGAAAGGCCACGTTTTTTTCCCCTGCTTTCCTATAAATCAGAATTCATATCTTAATTGCATTCTGTGATTTGAGTTTCTGTTCATAGGTGCAGATTAGCTAATGTTAACACACGGAGTGTACAAGATAACTGAGTGCAGGATCAGTGCGGGGTTAGCTCTCGAGGGTCGTTTTGCACAACAGCCCATTTGAACTGGGGAAGGACCGGGCATCGCCACTTCCTCACGCTTCGGGGCATCAAGCAGCCCCTCCGTTTTCACCCATGGACAAGTCATCCCATGCTTGAGCACCTTTGGCACATTTTGCATCTGTGCTTGAAGCATCTGATACCAGCCAGTGTCAAGCAGGGTAAGGAAGAGCATAACCACCGCTTTGCTCAACGAAGGCAGTTGCTTTGATCCATTGTAAGCATTGGGAAGAAAGCATTGGGGGTTATTGAGCTAAAACCCCAGGTGCTTTTTGCACTCACAGAAAGGCTAAAAACTATCTCATTATAGTAGATTGGCTGTTGGTAGGAGAGCAAGGCAGGGCAGAGAACCAGCTCTAAGTACCCCGAAGTGCCATCTTTACAAAAGGAGGCAATCTTCAGCAAGATCCTCCCCCCGTTATAGGACTCAGCTCAGTGCAGGGGGAGAAATGCCACCGTGTTATGGGAATGCAAGAAGCGGCACAGTAGTGGCACTTATACATGGGCAAATCGTCACGTGTACACATGATGAAGGTTTTCATGCAACCTCAAAATGATGAGGTGGAGGGCAAGCTGTGGGCCAGATGCAATCCAGAAGGGATTAGGAAGGACTGGCATGGGAAGTTTCCCAAGGTTTCACCTGCACGTTGGACTGGGTGCTGTGCAGCCAGTGCTCCCCAGTGTCCAGGAAGGCTTTGCAGGCCTGATAGCCATTCACCTGAGGAAGGCCCTCCTAGTTTACGCCAGTAATGATGCGTTCCTTTCTCATCCATAGATCAAAATTAATTCCTGGTGCTAGTTTTGATTTGGGAAGCTGATAATGCCTGGTATGGCAAGGGCCCGGTTTGCTACAATGCTTTAATGCATGGTATGATGACGGCTCAGATAACTAGACTGTGAGCTGTAGGAGTCAGGGGCTGACATTAATTGTGTTTCTCTAGAGACACTTGTCATCTCATCATTGCTGGGGGGACGCCAGGGAATGCCCATGGACTTGGAATAGGCAGGCAGGCCAAACTAATACCATTAGCTCAGCGGAGTTGCACCTGCCGGGGAGGAATTTGGACCAGTGACATTTATCAGCTGCACATGGGTGGATGACACGGCTCCGTACCTGGCAGCTCGCTCTCTCCTGCCGCGGCTGAAGAGAAACCTGCTGTGCTCAGTCCTATTCTCCCGCACCTCTGTGTAGAGTCGTCTACCTTCTGAAGTGGCGCGTAGTCTTTACCTCTTGCATCGGGCTCTTTGTGAAGAATAATGTAAAAGGCTGGCTCCGTCGGCATATGGTAGGGTTTTAATGGTGGGACACCGGAGACCGAGGAGGGCGCAGCCTTCTGTTTTGTAAGTGCTTGAGAATTGCATCCTCCCCCGTCATATAACTCAGATCGGTGGCTCAAGATGGTAAATTATTGTCAAAAAAAAAAAAAGGCCGAGAGAGCCAGGACACAGCTAAATGCTGCGTTTGGATCTGACACCTTCGAGTCACTTCTCAAGCTTGTGCTCCTGCAGCCATGCCCCAGCCGGGGGGGGGAAAGTGGTGGTCTTGGCCCTGGCCCTAGCAGGGGTAGCAGCGGGCAAACCTCCCCTCGCTGCTGCCATGCCGCTGAAGCCTGGCCCACGCTGGAGCTGGGTTGTTTTAGCCTGCGGATTGGAGAGGTTTCTGAAACGGCAGAGCTGTACATTTAGACAAATGAGGTAAGTAGCCAGGGCTGGAGGGACGAGATGGGAGTGCATGCGACCGCAGCTGACAGAAAGAAGGGCTCAGTGTCTGGACCGCCATCCATCTAATTGCATCGACTACGGTCCCCCCATTCAATTAAGATGAGACAAATCCCCTTTTTCTCTGGTTTGTATAACACACACCGTTTCTAGCATGCCAAGACTCAGGGATTCTATTAATATTATTTACAGTATTTAGAATAATTGCCTTCCCAGGCTGAAAGGACTAAATGAGTTTAGCAGGCACGAGGGGCCTCTAATAGTGTTTTTGTTTAGATTTAAAGCTTTTAGTAATGCTGCTGGAGAACTGTCTGGTTGACTCGCATGCCTCGGAGCCTGCCTGTCATGTGCATTCATCAGAAATCAATTCCTCCCTCACACGTGTGCACATGCAGCCTACTGGAAGGCCAAGACATGCCTGTCACAAACCCGGCTCATTTACGTGCAAGGGAAATAGGAAAAGAGGACAAAACTGGTGGCAAAGAGATGAATGGCCGGCCGAGAATCAAGTTGTGCGTTTCGGCCGCTTGCAAAATGGAAAGCAGAAAGAGGGAAGTCGAGGTGTGGAGGGCTTGCGCTGGGAGTTTTCCTGAGGAAAGCTAAAACAAGTAGTAAAAGTGCGACGTAGTTTTATAGCGTCTCTCACCGGAGGGGATCACGAATGAGCATCAAGCCTCTCAGCTGCCTTGCCTTGGGGGGTAGGGAGGTAGTTTTGTGTGTGTACTCCACGTGGTGGAACTGAAGTAGGAGGAGGGACTCGCCCAGAGTTCTGCATCAGAGCAGCAGGAGTACAACTCGGGCATCCTGCGTGTGTCTACAGGTTTGTTTTAATGCGCATTAGCCTGTTTCAATGCACGTTAAAGAAGCACTGAAGAAAACGTTGCTATTTAGTTAATACGCATTAAAATGCATCGCTTAATGCGTGTTAACTAAAGCACATAGTTTTTAAGACATTTTCCTAGAACCTAATGGTGGAGGGCATTTATACACCTCCCTCTTAGTTCTCTGATGCGCAGGATATCCGCTACAGCTCTGCACGGGAACTGATGCGCACTGCGCTGCTTGCAGCTGTATAAGCGGTGAATTGTGCATCAGTGCAGAGGAAATGGCAGTGGTGTGCTTCTGAACTAAGGCACCTCCAAGGTGTTTTCATTCAAAAGCACATCACCGCCACTTTCTTTGCACTGACACGCATGTCGCTGCTTATACAGCTGCAAGCAGCGCAGCGCTGGGCGCTTTCCGAAGTGCCCGGCGCTGCAGCACTTACATGTATAAAAACGCCCGGAGGTACTAGATTTAATATGCATTAACTAAAGCGTGTTAACGCATGTGTAAACATGACCCCTGACTCCAAACAGTCCTCAAGATACCCCGGGACCTGGACTGTAGACCAAGTGTGTAGCCAAGATGCAGTACTATATTTTTCTGAATGGTTACCTAATATCCTCACTTGTGTGGGGGATAATTTTCTGTTTCAGAAAGTTGAGGATACAACTAGGGGATTATCTGACTTGGCTCTTGGCTCTTGTCTTGACCAGTAGGGAAGAACTGGAGGTGTGTGTGAAGTTGATGTGAGACTTGGGAGGAAGTGATCATGGTAGGATACAATTTATGATCCCAACCCTGGGAAAGCATGAGATCAGCATGAGATCCAGCTCAAGGCGCTGGATCTAAAAAAGGTGGATTTCAACTGACTTGAGGAGTTAGTAGACCTGGTGTCATGGACGATAAAGGTACCCAGGAGGACAGGATGCTTCTAAAGAGAAGTCCAACAAGAAGCTCTTCTGATCTATTGAAAGCACAAGGAGAATGGCAAGAGACCTATGTGGCTTCACAAGGAGTTTCAAGGATGCCTCAAATGCTAAAGGAAAGCATAGAGGCAATGGAAAAATGGGGAGGTCTCCAAAGAACCCGAGCAGGAAATAGTAAGAACTTGCAAGGACAAAATTGGGAAGGCAGCGAGAGAGAGAGAACGGATTTCACCTGGCGAGTCAAGTTAGGGACAACAAGAAGAGGCTCTATAAATATCTTGGCTAAAAAAGAAAGACCAAGGAGGCTGTGGGTCCACTGTTAAATAGTCAGGGTGAGCTCTTCAGAAGAATCAAAGAAGATGGCACTACTCAATAGCTACTTTGCCTCAGTCTTCACAAAAAAATTAGGCTGCAACTAAGCAGATAGCACACGTTATTTGGATAAGGAAGGGGACACGCTGAGGGATGAGATAACAAAAGAAACGGTCGGAGAGCTGTTGAGGGCTCTGAATGAATTCAAGTCACTGGGGCCCAATGAACTTCATCCCAGGGTACTGAAGGAGCAGGCAGAGGTGATCTTGGAGCCCTTGGCAATAATATTTACAAAGTCATGGGGGAGAGATGAGGTACCAGAGGCCGGGAAGAAGGCCAACGCTGTCATTTTTTAAAAGAGAAGGACTGAAACGTGGACCCAGGGAACTACAGCTGATACCTGGGAGGTTACTAGAGCATATAATAAGGAAGCCCATTGCAAGCTTCCATGTGGAGAAGGAAAGGCTGATCAGGAGCAGCCTGCATGGATGTATTATGCACAAAGAGTGCCAAACAAACTTGATCTCCTTCCTTGATGAGATAGCAAGTTGGGTGGGTGATGAGAGTGCCATGGATCGCATGTATCTGGTTTTCAGCAAGCCTTCTGACAATGTCCCACATGACCTTCTCCCAAACACATTAGAGAAATGGGGGCTAGGCCAAACTATTACGAGGTGGATAGACAGCTGCTCCGTCGCCACAAGCAAAGGATAATTATAACCGGATCCGTGTCAGAAGAGCAGGTTTCAAGTGCAGGGGTCTATCTTGGGCCCAGTGTTTATTTGGTGTGCTTATTAATGGTTTGGATGCTGGCATTGAGAGGTTCTTGAGCAATTTTGCAGATGACATGAAATTAGAAAGGGTTGCGAACTCATGGGAGGAGAGGAGCACAATTCAGAAGGATCTTGGCAGATTGGGAAGTTGGACTAGAGCCAACAGGATGAAATTCAGTGCTGAGAAGTGTGAGATGCTGCACCTCCGGGGGAATAATCAAAAGCACAGATAGGAAATGGATGACTCCTGGCCGGATGACAGCATTACGGAAAAGGATTGAGGCGTCTTGGTGGATCACAGACTCAACAGGAGTCTGCATTGTGATCCAGCCACACCAAAGGTTGTTCTGGGATACATCAATAGAAGCATTAGATGCAAGACAGGAGACTAGTAGATGCTGGGTAGGCCTCACCTAGGGTATTATGTGCTATTCTGGGCTCAACATTTCAAGGAGGACATGGAGAAGTTAGAGAGGGTCCAGAGATGGGCAACAAAAACAATGAAGGGTTTTGAAAGCACGTCGTACGAGAAGAGGCTGACGGAGCTAAGCATGTTCAGCTTATGGCAAAAGCAATGAAGAGGGGACGTGATAGCAATCTTCAAATATCTGAAGGGCTGCCATATTTAACGAGGGGGAGAATACCTTTTCTCTCTAGTTGCAGAGAGTGGCTTGAAGTTGCAGCAAAGTAGGTTTAGATTAGACATCAGGAAAAACTTCTTCGCCATGGAGCAGACGCGTAAGTCAGCTCGCAGAGGTAGTGAGGGCGAAGGATGTGGTCATCATGGGGGACCTGAACTTCCCAGACATCTGCTGGGAAGAGCAGTCAGCCAAGTCTG
>JAGPOW010003364.1:2607370-2617651 GCA_030014935.1 Caiman crocodilus | reverse complement strand
TGACCCCGGTGCTCTTTCCTGCCAAGGCAGGGGGTCGGACTAGATGATCTGCCCAGGTCCCTTCCGACTCTAACTACTATGATACTATGATATGATAGGGAAGCTGTGGACTCTCCATCACGAGATGTGTTCAGGAAGAGGTGGTCTAGGAATAGCGATGCCTATGTTCTACTAGGCGTGTTTCCCAGGCTCCTGGGCTTTGCTGATTCCTGCACGGGGTTGGGAAGGATTTCTTCCCCTTCCTGTTGCATCACATATCAGGATTTTTATCTTTTTGTGCTGGGTGTTGGATGTGGCCCAGGTTGGGGATTGTGACTGGGCTGTGCCAATTCTCCTGGTGGGACTAAATCCTGGAGTTCCTGGATAGAGGGTCTTGTCCCTCCTCCCAGGGTCAGACCGACCACCACATTTGGGGTCAGGAAGGAATTTTATCCCATAGTCACATTGGTATGGACCGGGTGCGGGGGTTGCCTTCCTCGGTAGCAAGGAGCACAGACTTCTTCCTGGCATCTCTCAGGTGTATTTTTAACAGCCCTTGCAGCAGCAGGGCATTGGCTGCCATGGTCCCCCTGCTTTATCTGTGGCAGATTAAGTGCTCAAGGCTTGGCGGTGTAGTATTAATAATAGGTTAGACTGGAGTAGATGGCCTTGATTGGTCCCTTCCAGCTCAGTTTTTTTATGATCCTTTGAATAGGAACATAGCAGCTAGCCCTTCGCAGACTTTCTGAATTGCACCAGCCATTGCAGAAAGCAACCTAGTTACCATCATCGAGACATTTTGAATAGTATTAAGTGCACATTTTTAGCTGTGAGGATGATTTGCTATTAGAGAAAAATAAGCTAAAGGGGGTGGTGGTTTCTCTACCTCTTGACGCCTACAAATGCAGACTGGGTGCCTTTCTAGAAGATCTGTTTTGGTCAGACATGGATTTTAGTAATTGGATGAAATCCTGTGATAAGGGGTCATCTAATGGTCCCATCCTAACCTGAAGCCCTATGAATCTATTACTTGTTTGATTGTTTGCAGGTACCATTATCTACTTGGTTTGGGTTTTTTTAAGAAAAAGCAAATGCCCCCAAATAATTCACAGCAAGCCCTTGCTGCCCGACAGTCTGTCCCATTAATCGCTGTTGCATTTGCAGAGCTGATGCTTCTCAGTGTGTTTGGAGTTTGAATCTGCTTTATTTTCTCAACTGACCTGCCGCTCACCTTAACCTGGGAGAGAGATCTGGACGAGTCTTTTTTTTTTTTTTTTCCCCATTAGAAAATTATTTTTTCTTTCTGTGGATTTGAAAGCAGCAAGCCAATTAAGAACTGTGACCAATCCCGATTTTAGGCATGATATTACAATTTTATTTGACAAAGCTGTTAAATATTTAGTCTAACGCACCAAAAGGATTTATTAGGAAAGCATTCCAGATCAGCAGGCCTATGGCATCCGTGGGCCATTTTCAATGCTGAGGCAGATATGGGAATTAAATTAATATTCCATTGCGTAGATAGCTCTACAGTTGACAGTACCGTGAGGTGTCTCTCATTGCAAACGGAGAGCTAGTGGAGGGTGTGAATTCCCTTAATATTCCAGCTGAGCAGCCCTTGGCCAGTCTTCCAACTTTTTATTGAATTCTGATTCCAGCCCTTCATCCACCTTACTATTTTTTCTTCCCTTAAGATCTCAGCACTTATAAATGTCATCACCTAGAGCTTTTGTGTTGTTCCCTGAACTCTCTTGAACTTCAGAGAAAAGGCAGTAGTTTATTGTTACAAAGAGTTGCATAATGGGTTCTCAATGCAGAGCTGTTTAAACATTTCATGCTGCTGCAGAGGTGGATTAAGACCCTGGATGGAGCTAGAAGAGACTTGGCCTCTGTTCTTGGCCCTGGAACTAGTCCATTGTGTTACCTGGGGCAAGTTCCCACATCTTCTGTTTGCCCTTCCTTTGTCTTGTCTCTCTTTGATCAATCATAGCGTCGTGGCTAGGAGGGCCCGTCATGGACCAAGGGCACAATGGTGCTTGGTACTGTACAAACACAGAGCAGGGAGGTGGCCCTGTCCCAAGCAGCTTGCTTAAGAAGAGAGGGTACCTGCCCTTGAGAAACTGATGATCTGAATAGGCTATAATGGGGAAAGGACCATTCTTACCATGTGCACATACCGCGCCGAATACAATGGACCCCTGATCTCCACAGAGACCTTGATGTGCTTCTGTAATGCGGATGATCATCATTTGAAAGGAATAACATCCCCTTGAATATCATTGGGCCTGATTTTTATTGTCAGGCCTGGCCCCTTGCGCTGTGCCTAATGTAGTGCAAGAAGTTATGATTTGAAGTTGCTTCCTAGCAGGAGACGGAGGGATTGGGAATTGGAAGATGGTCCCTTGGGCAGCAGCTAGCTAGTTAGGTCATAGTAAAGACCAGAAGAAAACAACCATCCTTGACCTTCACTATGCTGACAACTGTGCCATCCTTGCAAGCACGAAGGAAAACCTCCAGACCGTGCCGGATCTCTTTGCAGAAGCCTACTGAACTTTGGGCCTCTCTTTCAACATGGCGAAGACTAAAGGGCTCTATCACCTTGCACCAGGCCATGAATGTGACCCTCCCTCTTCCGATTTCCATCAAGGGAAAAACCCTTGAGGATGTCAAGCACTTCCCCTACTTCGGTAGCCACCTCTCTCAGAGAGCGACCATTGATGAGTAGATCCAGCACAGGTCTGCTATGTGAGCACTTCCTTCAGGAAATTGGTGTGTTTCTATTGCTCGCAATCTCTGGAAAAGACACCGAGATCCAGGTCTGCAGCGCAGTCATTATCCCCACCCTTCTCATGGACCTCCTCTTGTCATCTCAAGAGCTTGTAGTCGTTTCACCAATAATGATGCCTCTGGAAAATCCTCCACACCACATCAGAAGATGACCACACAGAGGTCAGCCGCCTCGCTAAAGCCAATGTTACCAGCATTGAGTTTGGGATCCTCAAGCACCAACTTTGCTGGACTGGACATCGCTCAATTCCCAAGACAAGTGCTCTTCTCCCAGCTTAGTTGTGGCCTGAGATCTTGCAGTGGCCAGAGGAAATGCTACAAGGACACATCGAAGGCAAAGCTCAAGAAAACAGACACTGATATCAAGAGCTGGGAGGACTTGGCTGCTAACTGACTAATTAACTCCAACTGGACCCCAACCTCAACCGAGCAGCACTCCTCCTTGAGGGAAAGTGTCTTGCCCTTGAGGCACAGAAGAGAGAGTGGAGGAAGGAAAAGAAGAGAAATCCCAACCTGTGGCTTACTATGGAAAGACCTGTAACTTCCATGGATGCATCCGTGGCTCAAGGATCGGATGCCTCAAGACCCATCAATGAGCTGTGGTACAGAGATCATCGTCAAATCAAGGGATTGCTGTGACTTAGTCAGTCAGAGAGGGACAGACAAAGGGTCTGCAGACATTGTGTAGTGCTCCACAAATGAAAGCGTGTAGCTCTTCTCATTCACATATGCCTGCGGTTTTTGAATCTGATGATTCCTATACGTAGTGGTGTAAAATGCTAGTGCTGTGCTTTGGTAATAACCAGCACTCAATGGGTACAGGTGTAAATGGTGAGTGGTGAATCAGTCCCTGAGCATTTACAAGTGCCTGTATTGTGATATTTGGGGTTATAAAGCTGAAAGGGTTTAAAAACCTTCTCTACTGTTTTCTCTTGCCTGTTTGTTTGCTTTCTGAGTTTCTCCAGCAGAACTATCAGAATCAACGAAGTTCACTGCAGTTTGGTTTCTAGTCGCGTTTACTCTTTAACTTTCAATCATTTCTTAATTGGCGCTTGTGTTCCAAGAGATATTTTTGTCTTAAGGAATGACTGTTTCCACTAGAATTAAAAGACAAAAATGTATATCACTCAGCAGATTGACTTTCAGCCTTGTAAATGCTCGTTTTTATTGCAGCCGCCTTCTAGAGCCAGTTGAGTCGCCGCTGTCCCACTTTGAGATCACAGAGTCCAACACGGGAGTGTTGCTCGAGACCACGAGCCAGCTGTAAAATATATTATCCCCAAGCTCTTCCTCCAAGCTAGCGTCGGGCCTGTACTTTAGCATGTTTTATAGTAGTTGAGAGAATGCAGTTAATGTGCCAGATCTTCCCACTCTGTTCTTTGTGAAGCGTGGTTCTTGGTGGAATTAACGGGAGGTTTGCAAGCGCAGTTATTCTCGACTGCTGGGCCGCAGAGGGGGAGGTCGCGGAGATAGATGCCAGCTGAGCTCCCCAAATGTTCCTGCTCTGCCAGCGCCTCGCTGTGATATCAGGCTGCTCCCCCTGTGCTGCCTACACATGGGAAGCAACACAACCGCCTTCGTGCAGCGCTGTTGGGGAGCTAATTAGCCCTGCTGAGAAGCATTGCTCGTTAGCCCAGGTACAGCGTTAAGCTGCGTGAACAGAGCCAAGCTGGTGTTGCTTAGAGCTCGGGTGGGCACTGCCAGCTGAGGGGCAGTGCCAGGCAAGAGGACCAGGAGAGAGCGTGGCTGTGTGGGTTAGGAGGGGGTAGTTTATGGGGCCATTTATTAAGGGTTGGGGAGCTGGAAATGGGTAGAGTGACGACTGCGAGATCTGACTTGATTTCATTTTGAACATCCAAGGGGATATCTTGGCAGGAAAGCTGCCCACAGTGCATGGGATGGGCCGCGGTGGAGGCCAGTGACTTTGGCACCAGCACGTTTTCGCCGTTTTCCAGCCCGGAGACCCTAAAGTCACCTGCCGTGCTCTGAGCTAAGTTCGGTATTACAAAAAAAAAGTTCAAAATAAACTATTCAGTGATGGGATGCCGCTTGTCCCATTGGTGCGTCCGTATAGATCGCAGCTGAGTAGCAAAAGCATCAAAGATCAGTTTGAACCCTGGGCCCATTTCTGCCCTCGTGGACATCGCTGTGCGACGCAGGTCCTCCAAAGGCAGTACGTGCCGGGGAGAGAGGGGACACAGACTTGTGTTTCGCCGTCCTGCAAGTCCCTGTGCTGCCACGCCGCTGGGAATGGCGTGCACGCCTGGACCCCAAGTCTGCAGTGGAGATGCACGAGTCTTCCTGCCTGGCTCCAACTGCAGGATGGAGGCCCTGGGCAGCTCCTTGCACTGACGGAAATGGGAGCAGCGTCCGCCTGCCTTGGTGCTCGCCCCCTCCCCTCGTACTGTCTCTCCAAGAATACCTGGTGCTTGTTTTAGTTTCTTCTGTTTCTAATGGAAAACGCAGGAAGTACGCAGAACCTGCGCTGACTTAAAATAACGCTTAGCATTTAATTGCTTCGTTGTTTTTTGGGGGTTTTTTTGCTTCTGTGTTTTAAGCTGAGTGGTGTTTTCTTAACCCTTCTGTTTAATGCAAGCTTTTTTCCACTTTAAACCTTTTTTCTCCTCTGTGCACAAACGGACAAGATAGCTTAAGTGCGCTTTATCTGCAAAGGGAAGAGAAATAGCCGCTAATACCCATTTAATAACCTAATATCAGCAGGTAACGTGTTCAATATGGCAAAGGATATACAGCACCAGGTCAATAGGGGAGCTGTAATTTTTAGCAATAAACAAAGCCTGCTTTTAATTACTTCTGTGAAATTGCTTGATCCGTGCTTGATTAAATATTCATTATGTATAACTAGACAGTTTCTTTGTATATAGATCCATATTAAATGTAGCTGGCATCCTGCCCGCACAACACATCTAATAAATGCCTTGTAATGTACTGCGGCTTTGAAGAGATTTGTACCCCCCACCCGGTTTTATATAAATAGCTAGTGTCTCTCTCTTACCTATATATGACCGAGTGTTTTGCACACACATGGAACCTTTCAGAAAGGGAAATGGTGGAATTTGGGGCAGGCATGGGAAAAATAAACACTCTGATAGCTCGGTGATGGATCTGCTAGGGGAAAAAGTGACTCTCAAACCTTGTTTTTTCACAGGCTTGCCAGCTAACTACTTTGGCAGCATGTGCAAGAGAAGGAAAAAAAACCCAACAAAAACCCTCCTTTTAAAGTAAAGCCAGGACTGATGTAAATATTTATGTAATATTTTATTACAATCTGAATTGACTTCTTGATTGAAAACATTTCCTAGAGACTTTCTGGAAAATCTAATTAATATGTAATTTAATTTTCTTGATTTTTTTTTTTTTCTTTTCCCCCCCATAGTGGTCCTATCAGGAAAGTTTATCCTGATAGGTGAAAGGCAAAGGGTTGGTCTCAGGGTATACAACGTGCAGGGAAGTCTTTATATAGTAATTGATCTCATCAGATTTTGTGCCTTGATTTGGATTTCGAGACGTGGTTGTGAAAAGCAGCCTGTCTGGAAATAATTGGGTTATGTTCACCCTTTTTTTGCCGAGGCTGTTATGTTGGTGACGTGGAAGGGCACTGGTGCCACGATGGCTTGGTTGGTTCTCAGACCACCTTACCTTACGTCTTGAGGAGAAACAAATGCTGATTTTATTATTATTATTTTTTTTAATTTTCTTTAATTACCCAAAGGCTTAAGAAAAAACACGAAGATCAGCACCGTGTGATGTTGATCTGTGGCAAAGGTGAGGAGGCTGCAACATGGGGTCGGAGAGCAGGCGTTATGGGTAATGCCCATACGTGGTCCGCTAAACCGATGGAATTAGAGCGCTTATTTCTAAATATTTGGCCCACGAGGACAATGTTACCTGCTGACACACGGGGTTGGCTTCTTTTTCGAGACATGTCCGAGTCCTCCTTGTAAACGTGTTGGGCTTTCCCCTTTACAACGTTTGTCCCTTTCTCTCCCCCAAGCTCAATCCAGACTGGGTAAATATCGGTACAAGAAGGCGACGTGGGTCTGCCTTAATGGAAATGAAGCATGGCAGCACATGGAGAGACCGCGCGTGCCCACAGGCTCCCGGCAGATGAAAACCACTGGAAGTTATTTGCCGTGTGTTAACATTCAGGGGTGTTCGTGACCTGCCTAATATCCCCAAGAGCCCGTGTTTCAGATACGGTCAATTTAGGGGCTGGACTCTTACTACGTCGCACAACTTTTCTGCTATTTCCCAAAGTAAAATGAGTCCTTCTTCCTTCCAGCGCAGGGCAACTGGATGTGCCCTTTTCTGCAATCGCCCCGAGTTCGTGTTCAGGATCTGGATCTCTCCTTTTTCAGGACCTTAATGTTGCACTATTCAAACTAGCCTTTCTTTTGCAGCGTTGCCGTCAGTTAGACGTTCCTGGTCATGCGTCTTTTCTACTTCACAGTCCTATTATTAGTTGGTCTAGTAAAAGATATTGCATTTACTGAAAGAAACTTGTCTGTCCATGTCCTTAGACCAACACGGCCACAACCAACACATCTCGACACAGGTGTTGTACTGTTAATTCGGGTGTCGACATGACCGACGGTGGAGTATTAGAAGGACAGTCAAGATGCTTAGGAAGGCTAGATTTTGACTTATGAATCTGAATGAGAGATGTCCATTTAACTGCAATGACTACAGGACTAATGACACAATATCTTTTGACCACTTGGACTATTTTGGGCCTAATGTGTTGTGTTTTTTTTTAACATATATAGTCCAGCAAATCAGTGCACATCCCAATACTTTATATTTCTTTTTGCTTTGATCTTAAACTGAATAATGCAATGCCACCCCCCTACCGCATTAATAAAGCTTCTAAGTTGATCTTTAACTGGAGAAAAATAGATGCTCTGTTATAAGCAGCAACGGGCCACTCCATCTGTACCCTGCTTTTCGAAACCCTAGATCCACCCACTGTGCCTCCTGCCTCTCTCCAACAAGACAGAAGTGGTTCATCTCATGCAAACACGAGATGGATGGCGTAGTCAAATAGGACCGTGGGCAGGATTTTCAGCCCTGAGGACCTGAAGTCAGAAGTGTAAATCAACAGATTGCAGCCGAAGCGGTGAATGCATTGGCCCCGGGGGACATCCCAGGGTGCGATGCTTTTTCAGGTGACTAACCATGAGGGGAGGGATCCGAATAGGCCTCTGAGGCCAGTACTCTTGGTCGAGGGACTGGGTGTCCCATTCCACTGCGCTGCCACGGCAGCCCGTTCAAGGCTGTCTGGCCTCCGGGGAGCGAGAATTGCTACTGCCATGGCTCAGCACGGGAAAGATGTTGGACCTTGCAATCAGCTGAGAGTGAGTTTTCCCGTACTTGCTGAATCCAGGATGCTGTTCCAGGCGGGGGGGATAATATTATACGTACCTCGGGTTTCCACCCTCTGTGCTGTTTTACTGCTTGAAAGGCTTAGCTGGCTACAGACGTTCTTGACCTGCTGTGGCTAAGGTGCTGCCCTGTCCTTTCCTTTCCTGTGTTATGTCCTTGGGACGAGGTATTTAGCAGCATTTGCAGGAATTTGACAGGGTCGGACGGTGAGCACGTCTGCTGCGGCCTCGAACTTGCTCTGGCTGAGCTGGGAAATAGCCACATGCTAAATATAACAGACTTCTTCCAAGGACCTCGGAGCTGTCAACCGTGCACGTTAGTGCCCATGCCACCCCAGCCTGCCCTACCGTCTGCCCAGCACTTGGTAACACCTGTGCTGCTTCCCTGGAAGGAGTCTGTTGCATTTAGCACGTGGCGGTTTCCCAGCCGCTCCTCTGAACATTAAGCAATCCTGCAGGATTTCTAGCTGCTCTGCCAATCTTTCTGCATTGCTCTCTTCTTACCACGATGCAAAGCCTCTGTTGTGCTCTTTATTTTTGTGCATGTTGAGAGCATTGCACGTGTTCAGTCGTGAGCACGCTAAGCCTGGTACGAAGCCCACGTGATCGGCTGCTTGTGCTGTACTGCGCTGCCCGCTGTCGTAGGTGGCGGCGTCTTAGAGTCCACCAAAAGGTGCGCTTTCTGTCCTGATATTATTCGCAACACGTTCGAGCTGGATTCACCAAAGCGTAGGTGTGGAGGGAGCTTTTCGGGGCGCAGTTCATCTGTGACACCTTTGGAGCTGCAAGAAGAAGGGTAAGTGATGCCGAGAAATGGTCTCTAGCCCTTCCTCATGCTCCCAGACGCATTCCCGCACTGGAAAAATAATCCCTTTATTCTGCCTTCCCAAAATAGGGTGCAAGTCTTATATGAGGGTGGGTGCTCACACTTGGTGCTTTGCAAGTAACTTGAAGGCCCTTTTCCAGTTAGTCACAGAGGGATCCTTCCCTGGGGCACGCACGACTACCTGGTGACCTTGAGCGCTCTCGATCGGGCCTGGAAATGTTGTTTGTTTGTCTGCGTGCATGTGCTTCTACTACAAACCTCTTTATTGATATTGCAAATTGAATAAAATAGCTACCAGATTCTAAAATTAATAATGTATTTGCTTCTGTCACCGAGGCTGCCTTGTTTAATGAAATCTAATTCAGTTGAACATAATTACTCAATAAAAAATTCCCTCAAATAATCAAATCTGCACTGATAAAGCTAAAACCCAATTATGCTTCCAAATATATCAGCCAAAAAAATGATTTGGCTCAGACTTCTTGAGCTCTGTATAGTCTAACTTGGGTGTATCAAAGAGGATTGCATAGAGCAAGGCAGGGGGACTCCACTGACGGAGAAGGTAGTGGAGGTAAGAAAGGAAGGCGAATAATAAAATGACGGTGAAGTCCTTTACAGGTGTGTGACAGCACAGGTATGACATTGTCTTAGTCTAGAAGGGGCCGAGTGATGGTATGACGCTTGCTTCTCAAGATGATGCTGGCGCGTGGGCCTTGGTGGAGAAGGCAAAGAGGAAATCCAAAATGACCCGTCTACAGGACCACGTGGTAAACAGGAGAGAGTGTTTTCTAGAGGAATGGGCCCATTGGGAGAGGTCACGAGTTCTAATCGTGGCTCCTACATTGCTTCGCTGGGCCCCTGCGGTACGTCACTGGGCCTTTATGTTGAGGAAAACGGGAGTAGTTCTACTTTCCCGTGTGCCTGCAAAGTGGAAAGGATCCATTCGTGTTTTCCTGGTGCAAAACAGGAGTGCACCTTGGAGGGCGAGTGGGGCAGACTCGCCCCAAGCTCTGATGTAGGGAGGGCACCAGAATCGCCCATGCCAGGAGACTTTGCCACAGCAGCTGCAGCCCAAAACCACCCCGCCAGAGAAGCCAGGCAGCCCTGCACAGTGCTTGGGACTGTAGCGGGGCCCTCCAGGGGCTACCCTGGGACCATGTTTGGAGTACTCTACTGGGTAGCAATCTATACTGGGTCGCAGGAGTACTCTGCTGGGTAGCAATCTCTACTGGGTCGCAGGAGTACTCTGCTGGGTAGTAATCTCTACTGGGTCGCAGGAGTACTCTG
>JAGPOW010003364.1:2590110-2607270 GCA_030014935.1 Caiman crocodilus | reverse complement strand
CAGGAGTACTCTACTGGGTAGCAATCTCTACTGGGTCGCAGGAGTACTCTACTGGGTAGCAATCTCTACTGGGTCGCAGGAGTACTCTACTGGGTAGCAGTCTCTACTGGGTTGCAGGAGTACTCTGCTGGCTAGCAATCTCTACTGGGTAGCAATCTCTACTGAGTAGCAAAATGCTCTACTGGGTAGCAATCTCTTCTTCCCCTCCCACTACAAAAACCCAAGAGAAGGGTGTCATTGAGCTTGACCTCTTCCCCTCCGCACAGACTATGGGGTGCGGGGTTTCTATGTCTGGGAGGCGGGGGGCTGCTGGAGCTTGCTACAGCTCTGGTACCAAGTGCTGTGTAAAGGGTAAGTGTTTTTATCGGGACCCCGCCTGAGAGAGGGAATAGATGGAGGAGGAAGACCTCACTAGGGCATGCGTCTTCGGTGCGACCAGCCTGGGGCTGGCAGCGTGAGTCTGGTGTACAGATGGATTAACGAATGTCTTCAGAGATGACTGGTGCTAGTGAGCAATCCAGGCACACTGCTGCGTGCTCATGAGGAGCTACAATTTGGCCCTCCTCTCAGGTGGGTAGACCCAGTGGACAGAAAGACCAACCGGCATGAACTGTCCGGCCCTGACAACTCCGCCTCTCGGCTCTTGGGGCAATTCAGATTTAAAAGGGGCCTCCACATCCTTTCTGGGCTTCAGATGGTTTGACCACAAGACTTGTGACCTTGGTGAATCCCTTAGTGAGAGAGAGGAATATGCCCTCAGTCATTAACCTGAGATACTCACTTCACTGCAATTAAATTTATCTTAGGAATACTTCAGTTTCTGGTTGAATTCACAATATTAATTAGCCAGCCTACATTTCAGAATAAAACATGGCTGTGTTTTGTCTTTTGTAGTGAGCAGTTCCTGTAAATGGCACGCCCCCCTTTCTCCCCCCTCCACTTTTAATCTAATGTTCAGAGGTTTCCAATTGAAATAAAAGGATATTTCATCTAATGATGAATTGATGCCACTAGTATTTAGGAAGCATTATTTTTATTATGTGGGTACAACAACTACGTAGCCCTTGGAGACTAGCATACTTTTAGCAAGAGCTAACAGGCTCCTTTTTAAATTTGCTTATAAGGAAATCTAGGAGTTGTAATGAGCAGACAACTGCCACCAAATGCCTGGCACGCCAATTAGCTTGCTTAAAAATGTTGTACTCATTAGCATGAAAATAAAGCCAAACTTTTTAAAGATAATTGCATCTTTTAAATATCGGTATTCTTGATTCATGGTTATCTCATAAATATGCATCGTTTACATAATCCTTTTAAAAACATGCTCCCATTAATGAGAAACACAGAAAGGATGCTAAATGTTTCAGATTATGACACAAAATGACACCAAAAATAACAAAGGCAAAAAGATTCGAGCTTAAAAGTTCAGGCTTTCTCTTTAGCAAGTCTCCCAGGGTGTCTGGGCACGGCCACGCGGCTGCTACCAGATGGAGCAACCCTACGGAGACGTGGGCCCAGCGCCGCGCGGCTCCGAGTGCTGCCAGCTCCCAGAGATGTTCGTGCATCCCCAAAATATGCTGATTTCTCGGATTGGATGAGGTCCCACGAGACCAGGCAAGAAGAGCCCGAGCCCCCCGAGCATCGCCCTCCCGTGTCCGAACGTTGTTTTTGTTTCGACGGCTGAGTGCAATATAGCTCTTTGTAAGCGGCAAAGGGGTTTCTGGGCACGGGTGTTGCTGAGACTTCATCATGGCCATTTAAAGAGGAAACAAAGACTTAAAATAAACGGGGAAATGTAAAGAGGGCCGAGTCTAGGAGTAGCTGTGGAGCTGGATTTTGCCATCTCCATCTCGGCTACTGTTAGGTGCTCTGCAAGAGCTTTTACGACCCCAAGTACTTACGGCCTCGGTTTTATATCTCACCTGAAAAAGCAAGGCAAGACTCTTTAGTCCCATTCAAGGATTTTGTAATATATAGGATTTGTGCTACTTATGGCAGAGCCAATATCCCAGTGTTTTCTGCAGCCTAGCAGTGACCCAGCCCCTCTGTGCTTTATACATATGAATTAAATGCTCAGCACAAAGGCCTAGGGCTATTATTATTTTTGCTCAAAGCTTCTTGGACTGAGTCTCTGGATCCTGAGCTTTATACCAGAGTAAATCTTTATGCCTGAATGAGACGCCCTTAAAAGCAGTGAGTTATGGCAGCAATATTAAAAACGCCTTAGCCAGAAAGACGCAGCCAGGATACACTAAGATATTTAGGACCAAAGAGTTTTCCACTGACCATTTGATTTGTCTCCATTGAACTCACTGTGCAATATTGTTGCCTTCTTTTATTTTCTCTTGGGGGAAGAGAGAGCGAGGAAATCGGAGGTAGATGAAGTAGTTTTGCCTTTTAAGAGGCTATGACCTTTCCGAGCTGTTTCAGGGCTCTTTCGCCTGCTGTCAAAACGCCAACTTGCAATGTTTTGTCAAGGGTACACTTGAGGATATTCTTACATTAAAAACACAATTAACCATAGCAGGCTCCATTCTAAATAATGCATGTGTAAATGCACCGCGGAGGGCTTCGGGCGGGAGGAGGATGCTTCGCAGAGCAACTGAGGAACGCTCTGCCTTCAGCAGGGGAAGGAGGATACGAGGAAGGGCCTGTCTACGCAGGGTGATTTACTTGGGAGCGAGATGCTTCTGCAAATCCCTTACCCTGTTAATTAGTAAACCAGCCTGCTTTTGCTTTGCTTCCCCTGGGGGAGAGGGGATTTGCTCCAAAACACCAGCTCAGCATGGTGGGATTGGCCTCTGAAGCCTGGAGGTAGCTGGAAACCAGTTCCACATCTGGGCATCAAGCTCTAAGCCTCTCCTGATCCCTCCATTGCCATCCAGTCATCCACCTCGGAGTAGCCAGCACCATTTTCAACCCCGTAATGAGCCATTATGTAAGCAGTAGCGCTCCAAAAGTTGCGGTGCTGGTGACTGAGAGTCCGGCGGCCCGGGTGACTGCCGGGTTGTGAGCAGGGCTCTGTGCGCCAGTGCCCTGATCTGTCGGGATGCGGGACCTTGCAATCCCAGTCGACCCCTGCGCATTGTGAATCATGGAGCCATGTGCAAGGTCCTGTCTCTGTGTGATGAGAGGCTTGCTAGACCTCAGAGGGTTATTACAGAGGCATCCTGAATGGATGTATTGGGCAGAATTTGCATTTCTGTTATTTGCTCCTGAATTTAATACATAAATATACTTTTCTGTTGGGCTCCAAGGCTGGGCAAGCAGCATAGTGAGATTGCCCCCCTGATGTGGGCTTCTCTGGAAAAGGTCATGATGCAGGAATTGCCAGGAGTTCCTGGCTCTTTTCTCTAATGAGCTCAGCTGTCGTGTCGGTCATTAATGGCATTGGCTTTCTTTTTCCTATTCTGGGAGACCCTGCTTATTTTCTACTGTGGTAGCTGATGAAGGCTTTTAAATGGTAGACTAGAAGGGCTTAACTACTGCCCAGGCAGTTAAAGGGAGGCAGGCAATCCCCACGAGGGGTGTACCTCTGGGAGGCTGAAGGGTAGCGGGGTGCTTATATTTTTGTGTATGTCCCCACGAAGTGCCTAGGCCTACTGGTTGCACAAACGCTTTGTAGGTGCCTCTGAATTTTTAAAGCAGTGAAGGATGGACTTTCTCTGCCCAGGAACGGAGGGGCAAAAAATAGACTTCGAAACTTTGGGGTGGGGCAGTCTTCATTTCCCAAAAGTGCAAGGGCTTCCATGCAGTGCATAGATCAGGGGTGGGCAAAATACAGCCCAGGGGCCAGATCTCTGCGGGATCCCTTAAACATTTAGAAAATTAATATTTATTTGCTCCTGGCTGCCTGTCAAAGACGACAGGAGCCAGGGGCAGTGGTACCCAGGTGAAGTCGGCAGCAGGACCCAGCAGCAAGACCTGCCCGGCCCTCCCTCCCCCAACCACAAGCTCCTGTTTAGCAGAGGCTTCTGGTCTGGGACCATGGGGCTGTTCCTGCTTCCCTGCGCCAGAGAGGGAAATGCAGCCCTCAACAGCTTGCCAAAACTCAGTAAGCGGCCATCCACCCGAACCAATCGCCTGCCCTGGCATAAACAGTAAGGGCTGAATGAAAGGACAGGGGATCTCATAGTTCACAAAGCTTATGGCTCTGCCTCCTGACAACCTGATGGCCCAGCTGCTGCGTGCTGATGCCCCGACTCTTTCTGGTTGCAGAGCTGGCATGTGCCGAGCCCGCTCGGGCATCTCTGCATGGCAGGGCCTTGCCCCAGTTACACTCTCGTCTGGGAGCTCTCGTGTTTGCAACTGGCTTGGCTGGTATTAGGCATTGTGCTGCGTGCACCGTCCCTTAGAGTCTTGCTAGGGGACTGTCAGTATTTAAAACCCCCTGTCCTCTCTCTTCTGCAGACGTGCACAAAGGTAGCTGTGCCCTTAAGGCCACTTGCAATAAGTCTCAGGTTAAACAAGGATGAACACCATTGGTGCTTTGTTCCAAGGGGCATAGGGCTATTGTCCTACCTGGATTTTACTTGATCGATGCACTTGTCCTGACGACAAGCCACCTTTTGGACGTTTGTACTGGGGAGGAAGAGACTGCGTCTGGGTAGAGAAACAAGACTAAATCTCATTAAAAAAAACCTCGCGCGGATGAACTAAATGAGCGGCTTCCCTTGATGAAAACGCGTCGCCTACTTGAGAACTGAATTATGCAGTGCTGTGCTCTCATTAAACAAGTTTACATGGGAAGGGATTTTTTTTTTTATTCTGGCACTGCTGAAGACGGGGCATTGAGGGCAGGGTCTGCTTAAGCAAAAGGGTGGTAGCTGCCAGATAAATTGACTGCAGCAAAGTGACCACGTTGAGCACTTGGTAGCAAGGAAAGACACCTCGGGGCTGTGGCTGGCAAGTGGACTCTGGCTATGGTTATGTGCTCGCCCGTCCTGGTCTCATTTTGCATGCATGCAGGGTAGTTATAACTTGGAAGCGATTGGGATTGGGACTAGCTCGCAACCACTCAGGATGAGGGCGTGCAGCTCCGGGGATGGCTGTATCAGACAGTGCCAATAACCTTTAGCAAAGGCGAATGCAGTCATGACAACCCTCTTTGCTGCTGGCTGCCTCTGTTTTCCAGGGGAGGAGGCTGGCTGGCAGTGGAAGGGAGGACTCTGTGTCCAGTGGCATCCTCCGGAGGTCTTGTTCGGCATCCAGAGCATCACACCGCTCCTCGCTGTCAGGCGCACGCTTTTTATGTGCAGAGTCGGTCACGCAGCCGTTGGCTTCCTCTCCTCTCGCATATCAGCTGCGTCTGAGATGAAATATGGGTTGACGGTGTGTTGCAGGCCAAAAGCCCGTCCAACGCCTCGCAGCAGGGACAGGTGACCGGCGCGCTGCCAGCGGCCCGGGTGTTGTTCTCTGCCTTCTTGTAAGCTGCCCTCGTCCCCTCGGTTTTTGCACCGCACCGCGTGGCGCCTGGCTCGGATCCTGCTCCAGAGAGCTCAGCAGAAACAACTGTCCACCTTCGCCTGGACCCCGGGGCCTCCTGTCCCATCTCCTCTGCCCAAAGGAAGAGACGATCCAGGGCCACAGCATGGCAGCATCTGGAAGCATGACAAGCAGGCCTGGCGCCGGGGAGAAGGATGCTAGTCACGCCGACCTCGGAGGTGGGGGAGCCCGAAAGGGGCCGAACGTGGCTGCGCGCCAGCCTGCAAACAAGAAGCCGATGTCTGGTCACGGTGACCCTGGAGCGACAGAGGCAAATCAGGTAAACGGATCGATTGGCCAGGGCAGGGAGCAAAGCAGCGTGGGAAGGTACTTGGAGGACCTCCAAAACAGTCTGGAGCCCAGGGGCGTCCGCACAGCTGACCCCGGGCTGGCACTGCTGCTGATGCCGATGCAAGTAGAAAGACCACAGCAGTTTGCCAGCTATGTCGGTGTCAGGAGCAGCTTTTTTTAAATTTGATGTGGAGGCCGTTGCATTGGCGCCGCGGGGTTTCCAGCAGTCGAAAGTCCTCACGTAGGAGACAGACCTTAAACTCTTTTGCTCCCCAGGGGCACCCGCTTTGTTTAAAACTCAGCCCCGCTTTGCTCCAGGGACATCCGCGGTCCCTCCCCTGCCACCCCCCAGCAGTGGGGCAGGAGAACCCCGGCATAGCCTTGCGCCGGCGTGCTTGCGGGGAGCGGTTTGGATGCCGTTCAAGATCTGGTGCCGGGGGTTTCTGTAACCGGGTTGGAAAGGAGCATTTTGAGGGCTCTGTTGAAAGGTGATAGATGCCAGAGGTGCCTGGCATCACGGGCACCCTCCAGAGACAGACGGACCCCGTGCTGGGCCATGCAACAGCCTTCGAGAGGACCGGTGCACCCCGTAACCTGGGGGGAATATTGCAGCTGCCTCTGACAGCTCTTCTATTCAGCTTCATTGCACACCTTGGACATGGTGCATCTCCCCCAGGCCGAGATGGGAGGGGAGCTGAGGCCTGTCTAGAAAAGCACTGAGAAGGGAATGATCTGCACCTTTGAGGACGGAGCACAGGCTTTCTTTCCTGCAAGGTTTCTGCCGTTTCCTCCTCCCACGCAGCCTGTTTGTGGCACGTTCCTGCCTTTCCTCACCAGGGTTTGGCATTTCTGCTTCTCGGTTTTTGTCCAGAGCCAGGAAACGCTGAAGTAGCTAACGGGGAGCTGGGGCTGGCAGGTTGGATTGCTACGGATTCACCCTGCTCATTTTCGCCAACCCCAGCATTTATTAGCTTTCCTTTTCGGGGAAACGCGCGCCAGTCTTTCCTGCATGAAACGCAGGATTTGACACGGGCCCGTGCAAACAAACCCCTGCTCCCCCGCAGCATGCCGGCAGAGACTGCCATTAAAAACTACAGCTCAACTCCCAGCAAAGATTTCCTTTCCCGAGGGTGGTAGAAAATCCACGTTTCCTGGACAAGGCGTGTGATAAATGTTGGCAAATACCAGTTTTAATTTAAAGCACAACTCCCAGATGAAAGCAAAGGGAAGTGAGTTTAAGCCAGCTGAGTTAAAGGCCTGATACTACAAAACTCGCTGGGATGTGACTTGTTGGCCGGAGGAGCAATGGGTACACTTTGCCGAGGGCCAGTAGGACCCCTCCGCCGGTCCTGCTGGGCCACATCCTGACTTCACCGTTCATCCCACCGCCTGCAGCAAGTCGCTCGGAGGAGGGAGGCTGGGGATCACTTGAACCTTGCGGTCGTGCCAAATGGGTTTTAAAGCCACTCCAGGTCCTGGCGGAAGAGGCAAAGCAAGCCCCGCACTTCCTTAGGGGCAAGGCCCAGCATCCGAGCACGGGGGCTGGATGGGGCCCGTCCCCGCTGGACCATCCTGCCTGGCTGTGGGGGACGAAACAGCGCTCTCCGCAGAATCGCACTTAATTCCAGCAGCTGGTGTCAACGCGGCGCCGATGAGAGATGCTAAAACAAAGACTTAAACCAGGAATGAGGTGGGGCGGGGAAGGGGGGGACATGTAAATTTAGCTGCTTCTCTCTTTCTTTTTTTCCCTTTCCTCCTCTCAAGGTGGTAAGTGCTACTTATTACTGTATACTTTACTGAAATGTAACACTTAAAGCCTAAACTAATAGAAGTTGCCTGCATGTGCAATTTAAAGCTTATGCTGTAAAAATGTGACTTAGTTGTCCCCCGTGGTTTTATTTATGGCTCCGAGAGAATTAGCCTGTCAAATGAAGAGTTTTGCTGGAAGAAAGCGAGCTGCATTTAGTACATTACTTGGGGAATGGAGAAATCAATCTTGCATTTCAGTCGCTGAAGACGCTTGGAAAGAAGAAAAAAAGAATCCCCTTGCTGACCTCGGCGTGATTATTAATTGAAGACTTTATATATATATATATATTTTTTAAACAGCCCCCCTTTGGCTCCAGAGTTATGTTTTCTATCCGTCTTTTCATCACCACTGCCCTGATGTGAGAGCACAAGCAAGCTGCTCCCTCCTGAGTGCACGAAGTTTGGCGGCTCGCTATAATAGCGGCGCACCTGCTCCCAACAGCTGTCATTAAGGCCTTAGCTAATGGCACCAAACCGAGGCCTAAATGACATGACACTAAGTCTCTGTTGGCAGTCAGTCCTGTCAGCAGCAGCGGGCCCAGTTGGACATGCAGGAATACAAGCAGCTAATGAGTAACCAGGCTGCAATAGTCCAAGACCTAATGGAGGGATTAGCGGAGATTTGGGGTCAGGAAAGGCCTGAGTCAGGTCTAGCTTTGCAGTTGTTATCACCATCTTGGAAGGCAATCAAAGGAAGGATGCGGGCTGCAAAGTGCCTATCATCTGGAAATCACTGTCAACAGCTAGCCGGGTGCCGGTAATGATTCTGCTTAGGTCAGGGAACAGGCCTGTTCGGGAACAAACACGCTTCCCTACTCCCCACCACACGCACATTTTTAACAGAATTAAAAAAAAAATAAATAAAAAAATCCTACCATTTATAGCCTCCGAGCTGGCTAAGCCCCGTACAAAGGCACAGGGGACTCCATCTGCTCCAGTCCAATTAAGGCATTTGATAAAGACCATGCACATAGCACCACTCCACAAAGTCCTGCACGGCAGCTGAGATCCCGATTCTCCGTGGTGCTGCGTGACCGTGAATAAATAGGCATCGGGGCACTTAGCCCGTCGCAGGCTCCCCGCCCCCAAATCCTCTCCTCTATCCCTCCCCGCCGGCAGGCGAAACGCCGCGGTGGCTCGCCTCCCGTGCACGGTCTGGAATTTCGCTGGGTGTCGTGAAAGCGAGCCACGCGGCCGCGTGAGTCGTTTTTCCTGCCTGCCATCTCAAATTGGTTTTTCGGCAGAACGGACTCGCCCCTTTTGGCACGGGTCGTGCGCTGCGCCCCCCTCCCCCCCCCGGTCTTTCAGGGCAAAGCCGTGCGCCTCCGCTTCGCGCCCGCTGTTGCAAATGCTAGAAACGAAAACGGTGCTGCTGACGCTCTTTCCGGGGCTCATGCCACGAGTTTCTAGGGATTGTCCTCTTCTTCACAAATGCTTTTTCTCCCCCCCCCCCACTATGCCCCCTTATTAGTTTTGGGCTTGCGAATACAAGACTGCATTAGAGAAATTGAGCTCAGGACACCGGGTGAACGTAGTGCTCTATACTGTGCGGTGTAATTTTATATGTAGACAGGATGTTGGCTTCCCGTCTTATCTGCAAGATGACACTTCCAAGAGCGCAGTAACTCTTGGCGCCCTGCTGACAGAGCATGAACAGGTTTGTCTCCTGATAGAGGGGTTGGGTTTCCACCGATTCATCACTCCAATAATAGCACTGTAGACAATCAAGATTTAGGGCCCGTTCAACCACAAATGGCTTTTGAATCTGTGCTAAAGAGGACTCGCGAGGAGCACTACCCGGGACTTGTGTGCGTTGGGGGTGGGTGCAATGAATCTTCCCCGAGTGTTTGCTTCCACGGGCACACCGATGACCGTGTGTGCATGCAGGGCCGTTCAGTGCAGGAGGCGAGTTTAGGCCAACATGGCAGGGCGCTGCCGGCGGGTGAAATGCAGAGAGCCACCCGTCCAGACCCTCCGGAGCGATCTCCGCACCGAGCTGAAGTTCATCGGAAAAGGAAAGTCTGGATTTCTGGTTACAAGTCTTGGCTTTGGGGTTGGAAGTTTGCCTTCTGGGCCTGCTTGAATTTCCAGTATGTAATGAAAGGCTTGGGAGCAATCTAAAGACGAGCATTACCCAAGACAAACTGCTTGGTAGATCATGCTGAATACGGAGTAAACGCCCTGGTGTTTTTGCAGACAGGAATGGGACGAGTGATTTACCCGTCTCAGCTGGGCATGGAAGTGAGCCCTTTCAAGGCACCGTTTGTCTATGCGGACGTGGCACGTGATGTGCTGGGATCTTCCTTCGCACAAACTATTGGCCACTCAGGCCAAGATGGCAAACGGCCTGAGCAATAAAGAGGCAATCCCTAGAAGAGCGAATCCCAGTCTCAGATCATAAACTACAGTAAGAGATTCACCTGGGGTTGGAAAAGTGAAGAGGGCAACGTGAGAGAGGGAGTAACTTGGGGATTTTCTGCTGTGCATTCGTTGTATGGAAAAGTCGCTTCATGTGTTCGCTCCGTTTCCTTGTCTAGGAAACAAGGATGAAAAAGATTTACTTGCCAACCTTGCAAAAAAGGGTAAACAGATGAGGCCGTAATTAATAAATGTTTGTCTAGGATTTCCACAGCACAGAATATATCCTTTAATAAGTTATTGGTCTATGATGATAGCCGCGCTATCAATTCAAGATGGCAACGCTCTGCCGTGTAACTTTAAGCCTAGCATGAAGCTAAAACAGTAGAATGTGCCTGCTATTTATTTCCACTTATTCCCCCTTCTAATAAGCTGTTGCAATATGATCTAACAGGATAATTACCAGCTACCTTTTGGAAGGGAGCTGAAAAGCAACAATTTGTGGCTCCGGAGGAGATTGAATTCATTTTCTGCCATTTTGCATTCTTGTTCCAATCTTTCTCGGGATAAATAGGATCCTACAGTCCCTGCCATTTTCTGTTCGTTCCAATCTTTGTTAGGAAAATGAAGCCTCCAAATTGAATGTCTCAGCTGCTCAGTGAACGATCGTGCCATGCTGAGCTGCTCGTGGGCTATTCCGTATTCCAGCTGCCTGATGATCTAGTCCAGGTACGCGGGGGCGAGTGTCAGTCTCTGCAGAGTTCGGCGGCTTTTCCACACGGCGCGGGGCTCGTCAAGGGTCTTGCCAAACAAAATGGACGTGAAAAAAATGTTAAGGGTCAATCTGGCTCTGGGAAGCATCTGCCGCGATCGGAGGATCATGGGTCAGCAAAGGTAGGTCCAGGATGCCGCTGTAACGATTCAGGCCTCCAACCCTAGAGGGCACAGCCAGCCAATCCCATTACCAGCTCGATTTTGGGGGGTGGAGGGGGTGGAAATTAGCCATGCAAATTTGTTAGCAAAGGCATGCATAATTGCCTGGCTAATTTTGCATGCACAATTACCAAAATTGCATCTGTAGATCAGGTAACTGTGTGGAAAAGATTGCCACAGCTTACCATTTGCAGACAATTAAGTCATTTAAGCATGCAAATTGGTCGCAGTGTTTTCCCTGAATTTTCTGCAAGCCCAAGCAGGACTGGTGCAGTCACTTTTTCATGCAGAGGCTGTAAAGCGGGGGTGTCAGACTCTCCCTGGGCCCTGGGGCGTGGATGCCGACGACAGGGCTCCTCCCAGGCTGGATCTATAAGACCTGCAGCGATTGCAGTGGGGCCGCATTTGGGCCCCAGCACGTGGCCCTTGGTAGCAGGCTCCTGGCCGTGTCCGTCAGGGTCCAGGGACCCCGAATCCCTTCCTTCTCTCTGAGACAGAAGATTTAAGGGCACCAGAGTGGGGAGTGGGCAGGGGGCTTTTGTTTAGCAAATGCTCGGCTATATTTTCTTTGTATGTTTGCAAAATCTGGTGCTGTTCCGATGGAGGGAGGGAGGGGGTGGCATCCCCTCTTATTTGCCATCTAAGTGTTGGACGTGGGGTTTGGGTAACCACCTCCGAGTCTGCTCACCTTTATGGGGCAGAAGAAGCCACGGACCAGCCCTCACAAAATCAGTTGGTGATTCCAGTCTTGAAACTGCTCAAAAGATGGATTTAGCAGTAAGCTAATAATGCAGAAGTCGCCATCAGAGAGGAGGCAGAAGGGCAATGAGGGTTTAGCCAGGGTCGGGATGGACCGAGGACAGCCAGGCTGAGCTTGTCCCTTCGTGCCTTTCCGCTAGCGTTCGGACCCGCTAACAGCTTTCATGTTACAGGTATTGGCTCGTTTCCTCCCAAGGAAAGCCTAGAAATCATCATTAATGTTGCTTATTTTCCTTGCCACATTATCACTCGAGAAATGGGCAAAATATTGGCTAAGAAAGTCTCCTAGATTAAGAATATTATGTCAGTTCCCAATTTAGAGCACATCAACATATACTAAGCCCATGACAATTGAATTTATAATGGCAATACTGGCATACCTTAGCTCCTGCCTCACTACGAGAGCCCAATACAGTGCATGTGTAATGCTTCCTATTTCTTTAAAAAGAAAATGAGTTTCACTGCTCCTAACAACGTTGCCTGCTAATGCAGGTACCTGATAGCCCCTCCTAATATAATTAATAGAATATACATTTATTAATACAATTAATGTAATTACATATTGTAATGGTGTGCCAGAATTGTGTTATGTTGAATTATATATATGTGGCATATCATGCAATGATATATGTTATTAACATAATAGAAACATAATACAATACAGCACTTTTGTGTCAAATACTCCACTAGGGTAGAGTACACCCTGCGCTGGGATTTGCCGGAGATTTGTAAATCCGTATCGAATTGGGTATGCCCAAAGTTGTTGCTTTTGTTCTGTGGGAAATGCCTATAAAGCAAACACCTTCTTATATAGCTAGAAGGAGTGGCGTGACTCATCAGGGGACGCCACCGGGACTTTTGGGTGCATACACAAGTTACCCCATCCCTGTCTCCCACAAAGCGGTCTGCTTCGGTGGCCCTCACTATCGCAACATGTTCCCATTACTAACGGATCCACCCATGTTCGTCCCGCATCCCAGATGGTGGCTGGATAAATATAGCGTGTGCAGCCGGTGTTTAGGATTTCCAGGCACCTGGAAAGTCTCCCAGTTTCATTCACAAGTGTCCCCTCTTTGTTCCTTCCCTATTTATTGCATTCTCCCCTTTTCTGGACCCGAAAGGGCTCAAAGCTGCAAACAAGCCTGCGGCCGAGACCCTTGCCGCTGTCATCTCCAAGAGCATTTGCACTGTCGCCGAGCGTGCCGCTATCCCAGGTGCCCTACAGATGCAGCACGTGGGAGGGCTGCATTGCGTGGGGCGCGCGTCTGCCCGTCTGTCTGTCGGCCGTGAGTCGGAGTGGCTCAGGCCACGCAGACAAGTACGATTTTTCTCCTCCCTTAATTGATGCCAGCCAGGCACAGCAACACGTGAAGGTGCCCTAACGCTTGCGTTCGCGCTCTCGTCCCGTGTCACCCCGTTGCCCCCTTCGCTGCCCTTGCAGGCACTTCTGTCACTAAAAGCTGCAGGTGCATAACGCGGGTTGGCCTCCTCGGGCCTGGCGCGGCTTCAGGCTGGGCTGGAGGGATGCTCCCAAGGTCATGTCCAAGGTGAATTTAGGGTTACTGCTGGGGACTACACTAGAGGACCCAGTGAGCTAAGCGTTTGCCTTTCTTTGGGCCGGGTCTGCTTTGCTCTCTACAGCCTTCTGGGGAGATGGGGTAGCTTAGCGATAAAGTGATAGAAAACAAGGGTTGAAGGGAGCTCGGGGGGGCCTACATCTAATCCAACCCCCTGCTCCAAGCAGGACCAGCCCCAGCTACATCATGCCAGCCAAGGCTTTGTCTAATTGAGTCTTAAACACCTCCAAGGATGGAGAATTCACCACCTTTCCGGATAACGTGTCCCAGGGCCTCACCACCCTCCTCGTGAGAGTTTTTCCTAATATCCCACCTCAACTTCTCTTGCTGTGACTTGAGCCCGGTGCTCCTTGTCCTGTCAAAGCTGCGGACAACGTCTTGGGCGCTGCTGGGGCAGTGGGGGAGCCCACCTTTCTAGCCGGCATGCCACAAGTTAGGCCCACGCTAACCTCCTTCCTTCGCCGGATTTGCAGCTCTGCTTTCTGCTCCCTGCCCTGTCTTCCCAGCCTGATCTACTGCTCTGGTGTGCTCCCAGCTGCTCCGTTTTCGGTTCCAGATCCTATCTGCTGCTCTGCTGCCTGCTCCCCGCTCCCAGATCTGCTGCGTATCGCACACCGAGTTTGCCTGTGCTGCTTGTGACACGCGTGCTGCAGGTTTCCCGTGGCTGGTTTAGCGCTTCGGCCAGCCCCATAGAAAGTGCAGGACCTGAGGAAGCCTCACCCACGTCCACAAAGACACCCTTTGCCCACCCTTTTGAAACTGCTTCCCACGCCTTGTTGAGCTTATTGCAACCAAAAGCAAAATGCCCCCAGTCCAGCTCTTCCCTTCCAGGCTGCTTCTTGTCTTGTCGCAACACCGCGTTAGACCATTTCGTTGTGCACGCTCATGCTCGTTTATTGTGCCTTGCGTGTAGGTTGTATCAAACAGTGGCATCGCAGCAGGTGTTGCACAGTCCGAGGCTCAGGCGGTCGAACTGATGATATAGCCCCACTTCTTCGTTAGCTCATTGGAGCGCCCAGCTCCGGTGTACCAGCAGCTGAGACAGCGTCACCTTTGCCATGGTTCGTTAGCCCCCCCGATGGTAAAGACCCGGCCTCTGCAATGCCCATCTTTTCACTCGCTGTCCAGTATTTTTGCCAGCCCCTCGTCGCACATCCGTCGATGTGGCATCGCAAGGTCGGGTGTCGGTAGGTAGCTCTTGCCTGACGTCAGTCATTTGTGTGCTGCGGGGTGGTCGTACCGCAGGTGGCTCGCGTCTTTAATTTATCTCGATCGGTGTCTCCTTCCAGGCTAACGAAGCCCCTTCTGCTTGCTGCGCTTTCTGGCTCTTCGGAGAGGACGGGATTCCCCAGTGTGCCAAAGGGCAGCGCAAGACACTTTAAAGCCTTGAGAACGAGGCCTGAGTGAAACATAAGTGGGGCTCCGGTCTCATGCTGAGGGGGATTTCATCCAGTGGGGATAAGAGATAAAGTAAATCCTGCCTCCTGACAAGAGGATATAGACCCAATCAGGGAAGGCTAATTGCCTGGGAATCTAACTTAATACCTGCATTAATTTCACTATGAAAAATGGATGGATAATTATCCAAACCTATATGCAAATCGGATGCAACCCCCGGGGGTTTTGGCACGTTGCCACTGCAATGCTTGGTGCTGTGGAAGTTGTCTATCGCTGCAGCAGAGCTAATGACGAGTCTAACGATATCACTCAAAGCTACGGGAGAGGAACCTTAATCTGTGTTACCGAGCAAAGAAATATTGAGATTGGTTTTGGCTCTTGGAGAGGGTCAAGGCCACGATGGTGTAATGTGTTGGCGGGAGGTTTGTGGGATTGTTCTGCTTGGGGCAGCCTAATGGATGTGTTTCTTCTGGTCTCTACAGTGCGTTCTCCCAGTATTTTACCAGGCCAGGCTCCGTTTCTGGGTGACGCTAATCCATCCGTTTACATCGGTTTATTCTTTAGGCTTCAGCACCCATAGAGTAAATCACCAGGTGAGAGAAATCTTGAAGGATTTAAACCATGTGCAAGGTTATCGCTACATCAGAGACGCACATCAGGGGCTCGGTGAACAAGTGTTCACCAGGGCACCCTTGGCGAAAACTAGAAGTAATGGTCACACACACCTAGAAGATGGTTTCAGACTCGACACTGGGAACAAACTACTTCCCAGCTTGGGTGTCCAGACTGTGGAATAAGCTTCCTCCAGAGGTGGTACAGTTGTGTGCCCTGGAGAGCTTCAAGAGGAGCCTGGAATGATGGTCCCCTTGCTGGGGTCCCATGACCCTAGTTGAATTTCCTGCTTGGTGCACGGGGCTGGACCCGATGATCTTCCACGGTCCCTTCCAGCTTTATAATCTATGAATCTATGGAAGCCCAGTATGTAGGCCTTGTGAATGGCATCCCATCCAGCCTTACTTCTCTTTGCCATGCTATAAAAGTTCCCGAACCCAAAGTACTGCTTACCCTGTAGTTCGGCAGTTAAACAACCAGCCGGGATAGCCCAATGAACTGTTTAATGCCTGTATAAGTTACCTGTAGTTACAGCAAAGAATCATCTCTTTCAAAGCTCTTGGGGTCGGCGCAGAGATATTATCAGGTTTTCCTTCCAGCAGCATTTTGCTTCACGGTTGATTTCTTGAGCTGATATTACTGAAATAATCTTGTTCTTTATTGAATGTTACTTAAGAAAGACCCAGCATTCAGGGAGCAATGTTAATCTTTCTTTCGGGGGTGGCAGTGTTACGGGCTTTTTTGACTATATTCAATACTTTGACCAGCAATGAACAAACACTTCATAACAGCATGGGCAGATTTTCAATGGGGCGGTAGGAAATAGCATGAATCATCCAGCTGTTAACTTCCTCAGAGCAACTGGAGTTTTCTGGGGTGTTGTATTTTCAGAGGACAAGGCAGGGTCTCTCATAGTTAAATAGCAGCATTAGTCATAATTTTATTGTGTATTAGTTGTATTCTCCTGACCAAGCTTTCACTAGCATCCGCGGAAAGTTTCCCATTGTTTTCAAGGGACTTTGGGCTAAATCCATTATGAGGCCAAAGGGAATGGGCCTTTTTAGAAGAATACTATGTAACACGTCTTCTCCACGCCTCAATTCTCAGGTTCTTTTTTTGTTTGTGTTGCTGTTGCAGCTGCCGTTATCTCTAAGAGCTCATCATTGTCTTGTCTGAATTAGTAATGCCACGATTTTGTTATGGGAAAGCTTAACTAATATTTGGTAGGATTTCATGGCCTTAAGAAAGGAAATCACTGTTCCTGCCACATTTGGTTGACACGAAGGCTTGGCGAGAAAGGGCCTTTGTACACACCACGTTTTTTGCCCTTTCTTGCACTGCAACCGCGTGACTGTTTGCATGGGTGGGTTTTCCGGACACCTTAAAAGTCTTTCTAGCTTTTAAAGTGAGCAGGTGAAACAGGGAACAATGGGGAAAAGCAGTCTGGTGACGGGGCTAATTGTGGAAAACATCCAAGTCCTTAAGGTTTGGGCGTTCTTTCAGCTGTATTGCCCCTACTTGGTCTGCACAGCAAAGCTCTTTAGGTTTAATCATTAACCAGGTCTTTATTTTAGTCCATGGCTGCACTGTACTTCTGTAATGATTCATCAGATTATGGTCTTCATTGTAATTTTTATTAGAAGGTCCTTCTACAGCAAAAAGCTAGTTGTTCCCTCTTTGTGTTCAAACACATCATTAGTTACTATGTATGGTAGGTCAATACACAGAAATAAAACAATCCCTTTTCTTCTCTCCTAATGATTAACCCATCAATCAACAGTGTCTGTTTAATATCTTTCTCTATAAACAGTTGTTATTTGCAAGTGTAGCCAGATGGGCAGATAATTTAAAACATATCTGTTTTAGTTTTCAGAGGTCTGTGGGTCTGGCCAGATGAAACAATTATGAATAAGCTGCAGGGGGGTGGGGAGGGAGGGGA